>CM035113.1:36752342-37199842 GCA_020205505.1 Panax japonicus | reverse complement strand
TCTATCACGGCCTATCATTAATCAAATTAATCGTTCGATTAGAACATTATACCATAACACATAGTACTGCATTTCGCAGTCAGCACATAACCTAATTATCTTATCACACATGTTCAACAACCATGACATCACAAACAAACATCAACACATTCTTAATCACATTGTCACACAACCTTAATAACCATTGAATCGCAATTAAATAGTTAACTAATCACATTATCTAAGTCCAGATCAATTTCTGAAACATGTTGGCGTATCGACAGCCATATCAGATAATTATCGAGTCTGAGACTCTATTCTGTATCTCAATATCCAAATAGATAACTTAAACAACAATCGTATTATTTTTTATGACCTTATAATAATTATAAAATAATTATTACCATTTACCATAATTTTTGAAATATCAGAATCATTATTAAATGATTTAAATATCAAATAATTCTATTATCATTAATATTTAATTAATATTAAACTATTAATGAAACCATTGTCAAAATATTAAAGTTATTTATAATAACTCAAAATATTTTTAATGAACTTATATTACCCTTAAATGATTTTTAAAACATCTAAAATCATTATTAAATAATTACCATTAATATTTAAATATTAATGAACTATTATCTAAATATTAAAATTCATTAATTATAACTTAAAATATTTTTAATTCATTTATATCCCTTTTAAATGATTTTTAAATAAATAAAACCATTTTTAAACTATTTATTTAATATAATTATTAAATAAACTTAATATCATTAATATTAAATTATTAATGAAATTATCCTTTAAATATTAAAAGTTATACTTTATAACTTAAAATATCTTTAAACACATTATTTTCATTTAAAATGATTATTATAATATTAAAATCATTTTTAAACTAATTTATTTAATATAATTATTAAATAACTTTAATATCATTAATTAATGAAATTAACCATTAAATATTAAATTTTATATTTTAAAACTTAAAATATTCTTAAATACCTTATTATTATTTAAAATGATTTTTAATATAATAAAATCATTTTTAATTCATTTATTTAATTCATTTAATAAATAACTTAACTATCATTAATATTAATTTATTAATGAAAATTATCACAAAATATTAAAAGTTATCAAAAATAACTCAAAATTATTTTCTAACACAATAATATATTTTTTCATGATTTTTCATGAATTAAAACTATTTTTAAATAATTTATCTAATATTGTAATTAAATAAATAAATACCATTTGCATTTCAAAAATATTAAATATTTTCAAAATATACCCAAAATAATTAAAATATAATTTTCGGACATTAAAATAATTTTTAAGAATTTATTATGTATTTTTAATAATTAAAAACCATTTTTATCAATTTTTTTATTAATTTCCAGAAATTATAAATAAAACTGTCGCTATAGGGCTATAGCGACACTTTCTGTCGCTATAGGTGTTCTTGAGGATTTCAAGATATGCATGACAGTGTGCTAGGGGGGGTGGTTTGACCGGGTATATCTCTTACGATAATATGTTTCTGGGCTGGAAATTGATTTCATGTTGTAGTATATATCTAATACTACAACTTCATAACAAGTTTCGTGGCTAAACAACATCAGATCAGAGAGATTTAAGCTCTCCAAAAACCTGACAACGTTGTTCTTCAACATTCTGGGTTTAACAGATTTCGAGGTACCTACTTTGAGTCCTTATAACTTGATATTCGTATAACGTTTATATGATCTATCAACTCCAGTTTGTAGACAACATGTAGTACTACAATTACAAAGTATCATAACACAAAAACATCAAAACATAAGCAAGATCTAAACGGTCAAAGTTGGACACGGACAATGTTCTTAATTTTTCTGGGTTCGGTAATTTAACAGTTTTGGTCAACGGGTTTTGACCGGCTATAACTTCCGATCTACAATTGATCTGGCCTTGATTCTTTTTGAATCTTAAAGGGCACATTACAGACTACATGTTACAAGCTTTAAACATCAAAAACACTTAATATACACGGATTTATAAGATCTGACATTTGGATGTAAAACAAAAATTTTCCTATTTCCAGATTTGCTAAAAATTCAAAATCATGAACTTTGATGTTATGGGTCATGGATTTAACAATCCAGAACATCAATTGACACCTTATTACACAACTTTCAACAATCAATTGCAACATTTAACAACAAATCGAAGAATTTCTAGAATTAGGGTTTTTATACCTTTATGCTTTGATTTTTGATTTTGTGTTGCTGATTTGTTTTGGGCTGTCGTGGGGCTGATCTTAAGGACTGAAAAGCTTGCTAATTTCGTGGGTTTGAGTGGAGAGAAAAGGTTTGGGGTGTTTGGTACAAAAATGTCTAACTAATGTCCATTTCTCTCTCTTCAATCTATATATAGTCAAGCATGATGCATGAATATGGATGATCTATGGCTTGTTGCTGTCAATTAAAGTCAAGAGAGTTGGTAGGAGTTGTTAGGGTTAGGTCACCAATTCTCCATCTTGGCAAGATTTGCAAGAAATCCTCAATTATGCAATAAGGGCAAAATGGCCAATTGATAATTTATTTTAATGGTATTATGATAACTTGTCAAACCCTTAGGGTGTAGGGTTTGTGCCAATTTAGGTTTTATAAGAAAACAAAATCTAGGATTTCCAATTTAGGGTTTGTACAATAAAATAAAATAAAATAATAAACTAAAATTTTAGTTTCTAAAAATACCAATTAGGGTTTACTAATTTAATTTTGATCTTTAATTATAGCACTTTTCTAATTAGGTTTAAGCAACACTAATTAGCATCTCATTTCCCAAACTGGCAATTAGGATTTACAATAAGCAATTTAGGGTTTCTAACTTTTGAAATTAGGGTTTATAATACAGAAAATTAATAAGGATTTTGAATAATTGCGATTCTCCCTAATTAGGGTTAATACATGTATCACCGATCATAAATCACATTATCGTGATTACGTAACGACTTAACCAATTCTCAAATTCGTGAATGACTTTCGCATTAAGGTTTAAAATCAATTAGGGTTTCAAGAAATTAATTTAGGGTTCTAGATTTTAGAATTTTAATTTAATAATTAGATTCACCTTAATTAGTAATTAAAGTCTATCATACTTGATATTAATCATAATAACACTATTTCTGACTGATCAAACCTCCGGTTTTGGTTTCCGGATTAGGGTTTTCATCCATAGTTAGGGTTTTTTAATATCTAGAAAATATAAATACAAACTAGGGTTTTAATATTTATAATTAGCATATCATGAAGTAGCACATAACATATATCACATAACACAGTTATATAATAGCCTTAAACTCTCAATTGAGTTTCAAAATTAGGGTTTTTCCACAGTAAAACTAGGTTTTCAAATACTGCACCACAATTACTCAATCATTACTAGCTCACATACATACAGTACATATCTATAGCACTGAAAAATCAAAATATAATTAATATAATAATATTATCATCATTATTCCTTATACCAGAACCAGAAATAGGGTTTATTAAAATATTATTAGAGTTTAGTTGTAATATAATAAAAATGTTCCACACATTAACATTGCACACCTAACCATACATATCTATAACACTGACAAATAATAATATTATATTATTGTTCTCATTCCTTGATCAAAACCCAGGATTAAGGTTTGGATTCCATATCTGATTTATCTTGCATAAATAACATTCTTAATTAAGTTAAAATATTTAATTTAACATCCCGAACAAATCCATATAATGAAATAATCATTATAATTATTCTAAAATCATTTCATATATTATTTAAATAATATAAGATTATATTTTCATAGAAAATAATTAATAAAAACATTTCTATCTTAAAATTAATTATTATAAGAATATACTTTATAATAATCAATAATTCTAAAATAAATTTACTTGTAAATATTCATGTAATATTTTTTTTTATTTACCACATAAATACATATACACAATATCTTGTACAAATCCTCATCTTTTAAATTAAAAAAAAATTATACGCAAAATTTCAGTTTTATTTATTTAGAAAATATCGGGTTGTCACATTCACCCTCCTTTATAAAGATTCCGTCCCCGGAATCACCACTTTAAAACCTATACATACCAGGGTACATAGCATACACAATCATTGCAAATAGATCTCGATCATGATTGATCGAATCGATCTTTAACTATCACATAAAGCTTGTCTTTCTGATTAAACGGAAATTTGATTTCTAAAAGAACTCAAATTCCTCATTCAAAAGTAATTTATAAAATAATTTATTATTTATGTAAAAATAATATATGAGAAAATAAAATTGGTTCGAGTAATACCTGGAGTTGCATCCCCGGCTGCCACGATATCTTGAACGTCATGTTGAAGAAGCTTGCAGTTGGTTCTGTTGATTCGTTCGTTGTTGTTGGTCCCGTTGCCGCCAATGTCTTGCTGCCTTTTCTCCGTATTCGCATTCCTTACCTGCATTCTCCTTTTTGAACAGGCTCCCACCTTATTTTCCATTGATCCACACTTGAAACACCTACTATACATTCTTGGATTGAGACAATCGGGAGACATATGTCCCTTCTGCCCGTACTTACAGCATACAAACTTTTCTTGCAAACATTTCCTTAGTGGTTCTTTCCACAAGTCATTACACCTCCTGCTTTTTCTTTTCACACCTTCTTGCTTCACCTGCACACTCCCAAAGTTGTTCGCCTTCCTCTTTTCACTCCTATTCCCTTTGTTTGTTTCCACCTTTACTTTCACTATTAATTCCTACCTTCCCAGCTCCCTTAACCTTACCCTTGTTCCTTCATACCTTGTTATAGAGGCTCATGGCCTCGGTCCCCTCCTTAACAATAATCGCTTTTCCCATGAGTGCTGCAAATGTAGGAATCTGCAACACTTCCACCTTGTTGTAGAGCTAGGGTTGTAATCCCACACTACAAGAAATCACACAAAAAATGACGCTAAAATTTGTCACATAAAATTCATTTTTCGTCACTAAAACATTTGGTCACAGAGACCGTCACCGTATGAGCGTGGTATTAGGTATATTTGACAATATTTGATATCGTCACTAAATGTTTTAACTTATGGTGACGATCTACATCATTGTCACTATAATTAATTACTTTTAGTGACGTTAATAGCGTCACTATTTGAATGAAACTTTCGTCACTCTGTATTATGTTTCGTCATCAAAACTTGGTGCATTAAATGACAAAAATCATTTTTCGTCATTAAATGATATTGTTTTAGTGACGAAAATATGTTACTCTATTTAAATCATCTAATTTTAATGACGATAATATTGTCATATTTATGATTATTCTTTCGTCATGTTATTGTGTTTATCATCACCAAAAATAATATAATAAATGACGACAAAACATTTCGTCACCTAATACTATATTTAACATGACAATTATGTCGTCGTCATTTCATAATTTAAATAATATTACAAAATAATTTGTCATCAAAGAGTTACTTTTTAGGACACATTTTTCAATGTCACTAATTGAATACTTATGGTGACCATACATCTCGTCACATAAATATTTATTAATAGTGACAATTATTTGTTGTGACTAAATGAAAAACTGAATATAAAATTATAGATCTAGAAATAAGAAAAAAGATTACACCAATAATATTTAACCAAAATGATTGTAATGATAAAAAACACCAATAATAGAATAACTAAATTTCCATTTTCCATCGTATTTAACCAAAATAGAAAAATAAGAATCCAAAGTATCATCCATTCTACTTAACATTAATAATTTATCAAGTATAACATTCTAAACAAAATATCAACTTTTTAAACATGACCAAAAGTTCAAAAGTTTTGAACGTCGACAAGCTGATCAGGAATTGTTTTCGGCTCTTTCTGTCCCTAGGCTAGTGCTGCCTTAATCAACCACTGAAGTGTTAAAATATTCCTCTAACGTGGCTTGTATCCTTCATGAAACATCTTTGTTTCCCGCATATAGCTAGACACGAATATGCCCACTGTACAAATTTTAATCCAAGATTATTAAAAAAAAAATAATACAAGATCAAATATATAGTTAAATAATGCATATTAAAATGATCATTACTTATCTAATTACCTATTTACTTAAATATGGGATGATGCTAAAGCCGAACTCTTTCAATGTCCAATAGCCAATCTCATTTGACGTATTAAACATTGCAAGTAGAACTATTCTTATATTGTAAAGGAGTTTATCAATTTAAGTGATATCCCATCTGAACATTTACAAAATTTAAAATTAAAATGACGAGCAAAATTTGTGAGCCGATTTTAAAAACCAAAAATTCATCAATAATGCGCAAGAATTTATATCATTATACAAACCTATCAACAAAATTTGTGAAAAGTTCTAGTATAAACTTAGAATGTCTACTAAACTACAAAAGCACACTACTTTTTTAATTTTTAATTTTGATAAAGTTTGAAGACCATTATTTCTCCCCGTGCAGAAAGATGCAAATTTGATATTGAAAAAAAAGAACAGTCACTTGTGATCTGTTAGGAATTAACGAAGTCAAGTGTCAAGCAGTTACATAGATGAATCACACTTTCCCGCACTTATCTAATGCACATTATCTTTCCCTTGTATCCCAAGAATTGAGTCTTTTCCTAGATTAGGATTACGGTATCCATTTTTACCTTATATTATGCGATTGTTGTCATTCCAATTTTTCTGATTCAGGACTCTGCACATTCAATGTTATGCGTAGCATCCTATTTATAAGTTTGTGCCAGCAAAAACAACTAACAAAAATATTAAAAACTCGTGATAGTGTAAAATTTAAAGATAAATATACTTCTTATATGGACAAGAAGTGGTCAAGCAGTCCAATAAAAATAATCAAATAAAATGAAACTTTTAATCTTTGTGCATAGATATTCTGATTATGTCCGGACAGAGATAATTTGATTATAACACCAGTGTAGACCTCATAATGCCTTTCTAGAACTTCAACAAAAGTAATTTTGCAAGCAACAGAAAAACCTTCTAGCTATCTTTCAATTGCAACAAAACTAGGACTTTACAGTCATTTTAGTTCTTGAACCAATCAAATGTGACCCAAGGAATAATTAGTTAAGCATTTTCCGACTAGAATCTAAGCAAAAAATTTGAATACCAATGTATCAAACATAACTCCAAAACTTTAGATACTCTCACAAAAGTGATGAAATTCTTACCCCTAATAGCGCTTGAATATTTGCAGCAGGATTATGCCCAGTGCTCTTCTCATACGCAAGAAATGCAAGCACAAAGAATGTAGTGTAAGTAACAACATCAAACAAACCGCAAGCAAGCACAGCTACAAGCCCCAACTTTACAAGACATGCACTCGTTTGGGCTGATAGTTCCTGACAAAACATGCATCAAAATTCAAAATCTCACATGGGTTTCTACAAAAATGACAATCCCATAAAATATCATATGGGTTCACTAAATCTTTCCACATTGTATCATAAATTCCTCAAGAGACGAATAAAAGCTCACCCTCCAATTCTTCCAGAAATTTTGGCTATGCTGATTCTAGCACAAAAAGGAAAGATATAAGAATTATATTTTGAAGGAGTAATAATTAAGAAAGAGAGAGAAAAACAAACTTCTAGTTCTTGATTTAGTTGAGGAAGATTTTCATCAGCTAAAGCTCCTGAGCTAATGGTGCTGCTGGTACAGGAACACTTCACAGGAGCAGATGAATTTAATTGTTGAATTGTTAAGTTGTTGAAATTGGGGATTTGTTGAGCTGATGGGGGATTTGTTTTATCATTAAAAATAAAAAAGTTTGCTAACCTCTTTCGTATAAACTGATTGAACTATATTATAATCCAACTTAGCCATCTGAAACAAATTGGGATCCATGTTTGTTCTTGTTCATAAGAATGTATAACTGTTTGTGCCACTTTGGCACTCAAAAATTACAGTTTTTCAATTGAAGCATCAGCAAATGTAATTCACAATAACAATAAACAAGTAGATCCCAAACTAAAAGAAATAACGGAAGAGAAAGGGCAATTGTTTCATTACAACCAGACCTCCTGTAGTTACAGTATGGAATCCAAGGTTTTCTTTGATGAGGTAATGAGGTCTGAATATGCTACACAAAGTTTTGTGACCACTTGATCAGTAGATATATTAGGAACTTTGCAACTGCATATTAAAGATAACATCCATTCTTGTATTCATAGTCTCATTTTTTGTGGACTTTTTATGCGCAAATTATTTCTTGTGTACATTATATTTACAAGGGTAGTACCATCATCTTTGCACTTTCTTTACACTAGTAATCAAGGCACGCACGTGATTGTATCTACATTTTTCACTTTTTTTAGAATTTAAATGTTAGTGGGAGAAATTATAGGTAGCATAATGTTTTCATGTAAAAGTATATCCCAAAGAGACAGAAACTTACAGAGTGTTGCCAACAGCAACACCGCACTTAGTGGCAGCATTGACATCAACATTGTTGTATCCCACCTATGTTACTGAAAGCTTTTCTTCCTGCTCTGTTCAATGCAGAGAACAGTGTCTCCCCCCCCAATCCTCAGTCAACTTTAATCTATCTCATTGTAAATAGTCCAATTTGTAGGTCTAGGCCTTTAAGCTCTGCACAATATGCGTAGCTATGGAAAGTTAGTGTACCATGTTTAGATAACATGATATGAACACAATGTTGAAATAACAAAAATAACATAAGAAATTAAAAATATTTCATGTTTATTATTTGTTGCAACTTTTTAAAACTACTCCAAAGCTAACTAAATTAAAACTTAAAACCAATATGATGAACTTGGAATAAATATTTACTTAAGAGTTCTCGTTGACACCTTTAGAAAAAACAAGATGCTAATGAAAACTGCCAGTGAAATCTTGAGATGCTTTTTATACCCAAAAGTATAATACATTTACATGACATATAAAAATTGATCTCAGCTTAGTCCCTTCACTGAAAATACCAACATTGAACACAATAATATATTTGGATTTGAAGTAACAGATTTATTTATAGAAAATCATACCTCCATCTGCTGAAATTTTGTGTCCCAGACAGCCTTTCCTCCACAAAATACATTGAACAAGAAGGTCCATAAACAATGCTCCAGTAGCGACCCCAAGTACTACACTGGCATTATTCTTTTTACCATTAACTTCTGGAGGTTTGCAGTCTGCATAGAAAGAAGGAAATAACTGCACATTCAAATTCTAGTGACCCAAGAAAATTGATTAGAGTGAGGAGGTAACAAATGAAACTGACTAGATGAGATCTATAGGTATAAATCAAACTTTATAAGCTCTCTCATCAAATGCAGGATAAAGTGACCATATACATGTCCTGGTCCAAAGGTTCTGGATTTGGAGTTGTCCTTAGGCTGTGACACAAATGAGATATCAACAAGCCTCTACACGTGCTTTGTGAAAAAGACAAATGTGTGGACAAATCATATTGGGTGATGTAAAACATCAAAGAAACTGTATAAATGGTCTTACTATTATTATTTTTAAAAATATTTTTTTTTGGGTGAGGGGAGGGGAAACAGACTACCATACTGAAATTGTATGCTACTGAAATAGGATGCAAGAGTTGGAGAATAAACAGGTACTTAATCCAGAGGACTGCCATTTCAGACTCCTTCAGTATTTCTGACATATAAAGGTTCTTGATTGCAAGTCACATCTCGCCAACAGTGCAATCCATAGTAGCTTGGCATATGACATTGTCAGGGGAAGACAAAGACATGCCAAAGCTGAAATTTGGTTCACTTTCTTGGTATTTATTCTCTGACTGGATTAGATCTAAACTGGGATTATGTTCTCTCCAACTTGCAATCAAACATTTGAGCACATAATTTGTCTTAGGCAGTTGAGTGCCATTTAGCTTCTGTCGTGTAATGGGGCAAGTGGAGTTTCCCCTATCAATCCATCTTGGATTGCTTGACCTTCATAAGTCTATCCCGTCTCAAGAGTCACTGATCATCAAATATGTTACTTGTTATGGGACAACAAAATCCTTACGAGCTGCATGCTTTCCTCCACCAGGCGGTTTCCGCTATCTGCCATGACAGGATCTGGAGAACTGGTGACAGGGAAAAAATAATTGAAGATTCAATGGAACAGAAACCAAAAATAGACAAAATATATACATCTATATAGTTATTTGATCACTCAAATCTCAGAATTATACTTATCCATAGAACCAAAATTACCAAGAATAGTACATGTTTATACAGAAATTTACAACTTTACTAACAATATCTAACATAACCATACCATACATAAGATTGATTCTTATCCCTGCTATCACTTTATCAGATCACGTAGTGATCTTATCGTATATATTACGATTTATTTCTATGCATTGATCGTTTTGTTTTACGATCTCCTATTCCTGCACTTTCAATCTTTTAGACTCGATCTATTCACCATTACTGTTCAACTTTATTATCAGAGTTAGGGAACTCCGTGCCTTTACACTCGCCGAGATTCATCTTTGAATCTTACCAACACACTAACTCGACTATAGTTAATACTTAATCCTAATCATTGCAGTTATTTATCTCAGGTATTCCTACCTAAGCTTCATAACCAACAGCTCTTATACCAACTGTAGTAGCCCCGAATCCGGGCCCCGGATCACCGCGGATCCGGTACACTAATTCTTTCACTAATTGCGGAAGATATAAACATAGATTGTTTATACAATACATTACACACTATTCCCCAAGGTCGAGTAACCTTAACTTAAACACAATTCATAAATTTTCTAACACATTTATCAAACTATACTATTACAAAATAGCCGCACATTTTATCCCAAGCTGAACTTGGCATTAATCTTTTTCTGTATCCGAACGCATTCGCCTTATCTGCAATGTTTTATCATGATATTGGAAGGGTGAGCATGAAAGTTGCCCAGCAAGTTTATATACAACAATATAACGATATATCAAGATTGAAGAGTATGAATAATTGGCTGACTATAATTCAACAATATAATTGTGAACTAGCAGGAACAAAATTTTGACTAAACAAGTATTTTACATGAACAAACATTTCTGAACCAACTGGTAATGAAGGTGATCTGCCTTTCATACCTGATTTATACATGCAAGATGTACATAGTACAAATTCATGGCAATCAGCAATGATTAACCATAAGCTTGAAGAAACTACTCTTATTAGAGTTTAGTAAATAGAAAACTTGCCTGAACCGTTGATTACCGCAACGCAATTTAATAACGCTTTACCCCGAAGACCTAATATTAGTAATATACATTCTTTTATAGACTTAAGTCACAGGTTGGTGTTGAATTTGAAAACAAAATTAATAAGGTGTTGAATTGATGATACAACTTTAAAAGATTGTAGAATATAAGATAGCGGTGATTCCGAGGACGGAATCCTTTTAAGGAGGGGTGAATGTGATAACCCAGGATTTCGAATAATCCAAAATTTGCGAATAATTTTTTTTTAATTAATATTAATATTAATTGTCAATTTTGTGAAAAGTTTCTGTGATACGTATATCGAGAAGGTCAATTTATGTATTGACTAATAAAATTAGAGTAGAGTTGTGCTTAACAGAGAATAGAAACCCTAACCCTAATTTTTGGAACGGGATTCGATAGAAAATATAATTAAAATAATTATATTAATATGTATGTGTTTTAACGGTATAGAATTTTTGATCAATGATTGATCGGATAAGGTTTAATATTAATAAACCCTGATAAGAGATTAGAAACCCTAATCTCAGGATTTGAAACCCTAACGTACAGTTAGAAACCCTAATTGTACGTCGAGAAACCCTAATTTCAAAATTGGGAATTTTAAACCCTAAACTAGGAAGCCTTAATCCTAATTGACGAGCCTATGGTTTCATTAAACTTAAATATGATTAGAAAACTCTAATTATATTCTTGTATGTTAAATTTCTATTTTTGAAACCCTAATTTTATTTTAGAAAATTTATTTTTCTAATGAAACCCTAAATTGAAAATTGTGGGAACTAGAAATTTTTAAAACCTAAAAGGGTTCAAGCCCTAAACCTTATTGTCCAAACCCTAAACCCTAAGGGTTTCATCAAATCCAAGTTCTAGAAAAAATGGAAATGACCATAATGCCCTTTATGGATATTTTATGTAATTACTTGAAAATCATGCCAAATCAAGAGTTGTTCACCAACTATGTTGACTTTGTGGCTCTCAAAATCTCAGCAAATCAGCTCCCAGCCGAAATTTGATCATATCCAACAACTTTACAAGCAATATATAATGATTTAAGAGAGAGAAAATCACAAAAATTAGCCATTTTGTACACAAGGTCTCACCAACTCTCATTCTCTCTCAACCTTCGAAAATCCATTGTAGATTAGTCCTAGAAACAGTCCATAGATAATCCATAAACAAAATGGAGAGCCAAGATCAAAATCAAAGTTCAAAAGAGGTATAAACCCTAATTTTGAAATCCTTCAATTCCTTGTTAAATATTGCAATTGATTGTTCAAAGATGTGTAATAAGGTGTCACTTGATGATCTGGGTTGATAAATCATGAACCCATAACATTAAAGTACACGAATTTAAAGTTTTTCAAAATCTGGAAATTTGGAAAATTGTGTTTTTTAGTCAAATGTCAGATCTTATAACTCCGTTTGTGTTAAGTGTTTTTGATGTTTAAAGCTTGTAACATGTAGCCTGATATGTGGACTTTAATATGCAAAAAGAATGAAAGCCAGATCATTTGTAGATAAAAAGTCATAGACGGTCAAAACCCGTTGACCGAAATCTGTCAAGAACACGAACCCAGAAATTTTAAGCCTAACTTCTGTGTTCAAGTTTGACCGGATTGATCTAGCTCCTGTTTTGATGTTTTAGTGTTATTATGATCAGTAGTTGTAGCACTACATGTTGTTTACACACTGGAATTGATAGATCGTATAATCGTTTCACGATCATCAAGTTATAGAGGTCCAAAGTAGGCACCTCGATCTGTTCTTCGTGAAGAACAACTTTGTCAGAGACTTTGGAGACTTAGATCTCTATGATCTGTTGTTGTTTAGTGATGAAACATGTTATGTAGTTGTAGTATTACATTTATACTACAACATGAAAGCAATTACGAGACCAGAAAGTAAGAAGAACACAGATTAAAGTTCGGTCAAAGTAGGCATCTCGCTGCTGGTGATTTTCTGGGCTTGAAGCTCAAGAACACCTATAGCGGCAGAAAGTGTCGCTATAGGCCATTAGCGACGGATTAATTATTTATTTTCTGATTTTCCGGATAGTAATAAAATAAAAATAGAAATAAATTATAAAAATTACCAAAAATAGTTTTAAAAATTATTTTAAATTATGAAAAATAATTTTTGACCAATTGGAATACTTTTCTTTAATATTTATAATTATTTATAATATTAAAGGTATCTAATTTATTTAATTAGTTTATTAAATAAATTAGAGAAAAATTATTTAATATTATGAAAAATCATTTTAAATAAGAATAATATATTTAAAAATATTTTGAGTTATAAAATGTAACTTTTAATATTTTTGGAGAATTTTTCATTAATAATTTAATATTAATGATATTATATTTATTTGATTATTAAATTAAATAAATAAGATAAAAATAATTTAAATGATTTAAAAATCATTTTAATTAAGAATAAAGTGTTAAAAAATATTTTAAATTATAAAATATAATTTTTAATATTTTTGGAGAATTTTCATTAATAAAAGTAATATTAATGATATTTGATTTATTTAATTATTATATTAAATAAATGAATTAAAAATGATTTTATTGATTTAAAAATGAGATAAATAGTTTAAAAATATTTTAAGTTATAAATTATGACTTTTAATATTTAGATAATAATTTCATTAATATTTATATATTAATGGTGATGATTTAAAAATGATTTTAATTATTTTAAAAATCATTTAAGTAGAATATTTATGATTTAAAAATATTTTTAAGTTATTAATAATAACTTTAATATTTTGACAAGTATGTTATTAATATTTTGATATTATTAAATATTAATAATGATAAGATTATTTGGTAATTAAATCATTTAAAATGATTTATGTGTTTGAAAAATTATTATAAATTATAATAAGTGTTTATAAATTATTAAAAGCTTCCGAAAAATATTATAAACGATATTTGACTTATCTAAAATAATATTGAAGCTTAGAGACCAAGTTTAATTGGCAATCAATGTGTTAATTGTTGGATAGGGTGACCAGAACACCGAGAATGGACCGAAATCCAATCAAATCGAAATAGTTAGACGTGATAAGTGTTTATATAGGTTATAAACACTAATGTTACTATGTGGTAATATGCTTAGGAGAAGTTTTACTATAAAATACAGTGTTATGTGTTATAAATGTTTGTACTAATTGTGAGACCGACATTGTTGAATATAGGTCTTACGAACGCAGTTAATTATATTGTGTAGCTGTAATCAACGTGGAAGGCAAGTTTCCTAACTCAACCTTGAGTTATATTTCCTTCAAT
The DNA here is from genome assembly GCA_020205505.1 of Panax japonicus. NCBI lineage: Eukaryota > Viridiplantae > Streptophyta > Magnoliopsida > Apiales > Araliaceae > Panax > Panax japonicus. The sequence goes on along the minus strand of CM035113.1, from coordinate 37,185,283 downwards.
TATTATAGTGGTTAATTATTGCAAATTACACGACATCCAGGGAAGTTCTTGTTGATTATTCGCAGTTAGTGCATGCTTAATAATTCAAATTGAATTACTGATTCAGAAATATACATTCGTAGAATTATTGTTGTTGAATATTCAAATTTGTAGAAGTTAGAATTGACAGTACAGATAATTCCTGTTTATTGTCAAATTGTGTTGAGAAATGTCTTAGCTAATTATTCTGGCTAGACAAACATTGGTTAGAACTTGATAAATTCAAGAAAATAATTCAATTGTTATTGGTAGAATCGATGCCAATTATTTCGGCAAGATCGATAAGTAAATAGAATTTGAAATCACAGTATTTCATTGTAAAATCAAAATATTGATTCTAAAACTGAGAAGAACAACCTTTTATATAAAGGGAACATTTTGGGTCGTGAATTCGACCTTTACGCACGTTTTGAGTATTATGCATAATATAGGGTACAAGGAGTTGGCCGGCTCTAAGTACTTGCAGAGGGGTATGATTTAATCTTTATGGTTATCTGATACTCCTGGTATGTATCAAAGTAAATATTTGGTTGATGCCCGAGAAAATAAGCTCAAAGATCTTGTGTGATCACTCAGTATAAGTCTGGAAATTATTCCACTTTGTTATTGTGTAGAATTGATTCTTGTAGAATTTTGAAAGCGTTGTACTCTTTCATTATCAAATTATGGTGTTGCATAGAAAAGGAGAAGCCTTGTTATTGAATAACAATTTGTTCAGCTATTTCAAAGTTTCTCGAACTTTGGTTTCATTCTATCAAAATAGATAGGATATTATTGTTGATTCATATACATTTATTGTATAATCTTAACTTGCTGGGCAAATTTGTTGCTCACCCTTGCTATAAATAAAATTTTTCAGCTAGGGGCAAAGTTGCAGGAGGTGCTGCAAAGGACAAAGGCAAAGGCGTAGTTATAAATTAGTTATATTAAACAGTATTATTTATATTGTTGTATTGTAAACCCTTTTTGTATAACTAAAGGTTATGTCTGTAACGTTAAGGTTAGAAAACCTGGGTGATGTATTATGAAACTCTGATAAAAACTTATGTAAGATACTATCTATATATATAATATGGGTAGTTAAATGTTATTTATATTGTAGATCGTGAACACCAAACTCGGGAGTCATGTAACCCAGATTTGAGGGTGTCACATCTACAGGGTCATTTGTAGCTTTGAATTATGGTGATAGGACCGCCTTGAAGTCTTTAACGTTCGACGTTTGATTATCTGGTTGATTTTTCACAGCTGGTATTCCGTTCTGCACATCTTGATCGTCCATATTCGCAAGTTTATGTATCGAGTCTGGTTGTCCTCCAGCTTTGTTGACAGATTCTTCTATCCTTTGGTTTCGTTTTTTTTCTTGACGGCATTTTCATAAATTATTCTTATATACTAAGCCTTATCGTAAACGCTTAACATATAACGCAAAACTTTCTATTCAAATAATCATGTATTCAAAATATTAGCTTTTGAAAACTGCATTAACCTATGCTTAGATAAATAATTCCTATCTTTATACCAATTTATTTCATTAATCCAACATAGACTCATATTCATATTACTTGATATTCCATAGCACATTCTATTTTAAACATTCGCTATCCCTTTTTGACTTCAAAAGTCGGGATTTACAACTTTGTCCAACACAAAAGTTAAAAAATATTTCATTACACAAATATACTTATCACATATACCACAGAAACATACATATTTAGCTAATACCAATACTACCTATTTCTTTTGCCTTCACTAAAGTTTAACTATTTAGTATCTTATCTATTCTCATCATCCTTAATAATCCATTCACAATTAACTATACCCAGTTCGTCAAACCACACTTATGAGTCCATAAACTTGTCACAGTTATATGAGTTTACGAACTTATCCTAGTCAGACCTTTGGCGTCCATTCGCTGAGGGATTCATAAACATTTCATATAACTATGAGTCAAGAATGTCACATAAGTATGAGTTTTAAGAACTCGTACTTAACCCTATGTTCTCTACCTATAACCTATCTATTTTTTATACACATGAGAAAGGAATCACCCTCTTAACATGCATATAACAAATAGCACGACACAAACATTTCAATGATTATCAGTGTCAGATACTAAGTAGTTTTTACACCAAGTACAATTCACCGCCCATACAAGGAATCATACAACTCAGCTACCGACATGAGTTCTCATTGAAATTCCCACATAATCTTAACCCCCTTTTTCCATTCGAATTTCATTTAATCCGTATTCATAACCCTTTCTTGAATCTGTACCATTCACACAACAATCTTGTTTTAAACTTTCCAATCGTAAGATTGATTCTTTCTGGCTGTCATAATTTTATCATATCATGGGGTGATCTCATCGTATATATTATTATTCAATTCTATGTCTTAATTGTTTGGATTTACAATCTCCTTACCCTGCACTTCCAGTCTTTTAGACTCGATCTATTCACCATTATTGTTTAACTTTATTATCAGAGTTAGGAAACTCTATGGCTTAACAACTCCCCGAGATTCATTTTTGAATCATACCAACCAACTAACTTTATATGAGTTATTTGTATTTTCAACGTTTCCCTCTGTTCTAAGGTTATAGCCTAAGGTCTAACTCACCTAAGGTTTCTAACCCTATAGCTCTGATACCATGATGTGACTTTTATGGTACTTCCTACCATAGCACCTTACAAGGGTACCTATCAGCTTGCCACCGACTGGCTCGGCGTCCCCTACGGAGAGCCTGGCTTCGGTGCATTCCACACAAGGAAGTCACCAGCAAGATGTTCGGGGCTCTTCGCAAATTCATGCTTATAGCTCTGATACCATGATGTGAGGTCCCGAATCTGGATACTTGAAACCCGAACTCGGTACTTCACGATACCATTTCTATGAGCAGAAATATTACTAATAATAATAACAATAATATAAATTATAAACTTATCTTACCTTTATCAGAGTCTAATCCCAAGTACGTAACCTTTACTATATGACACCGTAATCCTAATCTGTTTGCTTTCCTTTTCACTTGTTCTTGACCTATAGTAGCCCCGAATCCGGGCCCCGAATCGCCGCGGATCCAGTACACTAATTCTTTCACTAATTGCGGAAGATATAAACATAAATTGTTTATACAATACATTACACACTATTCCCCAAGGTCGAGTAACCTTAACTTAAACACAATTCATAAATTTTCTAACATATTTTTCAAACTATACTATTACAAAATAGCCGCACATTTTATCCCAAGCTGAACTTGGCATTAATCTTTTTCTATATCCGAACGCATTCGCCTTATCTGCAATGTTTTATCATGATATAGCAAGGGTGAACATGAAAGTTGCCCAGCAAGTTTATATACAACAATATAACGATATATCATGATTGAAGAGTATGAATAATTGGCTGACTATAATTCAACAATATAATTGTGAACTAGCAGGAACAAAATTTTGACTAAATAAGTATTTTACATGAACAAACATTTCTGAACCAACTGGTAATGAAGGTGATCAGCCTTTCATACCTGACTTATACATGCAAGAAGTACAGAGTACAAATTTTATGGCAATCAACAATGATTAACCATAAGCTTGAAGAAACTACTCTTATTAGAGTTTAGTAAATAGAAAACTTGCCTGAACCGTTGATTACCGCAACGCAATTTAATAACGCTTTACCCCGAAGACCTAATATTAGTAATATAGATCTCCAATATTAGAATAATATCATCACAGTATAATACTGTTATAATTATATCCACAAAATAATCTAAACACATTACCACATAACCCTATCAGTCTATAATTCAATAAGACTTAGTATCAGTTAGACTATTAAGTTTGAGTTGAAACTGACACAATTTTAACATCCCGACGATCTAGTCGGACAATACTCGAGTTTAAGTTCAATTAAACTCTGCCTAAGCACTTAACCATGCCATAAAATCACATTTATATGATTTAACACTCGGTTTTTCATTTCATAAGTTATTCGTTAAAACCTAATAAGTTAAATACTAATCCAGCAACCTGGATTCTAAATCTAGCAACCAAATTTCTAATTCAGCAACCTGGATTCCAAATCCAGCAACCTGAATTCCAAATCCAGCAATCTAAACTGCAATCCAGCAAACTGGATTCGACATATTATATAATCCAGCAAGTTGTATTCTAAATTCGTATCACCAAAATACCAAATCAGTTTATTATTCTCTTATCCTTTGGTCAAACACATATACATGTATTTCATGCACAAAAATTATTTTTCCATAATTTTCTAATTTCCTTTGGTATTTTTCAAAAATTAATTTCTAGTGCGTAACTTAAGAAATTAGCTACCTCGTGCTTAACTCCAGTAATGCCCATATTTTGGCATAATCTTATATATGTTAACGTGATACTCCATTTTAAATTTCGTGGCAATCGGAGTTGTAGAACTCCGTTTATAGCGATTTCCGTCGAAAAATCACAAAAATTGTAATGGTCATAACTTGGTCATTTTAACTCGAAATCAGCTCATTTTTGGACACGAGCTACATAATACCATATATTTTCATTTCCAAAAAGCCTAGAATTTTTCTCATTAATAAATGTCCGAAACAGCCCCCGGAAAATTTTGGGCAGAAACTTTTTGTCGTTTGACAGTTTTGGAGTCCTTCACCAAAACTTAAATAAAACAAAATCTGTAACTCCGATTAATGATCCGTCACTTTTGTTGGATTCCTATCTTTCCGAGCTACAGTTTTCATCTATCACAATCCATATTTGGACATGTTAAGATCCCAGAATTTAGCCCAGAAGTGGCTGTTAAAAACTGCCCTTCTAACAGATTTTCTTAACTTTGAATTGTTCGGGAGAAATTTCATAACTCTCTCCTCCGATGTCGGATTTAGTCCGTTTTGGAGTCTATGGAAATCTTATTGAGTGTAATATAACATATCATAAGTCCAGAATTTTTAGAGTAACCTTAAAGATCCAGAATTTACTGATTAGGGCAGCAGTCCACTAATTCATTTAAAATAAAAAAAACTGTTTTGGTTCTTCTTCTTTGTTCAAGCTTATCAACCCTAAAAATGGCAAGATCTAACCATAAATTATCATATAACATGTAGATCTTCCCTCATATGGTTCAAAATCATAAGTTCATCACTTGATCTAAAACACCATATCAAAACACTTTTTAAAAGTTTAACTTTTCCGAAAAAATTACATTTTTCTCTTCCTTTGATTTCCACCAATTCAACACCCAATATGGGTAGATCTAAACATAAAACTCTCATAAACACATAGATCTAGCATCCCAAGAACATAAATCATAAATATCCATCATAGATTTCAAGAATCAAAAAGCTAGATCACACTTTCTAGTTTTAAACTTTTCTGGAAAATTCTATTTTTCAATTCCTTTTGATTTCAACCAAATCATCACTCAATATGGTTAGATCTAAACATGAAACACTCATTAACACATAGATCTAAGGTTTTTGAGTTTAGAACTATAGATTCAAGGTTTGATTTAGAAAAACTAAAATCAAATACATAAACTAGTTACCTTAGATCAAAATCTTCTTTCTTCTCTTTAATGACTTCCATGTCCACTCTTCCTTCTCTTTTTCTCTCTCTATTTCCAGCCGTCCCTCTCCTTTCTCTCTCTCTTCCATGGCTGCCGCCACTTCTTCTCTTTCTCTCATTTGTTACTTTCTTTTTAGTTAGCAAAAATAAGAGAGGAAAGAGAAAATGACATTATTTATGTTTGTCTAAAATATCTAGATACATCTCCCTTTTTCTCTTCTATAATTGATAGGCCATGTGGCTAATTTTTCATCCCACTAACTCTCTCTCTTTCCTCTATTTAATTGCCAAGGAATTGCTTGCATGAAATGCCAAACATGTTGGCCAATCAAAAGAATGACACATGGGGAGTTGGTAGGAGTTGTTCAACTACTAAAGTTAGCAATTAATACACATTATTCCCCTCTTATTTCCTTCTCTAGCAACCGGCCATGTGGCCTTAGAATGCTCCAAGTCTTGCTTTATTTACTAAATGCTTATTTGATTTAACAAACGTCCAAAATTCCTCTCCCACTTGGCTAAAAGTTGGGTTATTTCTTTACTGTATTCCTTGGCCTTTAACCAATTTCATTCACCAACACTTGGGCTATAAAATATACATAATCCACTACATTTAATTCTTATCCAACCCAATTCATTTTCTTAGGGTTTTTACTTCCTCAATTATAACACAAATCCTTGCTCATGCACACTTATTTCCTTAACCCAATTCGACTTGCTATAATTAGGTTATAAAATTAATCAATCAAGATATATATAAAATAAATCTCTTAAAATTAGTATATATTCTAAATACCATAATTCTCTTTTTCCATAACCCTTAAGTTATTAAATCCTTCATTCCTAATTTATAATTAGGGTTTCACTAATTCCTCTTGTTTTTTTATATAATAAATAAAGATAAACCATCACATAATGTTCATATTCCTTACACAACTTTTTAACCCTTAGGATTTAATACTTTGCATTAGGATTCCCAAATTAGGGTTTAAATTCTCGATACTAAAATTAGGCTTTCTGAACATATCGTTAGAGTTTTCTAACTTAATCACCATATTCATATCATGAATTTAGGGTTTCGGATTCCCGGAACAGAAACTAGAGTTTCAGAACCGATTTATAGGGTTTCTCATCAGACGTTAGGGATTTCTAACAGAATGTTAGATTTTTCTAACTTAATAAACATATGATTAACATAACTTTAGGGTTTGCAAAAGTTATAACTTATCTGATCAATCCTTGATCTCAAATCATTACGGTTCACTTATGTAACCAAATATACCGACTAGTATTCACTTTGATACTTATCCTTGAGAATTCTTCAAAAGAATTTTAAATCTACCATAATATTATACCTCATTACTAGACTATCACTTACAGTCTATCACATAATTCAAGTCTAGCTTGTCCAAAACTTTTGAAATTCTTGGAATTTCATTACATAACTGTCATTTCCATGCACTTATTTCCTGTCTAGGTCCTAATATTGAACCTTAAATCAATCAATTATGATCTTCATAAATTGTCCAAATTCTCGGGTTGTCACATTCACCCCTCATTATAAGAATTTCGTCACTGAAATTCACCTTACACCTTACACCGTGCACCTTTCACCATTTATACTGAGAGATCACACAAGATCTTGAACTTATTTTCTCGGGTATCTATCAAAGATACTCAAATTTCTCGGGTATCTATCAAAGATACTCAAACTTCTCGGGTATCTATCAAAGATTTACTTTGATATATACTCAAATTTCTCGGGTATCTATCAAAGATACTCAAACTTCTCGGGTATCTATCAAAGATTTACTTTTATATATACTCAAATTTCTCGGGTATCTATCAAAGATACTCAAACTTCTCGGGTATCTATCAAAGATACTCAAACTTTTCGAGTATCTATCAAAGATTTACTTTGATATATACTCAAATTTCTCAGGTATCTATCAAAGATACTCAAACTTCTAGTGTATCTATCAAAGATACTCAAACTTCTCGGGTATCTATCAAAGATTTACTTTGTTATATACTCAAATTTCTCGGATATCTATCAAAGATACTCAAAACACGAGTAAAGATCAAATTCACACTAAGTATTCCTGTATTTACAACTCCATCACATTTTTATCATCTCTGCACCAGGTTACATGGTACATGAGTGATAATTAAAACAAATTTTGATATTTCAAATCATTTGCGTAAACATTCTATCTGATCCTATTATCCTCAACACTCCATTCACACACAACTATACCCAGTTCATAAAACCACACTTATGAGTTCATAATTGGCCACAATTATATGAGTTTAAGAACTTTCCTAGGCAGACCTTTGGCGTCCATTCACTGAGGGGTCCATAAACATTTCATATAACTATGAATCAAGAATGTCACATAAGTATGAGTTTTAAGAACTCGTACTTAACCCTGTGTCCTCTATCTATGACTTATCTATCTGTCATACACATGAGAAAGGAATCACCCTCTTAACACGCATATAACAAATAACGCGACACAAATATTTCAATGATTATCAGTGCCAGAAACTAAGTGGTTGTCAAACCAAACTCGGCCACTAATCAATATAGGAAGCTAAGCGAACAATTCTCCACCCATACAAGGAATTGGTCAACCTAACCACTACATCGACCAGGAAGCTAAGTGATTCTAAAACCAAGTACAAATTCCCCGCCCATACAAGGAATCATACAACTCAGCGGCTGAAACGAGTCCTCAATTGAAATCCCACATAATTCTAGCTCCACACTTACTCCACACGAATTTTATTTAATCCGTATTTACAATTCATAACTCTTTCATGAGTTTTCATAGTAAAATTCCATAGTACAACTGATACACAGCATCTTGCTGTAAACTTTTCAATCATCAGATTGATTCTTATCCCTGCTATCACTTTATCAGATCACGTAGTGATCTTATCGTATATATTACGATTTATTTCTATGCATTTATCGTTTTGTTTTACGATCTCCTATTCCCGCACTTTCAATCTTTTAGACTCGATCTATTCACCATTATTGTTCAACTTTATTATCAGAGTTAGGGAGCTCTGTGCCTTTACACTCACCGAGATTCATCTTTGAATCTTACCGACACACTAACTCGACTCTAGTTAATACTTAATCCTAATCACTGCAGTTATTTATCTCAGGTATTCCTACCTAAGCTTCATAACCAACAGCTCTTATACCAACTGTAGTAGCCCCGAATCCGGGCCCCGAATCGCCGCGGATCCGGTACACTAATTCTTTCACTAATTGCGGAAGATATAAACATAAATTGTTTATACAATACATTACACACTATTCCCCAAGGTCGAGTAACCTTAACTTAAACACAATTCATAAATTTTCTAACACATTTATCAAACTATACTATTACAAAATAGCCGCACATTTTATCCCAAGCTGAACTTGGCATTAATCTTTTTCTATATCCGAACGCATTCGCCTTATCTGCAATGTTTTATCATGATATTGCAAGGGTGAGCATGAAAGTTGCCCAGCAAGTTTATATACAACAATATAACGATATATCATGATTGAAGAGTATGAATAATTGGCTGACTATAATTCAACAATATAATTGTGAACTAGCAGGAACAAAATTTTGACTGAACAAGTATTTTACATGAACAAACATTTCTGAACCAACTGGTAATGAAGGTGATCTGCCTTTCATACCTGATTTATACATGCAAGATGTACATAGTACAAATTCATGACAATCAGCAATGATTAACCATAAGCTTGAAGAAACTACTCTTATTAGAGTTTAGTAAATAGAAAACTTGCCTGAACCGTTGATTACCGCAACGCAATTTAATAACGCTTTACCCCGAAGACCTAATATTAGTAATATAGATCTCCAATATTAGAATAATATCATCACAATATAATACTGTTATAATTATATCCACAAAATAATCTAAACACATTACCACATACCCCTATCAGTCTATAATTCAATAAGACTTAGTATCAATTAGACTATTAAGTTTGAGTTGAAACTGACACAATTTTAACATCCCGACGATCTAGTCGGACAATAATCGAGTTTAAGTTCAATTTGAACTCTGCCTAAGCACTTAACCATGCCATAGAATCACATTTATATGATTTAACACTCGGTTTTTCATTTCATAAGTTATTCGTTAACACCTAATAAGGTAAATATTAATCCAGCAACCTGGATTCTAAATCTAGCAACCAAATTTCTAATTCAGCAACATGGATTCCAAATCCAGCAACCTGAATTCCAAATCCAGCAATCTAAACTGCAATCCAGCAAACTGGATTCGACATATTATATAATCCAGCAAGTTGTATTCTAAATTCGTATCACCAAAATACCAAATCAGTTTATTATTCTCCTATCCTTTGATCAAACACATATACATGTATTTCATGCACAAAAATTATTTTTCCATAATTTTCTAACTTCCTTTGGTATTTTTCAAAAATTAATTTCTAGTGCGTAGCTTAAGAAATTAGCTACCTCGTGCTTAACTTCAGTAATGTCCATATTTTGGCATAACCTTATATATGTTGACGTGATACTCCATTTTTAATTTCGTGGCAATCGGAGTTGTAGAACTCCGTTTATAGCGATTTCCGTCGGAAAATCACAAAAATTGTAATGGTCATAACTTGGTCATTTTAACTCGAAATCAGCTCATTTTTGGACACGAGCTACATAATACCATATATTTTTATTTCCCAAAAGACTAGAATTTTTCTCATTAAATAAATGTCCGAAACAGCCCCCGGAAAATTTTGGGCAGAAACTTTTTGACGTTTGACAGTTTTGGAGTCCTTCACCAAAACTTAAATAAAACGAAATTTGTAACTCCGATTAATGATCCGTCACTTTTGTTGGATTCCTATCTTTCCGAACTACAGTTTTCATCTATCACAATCCATATTTGGACATGTTAAGCTCCCGGAATTTAGCCCGGAAGTGGCTGTTAAAAACTGCCCTTCTAACAGATTTTCTTAACTTTGAATAGTTTGGGAGAAATTTCATAACTCTCTCCTCCGATGTTGGAATTTGTCCGTTTTGGAGTCTATGGAAATCTTATTAAGTGTACTATAACATATCATAAGTCCATAATTTTTAGAGTAACCTTACAGATCTGGAAATTTCTGATTAGGGCAGCATTCCACTAATTCATTTAAAACAAAAAAAAACTGTTTTGGTTCTTCTTCTTTGTTCAAGCTTATCAACCCTAAAAATGGCAAGATCTAACCATAAATTATCATATAACATGTAGATCTTCCCTCATATGGTTCAAAATCATAAGTTCATCACTTGATCTAAAACACCATATCAAAACACTTTTTAAAAGTTTAACTCTTCCGGAAAAATTACATTTTTCTCTTCCTTTGATTTCCACCAATTCAACACCCAATATGGGTAGATCTAAACATAAAACTCTCATAAACACATAGATCTAGCATCCTAAGAACATAAATCATAAATATCCATCATAGATTTCAAGAATCAAAAAGCTAGATCACACTTTCTAGTTTTAAACTTTTCTGGAAAATTCTATTTTTCAATTCCTTTTGATTTCAACCAAATTATCACTCAATAAGGTTAGATCTAAACATGAAACACTCATTAACACATAGATCTATGCTTTTTGAGTTTAGAACTATAGATTCAAGGTTTGATTTAGAAAAACTAAAATCAAATACATAAACTGGTTACCTTTGATCAAAATCTTCTTTCTTCTCTTTAATGGCTTCCATGACCAATCTTCCTTCTCCTTTTCTCTCTCTATTTCCAGCCGTCCCTCTCCTTTATCTCTCTCTTCCATGGCTGCCGCCACTTCTTCTCTTTCTCTCCTTTGTTACTTTCTTTTTAGTTAGCAAAAATAAGAGAGGAAAGAGAAAATGACATGATTTATGTTTGTCTAAAATATACATAATCCACTACATTTAATTCTTATCCAACCCAATTCATTTTCTTAGGGTTTTTACTTCCTCAATTATAACACAAATCCTTGCTCATGCACACTTATTTCCTTAACCCAATTCGACTTGCTATAATTAGGTTATAAAATTAATCAACCGAGATATATATAAAATAAATCTCTTAAAATTAGTATATATTCTAAATACCATAATTCTCTTTTTCCATAACCCTTAAGTTATTAAATCCTTTATTCCTAATTTATAATTAAGGTTTCACTAATTCCTCTTGTTTTTTTGTATAATAAACAAAGATAAACCATCACATTATGTTCATATTCCTTACACACAACTTTTTAACCCTTAGGGTTTAATACTTCGCATTAGGATTTCCAAATTAGGGTTTAAATTCTTGATACTAAAATTAGGCTTTCTGAACATATCGTTAGAGTTTTCTAACTTAATCACCATATTCATATCATGAATTTAGGGTTTCGAATTCCCGGAACAGAAACTAGAGTTTCAGAACCGATTTCTAGGGTTTCTCATCAGACGTTAGGGATTTCTAACAGAATGTTAGATTTTTCTAACTTAATAAACATATGATTAACATAACTTTAGGGTTTGCTAAAGTTATAACTTATCTGATCAATCCTTGATCTCAAATCATTACGGTTCACATATGTAACCAAATATACCGACTAGTATTCACTTTGATACTTATCCTTTATAATTCTTCAAAAGAATTTTAAATCTACCATAATATTATACCTCATTACTAGACTATCACTTACAGTCTATCACATAATTCAAGTCTTGTCCAAAACTTTTGAAATTCTTGGAATTTCATTACATAACTGCCAATTCCATGCACTTATTTCCTGTCTAGGTCCTAATATTGAACCTTAAATCAATCAATTATGATTTTCATAAATTGTCCAAATTCTCGGGTTGTCACATGACCGATCCTTCTGATTGTTCACACTTATCTAAAAATATTTAAATTAAGCAAGGATGAACATTTAAGTGCCCAGCAAGTATTATATATATATATATATATATAAGCTGAAAGAATTTAAATGTTTTCTTTATAATATCCATCTACAACAAGTCAATAGTTGTGAAGTATTCTGAACCGATATTAATAACATAACAACCCTCTTTCAAATTTTTGAAACTACGTACTGGCTATAAATAGGGTTTAAATGACATTCTATGACATTATTTTTTTTTCGAAAAGATTTAGCAGAACTTCATTTGCAAACCGTCACAACTGACGGACACGGGGGTGATCAGCCCGTTGTGCCCTGCATTGATCAATACTACATTACAAGAACGATGTTATCATTTACTTGGTCCGCCTTGGGCACATAAAAGTTTTCCCATGAACGGGATGTTCATATTTGTCAGGGTTCCAGACAAAAGGTTTTATTTTATCCAACAATAAGCTATAATTCAACATATATGTATAACAAAGGTGTATCAACATTTGATTAAATACAATGATTATCCAAGTGGGGACACTTGTATAATCATTTCTAGAAATTAACGAACATAATATATATCCGAATTATCATATACTAACATGTTGATAATAAAGGGTGCATATAATATAGGTTTAACCATCTGTACATTAATAATATAAATTCTGAACTTCTCACTTCTGTTCATTGCATAAAGAAAATGCAAAGTTAGGATACTTGCCTGATGCGCTGCTTACAATTCTCAACTTAGTTCTATCTTTCTATCACGACCTATCATTAATCAAATCAATCGTTCGATTAGAACAATATATCATAACACATAGTACTGCATTTCGCAGTCAGCACATAACCTAAACATCTTATCACACATGTTCAACAATCATGACATCAAAAACAAACATCAACACATTCCTAATCACATTGTCACACAACCTTAATAACCATTGAATCGCAATTAAACAGTTAACTAATCACATTATCTAAGTCCAGATCAATTTCTGAAATATGTTGGCGTATCGACAGCCATATCAGATAATTATCGAGTCTGAGACTCTATTCTGTATCTCAATATCCAAATAGATAACTTAAACAAAAATCGTATTATTTTTCATGACCTTATAATAATTATAAAATAATTATTACCATTTACCATAATTTTTGAAATATCAGAATCATTATTAAATGATTTAAATATCAAATAATTCTATTATCATTAATATTTAATTAATATTAAACTATTAATGAAACCATTGTCAAAATATTAAAGTTATTTATAATAACTCAAAATATTAAAGTACTTATATTACTCTTAAATGATTTTTAAAACATCTAAAATTTACCATTAATAGTTAAATATTAATGAACTATTATCTAAATATTAAAAGTCATTAATTATAACTTAAAATATTTTTAATTCATTTATATCCCTTTTAAATGATTTTTAAATAAATAAAACCATTTTTAAACTATTTATTTAATATAATTATTAAATAAAATTAATATCATTAATATTAAATTATTAATGAAATTATCTTTTAAATATTAAAAGTTATAGTTTATAACTTAAAATATCTTTAAACACTTTATTTTCATTTAAAATGATTATTATAATATTAAAATCATTTTTAAACTAATTTATTTAATATAATTATTAAATAACTTTAATATCATTAATAATCATTAATTAATGAAATTAACCATTAAATATTAAAAGTTATATTTTATAACTTAAAATATTCTTAAATAAATTATTATTATTTAAAATAATTTTTAATATAATAAAATCATTTTTAATTCATTTATTTAATTCATTTAATAAATAAATTAACTATCATTAATATTAATTTATTAATGAAAATTATCACAAAATATTAAAAGTTATCAAAAATAACTCAAAATTATTTTCTAACACAATAATATAATCTTTCATGATTTTTCATGAATTAAAACTATTTTTAAATAATTTATCTAATATTGTAATTAAATAAATAAATACCATTTGCATTTCAAAAATATTAAATATTTTCGAAATATACCCAAAATAATTAAAATATAATTTTCGGAAATTAAAATAATTTTTAAGAATTTATTATGTATTTTTAATAATTACAAACTATTTTTATCAAATTTTTTATTAATTTCCGGAAATTATAAATAAAATTGTCGCTAAAGGGCTATAGCGACACTTTCTATCGCTATAGGTGTTCTTGAGGATTTCCAGATATGCATGACAGTGTGCTAGGGGGGTGGTTTGACCGGGTATATCTCTTAGGATAATGCGTTTCTGGGCTGGAAATTGATTTCATGTTGTAGTATTTATGTAATACTACAACTTCATAACAAGTTTCGTGGCTAAACAACATCAGATCAGAGAGATTTAAGCTCTCCAAAAATCTGACAACGCTGTTCTTCAACATTCTGGGTTTATCAGATTTCGAGGTACCTACTTTGAGTCCTTATAACTTGATGTTCGTATAACCTTTATATGATCTATTAATTCCAGTTTGTAGACAACATGTAGTACTACAATTACAAAGTATCATAACACAAAAACATCAAAACATCAGCAAGATTTGATCGGTCAAAGTTGGACACGGACACTGTTCTTAATTTTTCTGGGTTCGGTAATTTAACAGTTTTGGTCAACGGGTTTTGACCGGCTATAACTTTCGATCTACAATTGATCTGGCCTTGATTCTTTTTGAATCTTAAAGGGCACATTACAGACTACATGTTACAAGCTTTAAACATCAAAACACTTAATATACACGGATTTATAAGATCTGACATTTGGTTGTAAAACAAAAATTTTCCTATTTCCAGATTTGTTAAAAATTCAAAATCATGAACTTTGATGTTATGGGTCATGGATTTAACAACCCAGAACATCAATTGACACCTTATTACACAACTTTCAACAATCAATTGCAACATTTAACAACAAATCGAAGAATTTCTAGAATTAGGTTTTTATACCTTTATGCTTTGATTTTTGATTTTGTGTTGCTGATTTGTTTTGGGCTATCGTCGGGCTGATCTTAGGGACTAAAAAGCTTGCTAATTTCGTGGGTTTGAGTGGAGAGAAAAGGTTTGGGGTGTTTGGTACAAAAATGTCTAACTAATGTCCACTTCTCTCTCTTAAATCTATATATAGTCAAGCATGATGCATGAATATGGATGATCTATGTCTTGTTGCTGTCAATTAAAGTCAATAGAGTTGGTAGGAGTTGTTAGGGTTAGGTCACCAACTCTCCATCTTGGCAAGATTTGCAAGATATCCTCAATTATGCAATAAGGGCAAAATGGTCAATTGATAATTCATTTTAATGGTATTATGATAACTTGTCAAACCCTTAGGGTGTAGGATTTGTGCCAATTTAGGTTTTATAAGCAAACAAAATCTAGGATTTCTAATTTAGGGTTTGTACAATAAAATAAAATAAAATAATAAACTAAAATTTTAGTTTCTAAAAATACCAATTAGGGTTTACTAATTTAATTTAGATCTTTAATTATAGCACTTTTCTAATTAGGTTTAAGCAACACTAATTAGCATCTCATTTCCCAAACTAGCAATTAGGATTTATGTTGCCTAATTTTTTAATAGCACTTTACCACGCAAGTATACGCGTTCAATTGTAATATTCAGCAAGCAAGGATATCGTTCCCATGAGGAAATAGACTAATATTTATCAATTACTAACTCTAATGCAATTAATCCTATTTTAAACTACGAAAATTTTGTTTATGATTTGAAATTTAAACTTAACAAACTAATAATTAAAATCAAAATTTCACAAGAATAACTGCAGATTTAACAGGTTAAGATTACAACTTCTCTTGGTATTTCATTTAAACTAACTTACTTCCCATTTAAAATAAATCAATTAATATGAATCATTATCCAAGAATGCTTTATGAATATTCACGCAATTCTTCCAAAGACACGTGAACAAATCCTCCTAAATCCAATCTTTAAGATGCGGAATTACAAGGAACACCCCAGTTAATCAACTCACTATATTCCTATGTGAATCAAGTTAATTAGGGTTTTACGCACAAATTCTTTCAATGGATACAAAAGACACATAGGTATATTCCTATCCTACACGCTAATCATATTAACCCTATTCAGACTATATGAACAGATGTTATCATATCCAGATCTCAATCTATACTCCATCTTCTAATTTTATATAGATTATCACAGTAATTGTTGGCCAAACAATTAATCAATTAAACATAAGATATAATAAACAATTCAATAAAAACTACTTTCATTCAATGGGAAGCTTGCAATTTAGACTACATACCAAGTTCCGTTGCAATCTTAATTAAAAATTAGTTCATGATAATAATAAAGAAAAACATCATCCAAATTAATAATCCAAACATCCCAGATAATTACAAAAGATAAAACTAGAGAAGAGAAGAAGAAACTCTGAATTTGCTCCAATACTCTCTCTTAGATCTTTAGCCTTTGCAATTCTCCTTCGTGTTTTTCTTCCTTGTTCTCTCTGCAAATCTCTTGAAAAATTAGTTGATACGTCTTTTCTAAAGTCTTCTCCTATTTGTATTGGTCTCAGCCCTCATTCAGACTCCTATTTGGCTTCAAAAACCCACTTGGCAGTAGAAAAATGCATCTTTTTCCGCACTGGAGCGCCTAGGCGCTCAACATAGGCCATTTCCAAGCGCCTAGGCGCTTGACCAGAACCACGTAATTACAAAAATGCCACTCAGCTTTAATTTTCATGATTTTTGAACTTTTTCTTCTCCGAAATGACCAATTTGTCCCTCCAGCTCCAACCTACAACAAATAAACACAAAACACAATAAAAAGATACTAAAAAACAATAAAAGATAACAATAATTAAGTTTAATAATATCGGATTCATAGGTATAAAACCTACTCATCAATTTATAATAAGCAATTTAGGATTTCTAACTTTTGAAATTAGGGTTTATAATACAGAAAATTAATAAGGATTTTGAATAATTGCGATTCTCCCTAATTAGGGTTAATACATATATACCCGATCATAAATCACATTATCGTGATTACATAACGACTTAACCAATTCTCAAAGTCGTAAATGACTTTCGCATTAAGGTTTCAAATCAATTAGGGTTTCAAGAAATTAATTTAGGGTTCTAGATTTTAGGGTTTTAATTTACTAATTAGAATAACCTTAATTAGTAATTAAAGTCTATCATACTTGATATTAATCATAGCAACACTATTTCTGATTGATCAAACCTCCGGTATTGGTTTACGGATTAGGGTTTTCATCCATAGTTAGGGTTTTTCTAATATCTAGAAAATATAAATACAAACTAGGGTTTTAATATTTATAATTAGGGTTTCCTAATTAGCATATCATGAAGTAGCACATAACATATATCACATAACACAGTTATATAATAGCCTTAAACTCACAATTGAGTTTCAAAATTAGGGTTTTCCTACAGTAAAACTAGAGTTTTCAAATACTGCACAACAATTACTCAATCATTACTAGCTCACATACATACAGTACATATCTATAGCACTAAAAAATTAAAATATAATTAATATAATAATATTATCATCATTATTCCTTATTCCAGAACCAGAAATAGGGTTTATTAAAATATTATTAGAGTTTAGTTGTAATATAATAAAATTGTTCCACACATTAACATTGCACACCTAACCATACATATCTATAACACTGACAAATAATAATATTATATTATTGTTCTCATTCCTTGATTAAAACCCAGAATTAAGGTTTGGATTCCATATCTGATTTATCTTGCATAAATAACATTCTTAATTAAGTTAAAATATTTAATTTAACATTCTGAACAAATTCATATAATGAAATAATCATTATAATTATTCTAAAATCATTTCATATATTATTTAAATAATATAAGATTATATTTTCATAGAAAATAATTAATAAAAACATTTCTATCTTAAAATTAATTATTACAAGAATATACTTTATAATAATCAATAATTCTAAAATAAATTTACTTGTAAATATTCATGTAATATATTTTTTTTTATTAACCACATAAATACATATACACAATATCTTGTACAAATCCTCATCTTTTAAATAAAAAAAATTATACGCAAAATTTCAGTTTTATTTATTTAGAAAATATCGGGTTGTCACAAATGACCTGGTCGATTAATATTGTGAATTATAATAATGATGATAAAGTTTGTTTTATTATTTTTATAAATGTAATAAAACAAAAAACTTTTTATATAAAATTTTTTATAAATGTAATTAACGAAGGGACCGCACGCGGCCACACGCTACGCTGACTGCAGCTGCTAACTTTATTTTAAATTTTAAAATTGAAGTGTTTGAGTTGATATAAATGATTATGGTTGGCACAAGACATATCTATCTTTAGTTTTTACGTGTTTTCATAATATAGAACTAGGGTTTTACGCTTTAAGAGATTTCCATTGATGGAGCAAACATAGACGTATTATTTTTTACTTCTTCTTTGGATTTCAATCATTGTGGATGAACTACTTTTATGTTGCTGGAGAATATTGAGGATTTGAACGTTACGTTTGGATTATAATTAACAATTGGGTTTTATCGATTCTATCGTCTCTCTTTTAATTGCTTATTTATTTTCCATGTGTTGCTTTGATCCCATAATGGCTTTCGGTTCAACGGTGAACTAAACTCCATTATGGGATTCTAACGAATTTTAATATGAAGTCTAATTGAATGCTTGATTGCTGGACTGTTTGTATATCATCGGGATTTTCTATCATGGTTGATTTGAATGCATGAATGATTGATCAACATTTATTTTATATACTTGTATGGAGTTGAAAAATAACATGCAAGTATGGTTGTAATTGTGACACCCCCAAATCTCGGTACATCATTACCTCAAGATTTGGTGTTCACTTAATCAAAACATTCATATCTAACTACCCAATCATAATATAATTGAATAAATAAACCTGTCCATATAGGATTACATTAAATAAAATCTCCCAGGTTATCTAACCTTTACAAAAATCATACATGCGAAAAATTAAATAAACTCCATTACAAACTTTAAACCAGAGTCTGATAATAAAACTATCAAAACTATTACAAGTCTTCAGTACTTGTTTATCTTTCCCTTTCCCTTACTGGTGCTAGGTACATCACCTTTTTCAGCTTTAGCTGTAATAAATTTTACAGGCAAGAGTGAGTAAACAAGGCTCACTTGGAATAACAATAAATAAAACTTCAACCTTTACATCACTTGCCATATACTAGGCTTAATAGAACTGAACAATACAGTTTATTAACATTCAAAAAATAATAGCATTCACTGAGGGTCTAATGACCACAAACCATGTCCACAGTTATAAGTAATCTTTCAACTTTAACTCTAACAGTCATACGACTATAAGGACTCAAAGGTACTTAGGGGGATCAATCCTTTGTATATGTATTGTATACAAACATTTCAGCACAAAGTATAAAACTAAGTGCAACCCCTAATACTAGGGTTGTTCATCTCAGTATTTAGAGTACAAGTCAGCACCAAAAGTCAGTTTGGTTTGGATACACTTCAATGTAATTTAGAATTCAACGGACATCAACTAAGAATTAGTTGAATAAAAGATAATAACACTATGTTATTGAATAATCATAACTGAATAAACATTTCGTTCTAAGTTCATGCTTTAGGAATAATCTAATAGCATAACAATGGAATAATTTATCATACTTTGATTTGAACAACATTAAACTAAGGTTACATCTTAGAATTTAATATTAAGCATGCATAACAAATAATAACTTTGAACGGTAAATTCTTCAACAGAATAAAGATATTTGCATGTTAATATAACAAGTTTAGATTTAGGAAAAACTTGCATAATCATAACAAACTAACTCAACGAAGGTATGGAGTTGGAAGATTTACTCAATGTAAACAATAGATTTAGAAACTTGCATAACGAAGATTTAGGATGAGAAAACTTGCTCAACTATTATAAAAGTAGAGTTAAAGAACTTGCATGAGAATAAATTGTTAAACAAGAGATTAGAAATAGAGAATTTGCATAAGTATAACATAACAGTGAAAGTAACCTTGCTAAATAATAAAGTAGCAAATGTTAGGGAACTTGCCTCGTGCGTAGGTTAAACAATCACTACTCATGTTCACCCCAAGTCCTACACATACCATATGTATTGACAATACACATTAGTTACACTAACATTACCTTCATGAGTTGTTTTCTTACTTTTAGTATAGCTACTAACTAAGTTTAAGTTTAAATAACATTAAATCTTTTCATGAACATTTCTTTTTAGCTTTATTACAACTACTTAAGTGATCATGTCATTGCACCACATACACATTAACAACTTGAAACAACATCCTATTACATGTCCAACATGTTATCATTAGGTTATACTAATACTCAAAGGATTGAACTTGCATTCGCACATCCCGACGCCCTCTGATTGGCTCCAAATACACAACAATCCTAATGATGGCCCTTTTGACCCTTCATAACGATTTCCAATTGAACATCTTAAAGAATAAAATTTATAGGCCTATTCGTCCTCTTTCCGAATCATCTTGAATAACCTCAATCAAAGTTCGTATAAAAATGTTATGGCCATTTTACTACAGGAGGTCAAAACTGTCCGACCCATACCACTTTTCCAGCGCTGAAACAGTGGCGCTGGGGCGCGAATTCCAGCGTCAGGGCGTGAATTCTAGCACTAGGGCACGAACTTCTGGCCTATTTTTGGCGCTGAAGCACGAGACTTGATGCTGGAGTGTGGATTTTGGCGGTGGGACGCCGAAACTCACAGAAACCAAACCAAGAACAGAACAAAAGCTACTGTCTTAATCCTTAACAATAATTAACACCAATTAACATGTATAACTTCACATAATTTATACATAAATGCTAACAATCATCCATATACCAATTATTAACAATTTTAACAGCGATTTTAGAAAACTTAATCCTTGCAACCATATTTTTAAAACTCAAAACTCCAATGTTGATATATAAAATACATTGAACTAAAATTCCACTGTTACCACCCAAATTGATTTCTTTGTAGTATGTTATCTTACACTCATACCCAAGTAAAAAACATGACATTAAATTTCACAATTTGCATACACAAATTTTTGTTATCATGCAAAACATATATTTGTATATATATTTTTCACTGTAAAAACCAAGTTCTCTTTCTCAATGATAATTTATCATACAACACAAACACACACACACACACACACATAAACACACACACACACACACACACACACACATATATATATACATGCTAGCTACAACAATTAAAATCCCACATATTATCATAACCAATTCTAGAACATGGTTTACAAGAATTTTGTAAAACTTATACACAGTGATTCTTAAGAAACAGAGAACACAGAGACATATATGGGTATCTAATATTAAGGTCATAGACATATATTTTTGTTGCTTAAGAATCTTTGTTAACAGAACTCGCTTTGAAAATCACATTTTCTCTCAAACTATCTCAAACTCTGAAACTTTTCTCTCTAAAAACCTTTTTTTGAACTTTTTCTTAGACTTAAGCCATATACAATATACGCATTATTAAACTAAACCAACGCTTACCTTTGAAACGTAAAAAAAAATGAAACTATAATAAATAATGCTAATAAGTTATCGGTTTCCATATATATATATATATATATATATATATATATATATATATATATATATATATCCATATATATATATATATATATATATATTATTCTATTTATTTAGTTAATAATTTAAATTCAAAAGGAATCCAAAAGCCATAAGGTTTTGTTTAGTAAACCATTTAAAAATTAAAGGATTAATATACTTAAACCTTGTTTGGCAAAACAAAATTAAAATTACTTTAATTTATTTTAATAACTCTTTATAACATAGTTATTTGTCACACTTTATTTAATAACAATTTATTAAATAATTCACTTAATCGCATAACTCAATCCACATAACACATTAATTATTTAACAAATAAATAATTAACTAAATCAAATCAATCAAATTGAACAATTATTTATCCAATAATAAACACATCCAACAAATATTTATATAAATCAATAATATTTATAATTTACATTTAAAAAAATCTAGAATGTTACAATAATCATGATAGCATGCGTATATGGGGCTGTTTTTATTTAGCTTTGTATTTTGTGAATAAGATAGACATATATTGTTTCATTGTGTGAGTTATATAAGGGCTTGTGCTTAAATTCGATATGGCTGCAATTTCACATAGAAATATAGTGATCTTGGTTTTATTGAAGATTATATGATGTCTATTGTATGTAGATGTTATGTAAGTAGGTCATAATACATTAAAAATGGTTATGTCTGTGCTTGTGCTCTTGGCTAATTTTCTGTGATATGTGAATAATCTTGCATGATGGTGGTGATTAGATGAACTATTAAATGAAGTTAGGATCCTATTATTTCCAGATTTGATTTATTACATTAATATTCTTCTGTTAGTTATTATTTGAGTTTAGAGTAATTTACCATCATAAACATCCATCTCAACATTTCATACATACATTTCTACACAACAATGTCCCACAAGAATCAAGGAAGACCAATCACGAGTGACAATTAGGCAAGGTAACAGATAGAATTTGAAGCTTGAAGACCGGAGGGCATCGTCCCTTTTTTCAAACTTCGTACAACCTCTAATCCCATGGCATTGTGTAACTCTCGACAACAGTGGTCCGAAATAGGTCTTACATACCTCAGTCGGATGCCCAAATTGCAATTCTAAATGTTCGAGCGGACATTACAGTGCTTACGTGCACGTACTGTGAGACGACGCGACCCGTGAAGCCCAGAGCAACCCGGGTAGCCACAGGTACACCTGTGGCCTAGCCGCAGGTCTCTCCTCTATAAGTAGAGGGCTTGGAGTGGCCATTTGAGAAAAGAAAGAGGCGAGGAATCCCTGTCAAATTTTCTCCGTACTTACAATATACTGAGTGCTTTCTCATTTTAAACACTTCTGAGCTCATATATAGCTACTTTTGTACGGGCGGGAGCCTAGTGTTCATCCACTTTAATGATATAGAAGTCTTCTTTGGCAGCCCACTGTAAGCCTTCTCACACACTTTAAAGTATTTCTCTTCATCTTTGTACACACCCTTCTTCACGTTAAGAGTCGTGTTGTGTGTGTTTGCCCGGACTTTGGTCCGTGGTTTTATTTCAGTTTGTATATACATATATATACATATATACATATATATATATATATATATATACACATATATATATATATATGGACTAACATTATGGAGTTATGTAAGACCCCAACTTTTGTGTATAAAGGTGAATTTTCTATAAATATCATTTTTAAATATTATGGAATGAATATGATATAATGTTATAGTTGTGGGTAATATTTATAAATATTTCAAAGTACGCAAGTTTATATATAATATTCGATTTGTCGGGAAATATTCATTTTAACAGAAAATATTCGTACAACGTCATAATCATTGGTGGACCCCAAAACGGAATTATTGTCGGATTGAGAAAATGACAAAAAATACTTTATGAAAATATGGGTGAAAGTTTTACCGTTAACTGTTGAAACACCTGGTGTTAAAAGTACAGTAATACACGTGATTTCATAGTAGCACACGGTATTGATTATTGATGCTTACGTGAGAAGTCACTCAGTTTTGTTCAATTTTTGCTATAGTAATTGCTGTATAGTATCTCACGTTATTTGATTAAATTATTGTCAATAGTTTATATATTATTAAATCAATAATTGAGATGACAAAGTTATTAATATTATTATTTTCAATATTACCGATGTCTAGAAGTTCTATCAAGGAGAGGTTTGGTCACCTAATTGCGTGCAAATAGGGAGAAATCCTTATTGGAAATCCTCCTCTTTCCTGGGAATGACCTGGTCGATTAATATTATGAATTATAATAATGATGATAAAGTTTGTTTTATTATTTTTATAAATGTAATAAAATAGAAAACTTTTTATATAAAATAGAATACTTTTTTATAAAGTTTGGTTGTATTTGATTATAAATAGAACATATTATATTTTATTGCATAGTGCAACATAGTATCCTTTCCATTCTTCTATAAATATGATGCTTAGTTAGAATAGAAAATCACAATAGAAATTCAGAGAACTATAATCTTGAACGTATTTCTTTAGAGTTTTAAGAAGCTTTGAACGTAGAAAACAGTATAAAGTTTCTTCAAGAATATCCTCGCCTTACCCGTCGGAATACTCTTCTTTTAAGGTAAGGGTATTATTCTTTCGTATTCATGAAGAGAGTTATTTTCTTTCAATACTCGTAAAGGTTGTTATTCCATTCTTTATTATTATGTTGGAATAACCTGTCTATGCGAAGTACCGCATACATGGTGAAATTCTTCTGTTATTTCATTCTTTATTATTTATTTGGAATAACCTGTCTCTGCGGTCTATCGTATGTCTGGTGAATTTTGTTATTATGTTATTCTTTATTATCCTGTTGGAACATCATGTACGTGCGGATTACGCAAGACCTGGTTCCATTCTTTATTATTCTGTTGGAACATCATGTCTGTGCGGATTATGCATGACCTGGTTCTATTCTTTATTATTCAATTGGAATAATCTGGCTACGTGGATTACCGCATAGCGGCAAAAATCCATTTATGGTTTCATATATTCTACTATACTCAGTTGGTTAAAGTTTTGGCTTCTATACTCCATTAAATTAGTGGAATATCCTTGATATTTGCACTTCATCCAATATCTTTTCATGGAAATATTCTTCTTAGCATTCTTAAATTTTACTCAACAAAGCAGTATCAAGTTGACAATTTGGACATTATTGAGTTTAGGATAAATTAACTTATAAATCTTTAAAATTTATTCTTGAACTTGTTTTATTGAATTGTCATCATCCTCATGTTTATAATATGTTGAAAGTCTTCTGTGGCCTTTAGTGCATAGATGGGCTTGGTATGATTATGACCAGGTATTATTCGGTATAATCTTGACCGTAATGTTACAAATGATGTGGTAAAAATCCTCATAGGCCGTAGTGCATTGATGAACAGTTGTTGGCATGATCATGACCATTGATGAATACACAAATATCCTTGGCCAGTAGTGCATGAATAATTGTGGTAGTGATATTAATAAATATTTTTGGCCGTAGTGCAGGGATGATGTGGTTTATTATTAAGCCGATTCTCAGCGATAAAAGTAATGAAAAACCTTTTAAATCATAGAAAATAGTAGATTTTATTCTCTACTTAACTCTTCTAATGGATTGCTTATTCAGCTGCAGTTAAACTTGATGTTTGTTATATTTTATCAGTTTAACACTGTTGAAGGCTAATGATAATTTATTTTTCATTATCTTAGTCATAATATTTCTTACTGGGGTAGTTGAGCTCACCCTTTTTTCTTTCATTGTTCTCTTCAGGAAAAGAAAATGTAGCAAGGATTAGTCGCGGAACAGAGTGACGGTCCAGATGATTGCATTAGTAGTCCTCACTATTCTATGAAACAGTGCGATAATAAATATATTGAGGACTTATTTTGAGTTTGAATACTGTCTAGAAGACAATATTTGTATTAAAACACACAGCTCATGTAGTATATTTAACATTTTATTTGTATTCTGTACCATGTATTTTGCGACTCATAATAGGTGATGTATACCTATTTTGGGGGTGTCACAAGTTATGCCTCGATTGTGCCTAGACTTCAGTTTGAAGAGTTTATTTGCTTTTATATATATATATATATATATATATATATATATATATATATATATATATATATATATATATATATATAAATGCAAGTAAACGCTCCGGATGTAAAATCTAAGCTCATCGAACAAATTTCAACACAGTTCATGTATATATTTGTATATATATATATGAACTGTTGTCGAGCTCTGTTCGATGAGCCTGGATTTTAAATTCGGTGCGTTTATCGCTTATATATATATATTTCATCCCCCATGGAGTTTCCTCCGTGGTGGTTGATCGCTTTTACAGCTTTCTTTATGTTTCGTCCCGCCTGGAGTTTACTCCATGATGGTTGATTGCTTTTACAGATTTCTTTACGTTTCGTCCCGCCTGGAGTTTACTCCGTAGTGGTTGATGGCTTTTATAGCTTTATTTACATTTTATGATGCCCCATGGAAATGCTTCGTGGTGGTTGATCATGTCTATATATATATTTACAGCTTATATATATATATAAATATATATATATATATATATATATATATATATATATATATATATATATATATATACATGCTTACTACTTTCATACAAATTGCGGTATCATGTGAGCCTAGGAATCACGTGATCGCAGATTCAACCTATTGGATCTAGATTCGGTTCTCGTGATGGATATTTTCAGCTATAAGCAGCTTGTAAATTTATTTGTGTTGTCTGAATGTCTTCAGATGGTTTTCATACCCACGAGGAGGTCGGCATTATTTTCTTATAGATGCTGTGCATCTCGAAAATAAAAGCAACCAAGACAAAAACTTAATATAAATTGAAGTGTAAAAGGTCTTAATTACTATTGAGCATAAGGGTTTGAAAAACATCTTTTATAAAACATCACTGCCATATCTCGCTAAAAATTGATTTTTTACATAAATTCAAACCATGTGTAAATAGGTGCGAATGAGACCTCGCACTACTTTCAAATAAACAACATATTGACCCACACACACACACATTTAAATAGCAGTTTCTTGAAAAGTGGTGGTCACCGTGGTAACATAGATGTCGGGGGGTGCCGAACACCTTCCCTCTGCATAATCAAGTCCACAGACCCTAATGAATCTCGGTTTCACCGACCCGTTTAGCAATGTCATATCACTGGGTCAATGTGCAAACCTTTTCTCGGTTGTGTTGGTACAACTATTTAAAAAACCAACTGCCGACTCTTAACAGTCCATCGTCGACATTATAGATGTCCGACCTTTTTCACTTGTTTTTTTAAAGAAATCTCACCTAACATGAGAACACCAAAGGATAATTAACGAATAAGGGACAAATCAAAATCCCGACGTCGACAATTATCAATGGTCATGATTATATCGAATAATCCCTATTTATAATCATACCAACAACTGTCCATCAATGCACTACAGGCCAATGATGACATTTACCACAACATTTTGTAACATTATGATCATGATTATACCTAATAATCCATGGTCATAATCATATAAATCAATAGTACACCTATACACGTAAGCCATATATGGCTTTTATCATAATATAAGCATGAGGATGATTATAATGATATAAAAATTCAATTAAAAGAAAACAACGGATAAATTTTTAAAGATTTATAATTTAATTTATCCAGAATTAAATAATGCCCAAATTTTCAACATGAGACTGTTTTGTGGAGTAAAATTCAAGAATAATATTGTATCAAAAATGATTTGGACAACAAAAAAATCAATTTTTGTCATGAATAATTCCCCGGGTGAATAGTACCTGGAGTGAATAGTACCCCGTGAATAGTACTTTATGAATAGTACTCGTGAATATTACTTTGTGAATGTACCTGTGAATAGTACTTTGTGAATAGTACCGTAAAAATGAATACTACTCATGGACAGTACTTCGGTATGGAAAGCTTAAAAATTAACAAGAATGTGTAGAAAATATCCTTGTGAAACGATACTAGATGAAGCGCAAATTTCAAGGATAGTCTACTAAGTTCACGGAGTATAGAAGTAAAACTTTAACAAAATGAAGGTATATTCAGGAATACGAGACGAAATAATATTACTCACATACTACATAGTATGGAAGAAAATATTATTCCTTATGAATACTGGAAACAATATATCCCTTACCTCAGAAGAAGACTAGATACTGGAATAGTGAAGTAACAGACTTCTCTTCTTCTTTCTCTCTATAGCTTCTCTCTATATAATTTCTCTTGTGAGTCTTAGTGAATTGGTGAGAATGAAAGAAGAATGAACTACTATTTATAAGAAAATATAGTTTCAATAATTGCACATTTTGGAGCTCAAAATATTACAGTAAAATACCTTCATCTTTTCTGTCATTTTTAATTTAGTCCTATAAGTATTATCATACTTGCACCACCTCCCCTAATAGTACATCTTGCGAATCAATAGTACAATCAAGTGAATCAATAGTACAATCATGTGAAACAAATAATTACAGTATAGTACCTTCATCTATACCTTCAATTTTAATTTAGTCATGCAAGTATTATCAATCTTTCACCACATCCCCTAATAGTACATGCATTTAAATCAATAGTACACACATGTGAACAAATAGTTACAAGCATGTGAATTAATAGCAATTAAATGCTCGTTTATCCGATTAATTACCCGATTGGTCAATATAACATCCAGACATCAATTATCATCGGAATATATGTTGATTTTCACTAACACTAATATTCTCAACATAATGGAAATATCAATTTCATCTTTAATCAACACGAACTTATTCATCATTAATATTATAACTCACAATATTTAACAACCAGATCATTCCCAGGAAAGAGGGGGTTTCCGATAAGGATTTCTCCATATTGGTGTGTAATTAGGTGACCAAACCTTTCCTTGACAAAACTTTCTAGACATTGTCAATATTGTAAATAATAATATGAATAACTTTGTCGTCTCAATTATTGATTTAATAATATAAAATATTATGCAGCAATTACTATAGCAATAATTGAGTATAACTGAGTGACTTCTAACGTAAGCATCAATAATAAATACCGTGTGCTACTATGCAACCACGCGTATTACTGTACTTTTACCATCAGATAGTTCAACAGTTTAACGATAAAACTTTTGCCGTTATTTTTATAAAAAGATAATTCTGTCGTTTTCTAACTACGACAATACTTTTGTTGTGGGGTCCACCAATGATTGTGCGGTCGTACGAATATTCCCTGTTAAAACGATTATTCCTTGACCAATCGAATATTATATCCACTTGCTTACTTTACAAAATTTGTAAATATTACCAACAACTACAACATTATATCAAATCCACCCAATAATATTCAAAAATATATTTCGAGAAGAATTAATCTTTATTCATAAAAGTTGGGGATCTGACAACCTTCCCTTTTTAAGAAATTTCGTCCTCGAAATTAAGGTGCGTACCTGGTATGTCGAAGAGGTGAAGATACCTTTACTTCATTTCAGATTCTAACTGCAGGGTCATTTCCTCAACATCGTGGTTTCTCCACAAAACTTTGACTTGATGTATAACCTTGGAGCGTAAAATATGATCCTTTTTATTCAAGATTTTAACAGGTACCTCTTCATACATTAAATCTTCCGCTATCTCTTCCGGTTCTAATTCAATAACATGGTTTGGGTATTCACATATTTACATAATATAGATATGTGAAAAATGTTATAAACACGAGACATACTTGGCGGTAAGGCGAGTCTATAGGTCACAGTTCCTACTTAATCGAGGATTAAAAATGGGTTAATGAATCGAGGATTTAGATTTCCTCTCTTTCTAAATCTCGTAACTCCTTTCCATGGAGAAACACGTGACAACACATGATCTCCAATATTCAATTCCAAGAATAAGAGATTCAATATTGATGGAAAGATGTCATCACCAGCACCCGTTGTTAAGGAAGAAGAACGACCACCTATCATATGGTTCAAATGCGGAGGGGAGGGACACATCAGTCCAAACTATGTGCAGCAGTCCAAAACGTGTTACAATTATGGAAGAGAAGGTCACCTAGCTAGATTTTGTCGTACTGGGAAGCCAAGTCCAGTTGGAACGGTGACACCAAATACCGTCCCAGACAAGCCAAAACCGATAGTTCAAGGCAGATCGTTTGTTGTGACCTACCAGAAAGCAAGGAACCCAAACGAGGTCATCACGGGTAAGCTTATCATAAAATCTAGCGAAGCATATACCTTATTTGATATCGGTTCTTCCAATTCTGTTATTTCTCCTAATTGCGCTCAACGTTTAAATTTGACTATGGAGAAATTAGACTTTAACTTATCTCTTGAAACTCCATTGGGAGAAACCATCATTACATCTACTGTTTATAAGTCTTGTTTGGTTCAAATCGGTACCCTCACATTACCTGTCGATCTTATTTCCTTAAAAATACTTGCGTTTGACATAATTCTAGGGATTGATTGGTTAACTAATCATAATGTAAAAATTGATTGTTTTTGTAAGGTTGTTAGCTTTCATATTCCTAACCAACCTATTATGTGAATTCAAGCAACCAAACCATTAAAATCAATCACTATCATCAAAAGCCATAAACCTATTCATTTATTGAAAAACAGATGTCAAGCTTTCTTAGCTCATGTCACAGATTTAAACAAAAGTACGTCAGATTTGAATGATATTTCTATTGTTGATAAATTTCCTGACGTATTCCTTGAAGAACTTCCTGGCCTACCCCCAAATCGTGAAGTTGAATTTTTTATCGATCTTGAACCTGGTACAAAACTAATTTCCAAAGTCCCATATCGAATGGCTCCTATTGAACTACAGGAGTTAAAGACCCAACTGCAGGAATTGTTAGACATCGGTTTTATTCATCCTAGTACGTCTCCTTGGGGTGCATCTATTCTATTTGTGAAAAAGAAAGATGGAACTATGTGACTTTTTATTGATTATCGGGAATTGAACCATGTCATCATCAAAAATAGGTACCCGTTGCCACGCATTGATGACCTGTTTAACTAGTTGCAAGGCACCAAATTCTTTTCAAAGATCGATCTTCATCCCGGATATCAATAGTTAAAGATTAAAACTGATGACATTCCAAAGGTTTCTTTTAGAACTAGTTACAGGAATTACGAATTCCTTGTCATGTCCTTTGGATTGACTAATGCTTATGTTGCCTTCATGGACATGATGAACTGAGTATTCAAAGAATATTTGGATCATTTTGTGGTTGTCGTTATTGATGACATTCTCATATATTCCAAAAGTCGTGAAGATCATGAGCAACACTTGAATCCGATACTCCAAAAGCTTCGTGAAAATAAACTTTATGCCAAGTTGAAGAAATGTGAGTTCTGGCTTGAGGAAGTTGCATTGCTTGGGCACGTAATATCAAATCATAGAATATCTATTGACCCGGTAAAGATTGAAGCAATTCAAAGCTGAGAACAACCTAAGTCAGTGACCGAAGTACGTAGCTTTCTCGGCTTAGCTGGTTATTATCAGAGATTCGTGGAAGGATTTTCTCGAATCGCTACTTCATTAACTTAGTTGACTCGAAAAGATACAAAATTTGGTTGGATTAAAGAATGTGAGAAGAATTTTTAAGAACTCAAGAGGGGACTCATTTCAGCACCTATTTTGACAATACCATCTGGCTTGGAGGGATTTTTCATCTATAGTGATTCTTTGGACAAAGGGTTAGGATGTGTTCTCATGCAACATGGGAAAGTCATAGCCTATGCTTCACGATAACTCAAAGAATATGAGGGAATTATCATACTCATGATCTAGAGTTGGCAACAGTCATTTTTGCACTAAAGATCTATATAGATCATAAAAGCCTCAAATATTTCTTCACTCAAAAGGAACTTAACATGCGACAACGACGTTGGCTCAAACAGTTAAAGATTGTGATCATACTATTCAATACCATCCTAGAAAAGCGAATGTAGTAACTGAAGCATTGAGTAGAAGATCATATGCAGGTCCGAGTGCCTTATTGTTAACATAAAGGCCCATTTTGTATGACTTGCAAAGGATGGAGATAGAGTTAAAGACTCCAGGGTCCCACGTGATGATGGCTAACATACGAGTAGAACCGACTTTAATCGATAAAGTTAAAGCCGCTGAAGCTACAGACCTAAAGCTGATCCGTATAAAAAAGAAAGTGCAAGAAGGTGCTATTCCGGAATATTTTTAACAATATTTATCTTTATTATTACAATTCGCAATATTCTCAAACTGTTGAAGTCAGACGTACCCTCCCTTGCCACATGTGGGGGCCATATGTGGGGGCCACTGGGAGAAAAATGAATGTGGGAGGGGGGAGTAATCTGATGAATGTCACGGGTGGTTAAGGAAAAAATGTCAGGGTTATATATATATATATATATATTATTGTACCTTGTTTTGTTTTTATTGATATTACTTTGAAATTCATGGCCTGACATCCAAAAACTACATCCGTGAAAATTTTCATTCGGTGCACCGTGATCAAACAGTACCTTTTTCATTTTCCTATAAATAGGATGCTTAGTTAGAATTGAAAATCACACCAGAATCAGAGAATTCTTCTTCTATAATCTTGAGCGTATTTTTTTTAGAGTTTAAGAAAGCTTTGAGCATAGAAAATAGTGCAAGTTTTCTTCAAGAATATCCCCGTTATACCAGTTGGAATAGTCTTCTTTTTAAGGTAAGGAATGTTATTTTTGTTCAATATTCGCTTGAAATAATATTTTCTTCCATACTCTGTACTATGTAAGTAATACTATTTCATTTCAGATTTCGAATTCTATACTCATTTTGTTTAAATTTTGACTTCTATACTCCATGAAATTTGTAGAATATCCTTGATATTTGCGCTTCATCTAGTATCTTTTTATGAAAATATTATTCTAGGCATTCGTGATAAGTTTTAACTTTTTCATGCCAGAATACTATTCACGTGGTACTATTCCCGAATTACTATTCACGGGGTACTATTCATTCAAGTAGTATTCACTCGAAGTACTATTCATGATAAAATCTGATTCATTTTCGGTCCAAATTATTTTTGGTACAATATTATTCTTGAATTTTAATCCATAAAGAAGTATAATGTTGACAATTTGGACGTTATTGATTTCTGGATAAATTAATTTATAAATCTTTAGAAATTTATCCTTTAACTTGTTTTATTGAATTCTTATATCATTGTCATCATCCTCATGTTTATATTATGTTGAAAGTCATCTGTGGCCTGTAGTGCATAGATGGACTTGGTATCATTATGACCAGAGATTCTTCGGTAAAATCATGACCGTAATGTTACAAATGATGTGGTAAAAGTCCTCATTGGCCCATAGTGTATTGATGGACAGTTGTTGGCATGATCATGACCATTGATGAATACACGAATATCCTTGGCCCGTAGTGCATGGATAATTTATGGTCGTGATACTAAAGAATATCCTTGGCCGTAGTGCAGGGGTGATTCGATGATGTGAATTATTTATTAAGCTGAGTCTCAGCGATAAAAGTGATGAAAAACCTTTTAAATCGTAGAAGATAGTTGATAGTATGCTCTACTTGACCCTTCGAATGGAGTACTTGTTCCGCTGTAGTTAAACTTAATATTTATTATATTTTATCTGTTAAACATTGTTGAAGGCTAACGATAATTTATTCTACTTTATCTTGGTCATAATATTTCTTACTGGGCTAGTTGAGCTCACCCTTTATTTTCATTGTTCTCTTCAGGAAATGAGAATATATTTGTGACGGTCCAGATGATAGCATTAGTAGTCCTCACTATTCTATGAAATAGTGTGATAATAAATGTATTGAGGACTCTATTTGAGTTTGAATACTGTCTAGAAGACAATATTCGTATGAGAACTCTCAGCTTATGTTTTGTCATATTTTACACGACCGTTGTATTATTAAGTTCTATTTAAATTTTGTACCGTATATTTGGCGACTCAAGATGGGTGATGTATACCTATTTTGGGGGTTTCACAACATGAGTGAGTCTAAGAGTAACATCAAACATGATCACAAATGTCAGATTCTAACCTTCAAGGTAGATTGTCAATATTGACGCTCAAAATTCGTATTTTCATTTGTAAAGCTTACTAATTAGTTCAACATGTTCATCCTTGCTTACTAATAACATAAACACAAGCTAATGGTTTATTCATGCATTTTTAAACCATAACTACATATTTGCAAGGTCAGTATATAAACATGTCATTCATACTCATCAAGTTCATTTCTAAAGTTCGTAAATTCTTTTTAAGCTACACACTTTCGTTAATCATACTAATCTAGTAAAACATGCCCAACTTATGACGCCCCCAAATTCAGGTATCTTCCAACCCGACAAATGGTGCTCCACTGTACTAACATCCATACAATCATTCCATTGTAATACAACAAAATGAATGTAATTACTATCTTCTTATTACAATCAATGTATAATCCTTCCCAGGTTCATAAACCGGTTACATCATTCATTGTTCATAATGTATAATACATACAAACTTACTAAACTATTACATAGTGCCTAAGCATCCATCTTATCTTTGCCCTTACCACTCTTGGCATTCACAGTACGTTCATCTTTAACTGTAGTTATATAATACAAGCAATAAATGAGCATGACAGCTCAGCAAGTTTAATCAAGGATAACAGGAATACCATATTCATGAATTATACAACAATTCCAACATAACTGAACAATAGTTATGAAGTATTCTGAATCAATAATACTTTAACAATTCATAACATCAATTCCAAAATATAGAATAGATTAGGAATTCTGAACCGGTCGATAGACCATGAACAGTAAATTTTAGTTTTCATACTTGAAAAGGAGTCCATAGCACTAAGGCCATTCACCCGTATAACTTACGAGCACTTCTAGGTGATCAGCCTATAGTACTCTATGTTGATCAACACTAAATTCATTAAACGTATTTACGTTTAATATTTTTGGCAAACTCTTGTGCCCATCGTATAATCGATGAAAAATACTTTTGTTTGTTCATAGACAAACCATACCTTCACGTTCGTACCAATTACTTGGCATAGGATATCGTTAACATTTCTATATAGAATGATATGAATAATAATCAATCTATATCTTACGAATAGTCTAGCCAAGTTAAAATCTGGAATCAACTCTTTCTTTAAAACAAGTCTTGCAATTCAGTTCAACGAATCACATAAAACTTGGCTAACACGGAAGTTTAACAAGTGTTAAGAAAACTTGCCTTTCAGCGTCTTCAAATAACTTATTTGACTGAACTCAGCCTTTATAGAATCTACATGATATGTTCAAATAACACACTGTAATTGGATATCAAACAACTATTCACATTGTTCCTACAAGCTTCTTTCTCTTCTATGTCTGTGTTAACTTAATATCTTTATTAAAGTTAACATGACTTATTACCCTTCGTCCGAGTGTATCACTCTATTGACGTTTATTAACCGGACTCAAACATCGTTGATAAGGTACCAACTTTGTTCGTTGTACATATCTTGTTAACATGCATTACATTCCTAAGTTTCATACTCTATACCTTAGTATAGGTAATATAGGATTACTCTTAGTACATTTATTGAGTATATAAACTCAACCCAAATAGGTCTCGAAATAACTGAAGTTCAAAACCAAAGTTACTATCAAAAGAACTGAACTCGCGCAGCGGCGCGACATCAGAAGCATTCTAGTGGCGCTGCGGCACCCCTCTCTAGAGGTTTTGCCCAGACTCGGCGCTACGGCGCGAGTCCATGAACAAACTCTCGCGCTACGGCGTGAGTCTTCAGACCTTTTTATTTTTTTTTTTGCCATAATTGGCACTGCGCCGTGGCTTTTTACACTACGTCTGGCGCTGCGGCGCCAGACCTCAGTACCAGATTCTCAGCAGTTTTGAAAACCTGTTTGAATTTCTCGGGGCCGTAACTTCTTTGTTATAAGACCGATTTGGTCCGTTTAAAAGCCTACATGTCATAAATGACATACCCTACGCTTTTATATAAGAATTCAATACTCTCGAATCTGTTAAATCATAATTCACTATTGAGTTCATTTTATATACGTTCGTAAATGTTATTGAGTGTTCAATGCTCATTTTCTTCGTTCTAAGTCAGAATCCGACGATTCTCGAATCCACAACTCTTAATTACCCTATCTCATGTGTTGACATTGAAAACCAACATTTTTAAGTCTCACAGCAACTTTCGACTACCAATCCGGAATTTCTACGTTTTCAACGTTTAACGTCTATTTTCGTAAAATTCGTTATCTCTTCGTTACTAGGGTTCTCTAGGCCAAATCACTTGGAATACTCCATGAACTTCATATCTACATCCTATTCAAACAAGATGCAAATACTAACGGATTGATGGAGTCCAATCGTTTATAGACAATTGATCTCAACTACCAATATTTTCATGGTTCAAAACTATTTCAAACCTTATGATCCTTATAATCTAATGAATTATAGAGATTAAATCTATGGTAAGTCATCTTTAATCTCTCATACAAGGCATATACCATCCATCTATGATTCTCCAATACAAAAGAAAAATCAAAAAGAGATGGAGAATGAAGAACAAAAAGTATTACCTCAAGTTTCTTAAAAATCTCTTGGAAGAATAAAGGTTAAAGCTTCCTAAGTGAAGGACTTATAAGTATAGCTCTCTTTTCTCTCTCAAGTGATATAGGTTGGCAAGTTGAAAAACTCACAAATGAATCAGCCTAGCTTCTTATTCATATAAAATTAGAATGGAGGGCATAATGGTCAAAGAACCATCACCTCCTTACTATTCATGTGTGGACCAAGTAAAACACTTGGTGACCAAGCCATATGCTTGGATTTCACACCAAGGTGGTCGGCCCACCTCCTTTTGTGACATCCCATGGGTTGCCCCATGGGTTTTACCCATTCGGTGACCCACCGGTTTGACCCACGGTTCAGTTTTAATGAATTGAGCTTAACTAAATAAACATTGGGCCTTGACTTGGACTTAACCCATCCATCTCATTGGGCTTAGTCATTCAATTGATTGGGCTAATCATAATCCAATACAAGTGAATTAATTATTGATACATAGATTAATCCTATAATACGCATCGTATTCTACATGTACAATGCATGTATTCACTTCGTATACCATACGTACAATAATCGTATCGTACCTCATATTTACTCAACGTATTATACATAGATACTAACTAGCATCACCAATTGTATAACACTTGAATTAAACCTAACGCCATTCCTTCTACGCATATTATTTCCTTCTCGGAAATCAATATACTCAACCCTTAGGTTTTAAGTCCGCAGGTGAAAACGGAGTTTTCCATAAATGAAATATTATCAGATATTCCAACTCGTCACGATATTCTATCATTACGCGTTTCCTAGAATTTCAAAATAATTCCTCGAATAGAAACGGATGAATACTGTTTTTACAAAAAAATTTCAGAAAACAATTATTATCGTCTTGGAAATTCTAAACAACTATTTCTAGCACGTAGCCAGAATACTAACCATGTTAGCACATTCTAGGTCATAGAACGACCTTCACATAGATTACTCACAAAGAAATAAATTAAATTCATTTAATTCACATAATCAAATAAAAATTTAATTGTCATAAAAATCCAATTTTTTCAGGCGTTACATTCTCTCTCCCTTATAAGGATTATGTCCCCAGAATCTTAGCTTATAATTACAAAAACAAATGTGGAAAATCTTCCTTCATTTTACTTTCGAGCTCCCACGTTGCTTCTTCAGCATTGTGGTTTCTCCATAACACCTTCACTGAAGGTATGACCTTATTTCTAAAACTTGTTCCTTCCTATCAATAATTTGAATTGGAAGTTCCACATAGGACAAGTCCTTCTCTATCTCAATAGATTCATACTCTATCACATGTTTATAGTCCGGTTTATAAGGACGCAACACTGACACATGAAACACATTATGAATGCGTTCCATCTCTAGAGGTAAGGCTACTACATATGCTACCTCCCCTATTCTTTTTAAAATCTCAAAAGGTTCTACAATTCTTGGACTTAACTTCCCTTTCTTTCCAAAACGTATCTTCCCTTTCCAAGGCGATACTTTCAGAAAAACAAAAGATCCTACATCGAATTCTCTATTCTCTCTATGAGGATCTGCATACTTCCTTTGCCGGTCTTGAGCCGCAACTAATCAAGTACGTATTAACTCTACCATGTCCGCCGTCTGTTGAACCATCTCAGATCCCAACATCTGACGTTCACCCACCTCATCCCAACACAATGGAGTTCGGCACTTCCTCCCATACAACGCTTCATTAGGCGGCATGCCTATACTAGCGTGAAAACTATTGTTGTACCAAAACTCCACCAACGGTAGAAATTCGTCCCAACTCCCTTTGAAATCCATAACGCAAGATCTTAACATATCTTCAAGCGTTTGAATTATTCGCTCACTCTGACCATCATTCTGAGGATGATACGCCGTACTCAATCTTAACTGCGTTCCCATTTGCTCTTGCAAACTTCTCCAAAACTTTGATGTGAATCGTGGATCTCGATCTAACAAACATACTAGTCAGATCTAACAAATTAGATTCAAGAACCATAACTATGCAACAAACCACTGTCAGATCTAAGCCATTTAATAACTAGTCAGAGCTTTCTGGGATCATTCTGGATTACCCAGAAATGGCCCGGTCAATGCTGGTCAACGAGCTTTGACCGGTTATAACTTATAATCTACAACCGATATAGGTCTGATTCTTGATCCAGAGCAAAGATCTCATAACAGACTACAAGATTCAACACTTACAACACAAAAATCAAACACATACAGAGATTTACACGACCTGACATTCGTTGTCAGACGCCTCCTTTAAAATTTCCAGATTTTTAAGAACATCAAATCCAAGCCTCTAGATGTTATGGATCTAACATCTAGCAACCCAAATCATCATTAGACACTACTAACAACATATTCTAAAACTCAAACATAACATCTAACAACAGAAAATTGGACAGATTTTTTAGTAGGGTTTTATACCTTCTTTGATCAATTTCTGATTTTGTGTTGCTGTTTTGGTATGGGATTTCGTGGGGCTTCAATCTATGTCTGATATACTATATATTTTCATGGCTTTTAGAGAGAGAGGGTCTAGGATGAGCTTAGTGAAAATTTGAGCAACAAAATAACATTTTCTCCCTCTCAATCCTTAAATAGACAACATAGATGCATGAATTGGCTGAGTTAAGGGCTTGTTGCTGTCAATTAAAGTCAAGAGAGTTGTTGGTTTGGTGAACAACTTCACCAATTTTGTCAAAACCTACAAGCTAGCTTCTTTAATGCTAAAAAGGGCATTTTGGTCTTTTGATTTTCCAATTTAATGGAAAAATTATAATCATACAAACCCTTAGGGTTTAACCCTAAGGTTTAGAATAAAACATTAATAGGATTTAGCAATTAGGGTTTGTACAAAAATAATAAAATTTAAATAAAAATTTAAATAAATTTTAGTTTCTAAAATTTTTAAATTAGGGTTTCATAATTATGATTATTTTTCTAATTATACTATACATGAACATTATGGTTTAGATCATATAATTATCATTGACTTTGCTAATTTAGCAATTAGGGTTTATACTTTTGGTAATTAGGTTTTTATAATTTCTAATTAGGGTTAATAACTATACATGCATATTAGGGTTTAATAATTTAGAGTTTCTATAATTAACAATTGTAATTCGAATACTTGTTAATTAATCAACTACTCACAATTATCAACAAATTTTGAACTCTAATTTGAATTTCAAATTAGGGTTTCTCATTTCCAAAAAATTTAGGGTTTTATCATAATATACTAAAACTGTTCCATACATTAACATTACACATATAACCATACATAATTATAACACTGACGAATAATAATATAATATTATTATTCTCATTCCTTGATCAAAACCCAAAATTAGGGTTTGGATTCCATATCTGATTTATCTTTCATAAATAACCTTATTAATTAAGTAAAAATAATTTACTTAACTATTCTGAAATAATTTCATATAATACAATATTTATTATAAAAAAAATTCTATAATCATATTATATACTCCCTCCGTCCCAAATTAACTGCTCAGTTTTGACTTTTTAAAGTCAAATTGACCATTTTTAAAACTAATCTTTTTACTATTTTTGCTAAAATATAGGTGAAGAGATTATAACCAAAAGAAAGTATATACAATTTATTACTAATCCTAATTTTTATAATTTTAGAAATATATTTATATATGCTTAATTATTAATTCTAAAAATAGTCAATTTGACTTAAAAAGGTCAAAATTGAGCAGTTAATTTGGGACGGAGGGAGTATTATTTAAATAATATAATTATCATATTTTCATGGAAAATAAACATTAAAAACATTTTTACTATAAAACTAATTATTATTAGAATATAATTTATAATAAGCAATAATTCTAAAATAAAATTATTCATAATCATTTATGTAATAAATATATTCTATATTCATCACATAAATACATACATAATACCTTTCATGCATTCTTACTTTTAGAATAAATAATTATTCTAAAATTATTTCATATATTACTTAAATAATATAAGATTATATTTTCCTTAAAAAATAATTAATAAAACATTTCCAATAAGGAATTAATTAGTATAAAAATATAATTGATAATAATTAATAATTCTAAAATAAATTTATCTACAATACTTAATGTAATAAATAAATTTTATTTATCACACATATAATTATAATTACACATTACTTTGGCACATATCATTCATATTTATTTTAATAAAAAAAAATTATACGCAAAATTTATGATTTATTTATATAGAAAATATCGGGTTGTCACATTCACCCTCCCTTATAAAGATTTCGTCCCTGGAATCACCATTTTAAAACCTATACATACCAGGGTACATAGCATACACAATCATTCCAAGTAGATCTCGATCATGGTTGATCGATCCGATCTTTAACTATTCAGCAAAAAGCTTATATATTCTTTTAAACAGAAATTTGATTTCTAAGAGAACTCAAATTCCTCCTTCAAAATAATTTATAAAAATAATTTACTATTTATAAAAATATAATAAGAAAATAAAAATTTGTTAGATTAATACCTGGAGTTGCATCCCCGGCTGCTACCGAATCCCGAACAGTCCCGCTGAAGACGTGTGTGGTTGATTTCGTTGGTTTCTTTGTTGATGTCGGTCCCGTTGTCACCAATGTCCTGCTGCCTTTTCCCCATATTCGCATTCCTTAACACCCTTATCTTTCCTGGACAGTCTTTCACCTTATGCTCCATTGATCCATACGCATTCTCAATAGCTTCTTGGATTGGGACAGTTGGGAGAGATATATTCCTTCTGTCCTCACTTGCCACACAGAAACTTTCCTTGCAAACATTTTCCCCGAGTGGTTCTTTCCACAAGTCATTACACCACCTGCTTCTTCTTCACACCTTCTTGCTTCACCTGCACACTTCCAAAGTTGTTCTCCTTCCTCTTTTCACTCCTATTCCCTTTATTTGTTTTCACCTTTACTTTCACTATTAATTCCTACCTTCCCAGCTTCCTCAACCTTACCCTTGCTTCTTCTTACCTTGTTGTAGAGGCTCATGGCCTCACTCCCCTTCTCAGTAATAATCACTTTCTCCATGAGTGCTGCAAATGTAGGGATCTGCAACACTGCCACCTTGTTCTAGAGCTAGGGTTTTAATCTCAGCTCAAACCTTCGTTTTTTTTTCTAGCCTCCGTATCAACTTGATGCGGAGCAAACCTAGCCAACTCATTAAATTTTGTGGCATATTCCGCATCTAGCATTTCTACTTGCTTCAATTCCAGAAATTTCACCTCCATTCTAGCTTACATACTAGCAGAAAAATAAATTTTTTTTAAAAAAATAAAAATATAAATAAAGTCTTAAACCTATCCCATATTACCACACCTGTTCCTACCCTCACCTGATTCGTTTCCCACAAAAAATTTGCCTCACCCTTCACCATGTAGGTGGCAAAAGTGGTCTTTTGCCCCTCAGCAACCTTAGCTATCACAAAAGTCTTCTCAATTTCCTTAACCCAAGTTTGGGCTTCTACAGGGTCTGTCGTACCTTTAAATTCTGGCGATAGGACCGCCTTGAAGTCTTTAACTTTCGACGTTCGATTATCTGGTTGATCTTTCGCAGCTGGGATTCTGTTCTGCACAGCTTGAGCGTCCATAATCACAAAATTCTTTGTCGGGTCTGGTTGTCCTCCAGCTTTGTTGACAGATTCTTCTGCCCTTTAGTTTT
Organism: Panax japonicus; assembly: GCA_020205505.1. Lineage (NCBI taxonomy): Eukaryota > Viridiplantae > Streptophyta > Magnoliopsida > Apiales > Araliaceae > Panax > Panax japonicus. The sequence continues at coordinate 37,142,619 of CM035113.1, read as the reverse complement.
GCTTTCATCTTGACGGTATTACCGTAAATTATTCCTTACATTTTAGGCCTTATCGTAAACGCTTATCATATAACGCAAAATTTTCTATTCACATAATCATGTACTCAAATATTAGATTTTGAAAACTCGGTCTACTGTAATAACCAGTGACCAAATAAATATCTGCTATCTTTATACCAACTTATCCCATTAATCCAACATAGACTCATATTCATAGCACTTGACATACCATAGCACATTGTGCTTTAAGCATTCGCTATCCCTTTATGACTTGAAAGTCGGGAATCGCTGCCATAACTTATACAAAATATTACATTACACCAACATACCTATCATAAATACCACCTAAAATCATACATATTCAACTAACACTAATATTACATATTCCATATACATTCATTAACGATCAATTGCTTAGTAACCTATCTATTTCCATTATCCTCCATATTCATTTACACATAACTATATCCATTTCGTTCAGCATACAACACATTATGAGTTTAAGAACTCACCACAAACATACGAGTTTAAGAAATCAACATTTACCACTTATAATCCTTTAGCTATACTTTACCTATCAGTTATACTTAGCATTTCTTGATCCAGTACTATACTTTCCAAAATAACCACCTCTTTGAGGTAGCTTTCAATGTGAGCCTCTATTGCAGCTATTGGCTTTGATATTGGCTGGGTAATGGATGTTGACTTATTCTTTACGACTTGAGGGTATCCTAATTCTGTTCCTTTCTAATACCTACACACAAAATTATCCTGACTAGCAAATATTAAATACACACAACACATAATAGTTTTATAAATTATCTTTTATTTTGTTTTACGATGAATTTATTCAATTCATCTCCATTTTAAACTCAATATGAGTTATTTATATTTTCAACGTTTCCCTCTGTTCTAAGGTTATAGCCTAAGGTCTAACCCACCTAAGGTTTCTAACCCTATAGCTCTGATACCATCCTGTAAAGTCCCCGAACCCGGATACTTGAAACCCAAACTCGGTACTTCACGATACCATTTCTATGAGCGGAATAATACTAGTAATAATAACAATAATATAAAACCTAAACTTAAATTTACATTTATCAGAGTCTAATCCCAAGTACGCAACCTTTACTACATTCTTTACATGATATATAATACATATCATTAACTTAATACAGTCTATATATTACAAATGATACCAATAACATATCCTATTTACTTTTCCTTTTCACTTCGTCTTGGCCGAACTTTCCAGTTCTTCACACTTAGCTGAAAACATTTAAATTAAGCAAGGATGAGCATTTGAGTGCCCAGCAAGTATTTATATATATATAAGTTGAAAAAATTTAAATGTTTTCTTTATAATATTCTTCCACAACCGGTCAATAGTTGTGAAGTAATATGTACCAATAACAATAACATAACAACCCTCTTTCAAATTTTTAAAACTGTGTATTGTCTATACATGGGTTTCTGTGACATATTATGAACATTGTTTTCATTTTTGAAAGGGTTTAAACAGAAATTCATCTGTAAACCGGCCATTGCTTACGGGCACGGAGGGTGATCAGCCCCGTTGTCCCCTGTATTGATCAATACTACATTGCTAGAACGATATTATCGTTCATCCTTTGTCCGCCGTAGCGCATAAAAATTTTCCCATTATCGGGATATTCATACCTGTCGGGTTTTCATAACAAAGGTCTTATATAATTCAACATATATGTATATTAAAGGTGTATCAACATGTGATTAAATACAATGATTATCCAAGTGGGGACACTTGTATAATCATTTATAGAAATTAACGAACAGAATATATATATGAATTATCATATACTAACATGTTGATAATCAATGGGCGTATATAATATAGGTTTAACAATCTGTACAGTAATAATAATATTTCTGAAACATTCTTACACTTGTCTATTGCATAAAGAAAATGCAAAGGTAGGATACTTGCCTGATGCGCTGCTTACAATTACGTAAACTTAGATTTATCTTTTCTATCACGACCTATCATTAGTCATATCATTTTACTGATTAGTATAACATAACCTACACATAACACTGTCTATTGCAGTCAGCACATTCCCTATTCACATTATCACACATGTTCAACAATCATTGACTCACAAGCAAACATCAACACATTCCTAATCACATTGTCACACAACCTTAATAACCATTGAATCACAAATAAACACATATCCAATTAAATTATCTAAGTCCAGACCAATTTCTAAAACATGTCGGTCTACCGACAACTTTATCGGGTAAAAATCGAGTCTAAGACTCTATCCCGAAGTTCAATATCCAAATAGTTAACTTAAACATCAGTCATACTATTTTTCATGGCCTTCTAATAATTATTACCATTTACCATAATTTTTGAAATATCAGAATCATTATTAAATGATTTAAATATCAAATAATTCTATTATCATTAATATTTAATTAATATTAAGCTATTAATGAAACCATTGCCAAAATATTAAAGTTATTTATAATAACTCAAAATATTTTTAAAACATTTATATTACCCTTAAATGATTTTTAAAACATTTAAAATCTTTCTTAAATAGTTACCATTAATATTAAAATATTAATTTATCATTATCCAAATATTAAAAGTTATTAATTACAACTTAAAATTTTTTTAATTCACTTATATCCTTTTTAAATGATTTTTAAATAAATAAAACCATTTTTAAACTATTTATTTAATATAATTATGGATCTAACATCTAGCAAACCAGATCTTCATTAGACACTACTAACAACATATTCTAACACTTAAACATAACATCTAACAACAGAAAATTGGACAGATTTTTGAGTAGGGTTTTATACCTTCTTTTATCAATTTCTGATTTTGTGTTGCTGTTTTGGTATGGGATTTCATGGGGCTTCAATCTATGCCTGATATACTATATATTTTCATGGCTTTTAGAGAGAGAGGGTCTAGGATGAGCTTAGTAAAAATTTGATCAACAAAATAACATTTTCTCTCTCTCAATCCTTAAATAGACAACATAGATGCATGAATTGGCTGAGTTAAGGGCTTGTTGCTGTTAATTAAAGTCAAGAGAGTTGTTGGTTTGGTGAACAACTTCACCAATTTTGTCAAAACCTACAAGCTAGCTTCTTTAATGCTAAAAAGGGCATTTTGGTCTTTTGATTTTCTAATTTAATGGCAAAATTGTAATCATGCAAACCCTTGGGGTTTAACCCTTGGGGTTTAACCCTTAGGATTTAACCCTAAGGTTTAGCGCAAAACTTTAATAGGATTTAGCAATTAGGGTTTGTACAAAAATAATAAAATAAAAATAAAAATTTAAATAAATTTTAGTTTCTAAAATTTTTAAATTAGGGTTTCATAATTATGATTATTTTTCTAATTATACTATACATGAACATTAGGGTTTAGATCATATAATTATCATTGACTTTGCTAATTTAGCAATTAGGGTTTATTCTTTTAGTAATTAGGTTTTTATAATTTCTAATTAGGGTTACTAAATATACATGCATATAAGGGTTTAATAATTTAGGGTTTTTATAATTAACAATTGTAATTCGAATACTTGTTAATTAATCAACTAATCACAATTACCAACAAATTTCGAACTCTAATTTGAATTTCAAATTAGGGTTTCTCATTTCCAAAAAATTTAGGGTTTTATCATAATATACTAAAACTGTTCCATACATTAACATTACACACATAACCATACATAATTATAACACTGACGAATAATAATATAATATTATTATTCTCATTCCTTGATCAAAACCCAAAATTAGGGTTTGGATTCCATATCTGATTTATCTTTCATAAATAACCTTATTAATTAAGTAAAAATAATTTACTTAACTATTCTGAAATAATTTCATATAATAAAATATTTATTATAAAAAAAATTCTATAATCATATTATATATTATTTAAATAATATAATTATCATATTTTCATGGAAAATAAACATTAAAAACATTTTTACTATAAAACTAATTATTATTAGAATATAATTTATAATGAGCAATAATTCTAAAATAAAATTATTCATAATCATTTATGTAATAAATATATTCTATATTCATCACATAAATACATACATAATACCTTTCATGCATTCTTACCTTTAGATAAATAATTATTCTAAAATTATTTCATATATTACTTAAATAATATAAGATTATATTTTCCTTGAAAAATAATTAATAAAACATTTCCAATAAGGAATTAATTAGTATAAAAATATAATTGATAAGAATTAATAATTCTAAAATAAATTTATCTACAATACTTAATGTAATAAATAAATTTTATTTATCACACATATAATTATAATTACACATTACCTTGACACATATCATTCATATTTATTTTAATAAATAAAAAAAATTATACGCAAAATTTATGATTTATTTATATAGAAAATATCGGGTTGTCACATTGTGCCATAATTTTAACACTTTAGTGTTTCTATGAGATGAATTGTTCTGTGATTGAACTGTTCAATATGAGAATGTTCTGTTTATACATGAACCATTATTGTTAAGTCTGTATTAATGATTCTAGCCAGACATGATGTGTTTGGAAAAGGTAGAAGAATGAAAGTATTTCAAAGTGAACGTGACTAATGTTTTAAAATGATAGGAATCAAGAGTATTCCTATTATTCAAGATACTTCATAACCTTTGTTCAGATATTGAAATCTTAAAATAATGTTTAAATTCTTGAAGTTGTTTATTCAACTGCTATGACTTTCTGAGCAATTTAATGCTCGTACTTGCTTTAAATGAAAAACATTTTCAGCATACGAGTACAAGAACTGAAGGATCTCGTAAAGATCAAGTTGATCGGTATCCAGATGAAGTGTCATTCAGTATGTGAATGAGCGTGAAGATCAAGCCAAGACTTGTAATGTAGAATAGTTTAATTAAAATATAGATTAGTTTAAGGAACTGTTATGTATCCTTGGTGGCGGATAAAAGTCACTCTTGTAAGATGTAAAGAATAATGTAATTATTATTATTTGTAATGAAAGAGGTTATAAGGTATTAGAACATGGGATTTGAGAATATATGTTATATTTACCTATATAATGATGTATGTTTGGAAAGAAGTGGGACCATGACGTATTAAATCCGGGTGTGAAAATAGACTGAATTTCGGTGCATTACAATAATTTCTTCTGAGTTTTCAGAAGTTTAAGAATATTGTCGAGTGAATCCCCTAAGGATGTGAACACTCGGGTACGTCTGACTTCTCCACTTTTTGGCAAGGGAGGGTTTGAAGACTAAGCTTGAAAAGAGGAATAGTTTCTCCTCTAGATAGACATGTTTTGATTGCCTTTTTGTCCTTGTAGTATCAATGAAACATCCTCCACTTTCTTCTTATGGACCCTCCGAGGGTTGTTTCCAAAACTTTAAGACTGGATGTGCTCAGCTACAGCTTTTAGACCGGCAAGGTCTTTAATCTTCCCAGATTTCAATCCCATCTCAGCTATTTCTCTATGTTTGATCATTTCAGATATTGGTTTGCCTATGCTAGCTAAGACCCTCTTATAAAAGGGAGCTTCTTGAATGTCTATGAAGGTCATCACCATTTCAGACTCAGTCATAGATGGAATAACTTGAGCAGCCAGATGCCTCCATCTTTGGGCATACTTTTTAAAAGACTGATTGACTTGTTTCTTGACCTTGATAATTTGATATCGGTCTATAGCCATCTGAGTTTGGAAACTTTATTGACTGAGGAAAGCATGGGCTAACTCCTCCCAACTATGAATCTTGGAGTTTTCTAATCTGGTGTACCATGCTCTGGCTTCTCCAGTTAGATTTTTCTGAAACAGTTGTATTATGAGATTTTTCATCCTTGGCTAAAGATCTGAGCTCTCCAATGAATACCTTTAATTGAGTGTAAGGATCTTCCAATCCATCATATTTCTAAAAATTGGGAGTCTTGAATTTTTTCGGATAATGAACCCCGGGAAAGATACAAAGGTCTGGATATGAAACACTCATGTGTGCTCCAATCCCTTTGATGAACCGAATTGTCTCTTCCATTTGTACGACTTTTTTCCTAATATCACTGGTGTTTTGATCTTCTTTTAGATGACAGATTTCAGGGGTTTTTTTGGTTTTGTCCAACTGAGACTCAGGTACTGGAACTTCTTTGTCTGAACCCTAGGTTCCTCCATGTGCAGAGGATTCTGTATGTATGGGTATTTGTGGACCCTGAGTGGACTCGTGTAGTTCTTTGAGCAGAATAACCTACTCTATAATTTGGTTTCTTAATCATTCGAACTCCTCGCGAGAGACAAGAGTAGGATTAGACTGGCCAGATGTAGTCATTCTTAGCTGTAGGCTAATTGCCTTTTTGTACTTTGAACGGGTAATAGGACCAATTGTTTCTCTACAAAAAGACTTCTGTAGTTTAGTCTTAGGGAATGTAGGAAATGTTACATGCTATGTAATGTGTCTGTTTATGATTATTATCCTGCAAAATGGATGTCAGTTGTTTTAATGACAGTATAACATGACATGTTTTGATATAAAAGGGAATGCATGTACACATATTCCTTTATTTTTTCGTTACATTGAGGTTGACATGGAAATGAAATTACAAGTAATTGAAATGGGAAGGTATGAAGAGACTTCCCCGTGTTTGGTTTATCAGAGGATGACCTATCTTAGGCTACTCTCGCGACTTTTTTGCATGATGGTTCCCAGATCATCGCAATTTACTCGACAGGAAGTTAATCCGGTCATTCAACTTGAGCGAATCTAGGTGGTGCCTTTCCTGAGCCTCGTTGGAATTAGTCTCCCTACGAGTCCAGTAATCAAACACCAATAGGATAGCCTCCTGGTGGAGGGACCACACAACATACATTCACATACATTGCGTCTCACCGTATGGAAATGATGACATGTGTGAAACACTAATATAACTTGCATATATAGTTTGAAGAACTAAGTGCAGTAAGTAAATGAATTAGTACACATTCATTCAAATGTAAATGCAATATACACACATAAGAAGATAAAAGTTTTAAAAAGTTCTTAATAGCGGCTTAAGCCCTCTTACGGGATGCCCTCAGCAGAGTCACCACCTATCGACGTTGGAATTTTTATTTGTCCCTTTTCTGTTCATGTATTTTGGTATTCTCATGTTAGGTGAGATTTGTTTGAAAAAACAAGTTGTGAAAAGGTCTGACATGTATATGTCGACGATTGGACTGTAAGAGTCGCCAGTTGGTATTTTTAAATGGTTGCACCAACTCAACCATGAAAAGGTTTACCCATAGACCTAGTGATGTGACACTGCTTAACTGGTCTGTGAAACTAAGATTCATTATGGTCCGGGGGATTGATTATGCGGAGGGAAGGTGTTAGGCACCCCCCGACATCCATGGTAACACGGTGACTACCACTTTTCAATTTAAACTTTTATCTATATGTGTGTGTATAGGTCTATGTACAGTTGTCTGGAAGTAATGTTATGCCTCGTTTGCACCTATATACAAAGGGTTTGAATTTTGTATAAAAGTTTAATTTTAGCGAGATATGGCAGTGATGTTTTGTAAAACAAGTTTTTCAAAACCTTGTGCTCAATAATAATTAAGGCCTTTGATACTTCCTTTTTATTATGTGTTCAGCTTGATTGTTTTTATTATTTTCGATCGAGAAAATAAGATACCTAGAAGTGCCAAATTTCTTATGGGCATAAAAGCCATCTAAGAAAATTCAGACACCGTGAATAATTTGCAAGTTGGTTGCAACTGAAAATGTCCATCACGGGAACCGAATCTAGATTCAAGAACTGAATCTGTGATCACATGATTATTAGGCTCACATGATGATATATTATGTATAAAAGTTATAAATAGTTGTATATATATATATATATATATAAAAGCTGTATATATATATATATACCCTCTTACCCAAGTTAGACTCATACCTATGTTCTATAACAAGACACTGCTCACCTTGGAGACTTACAAAGGTTAGACATGAACATGGAAAAGAAGAAATTTTTGAAAGAAAGAAAGAATAGTTGATTAAAAGATCTGACTTAGCAATTAGAAACAACAATACAACTTGTCTCTGATACCATTTGGGGTGGAAAGGGACGGTAGAATGATAAATGAAAGTGGTGCATTCAAATACCACAAATAAATTACGTAAATTATAATGTTTTACTGATAATTTAAATTATTTACAAGTATAAAAATAAAAGTGACTTAAAATTAACTTAGAACATTTAAGAAGTAGGTGAAGAGAGAAGGGAGAGAGTCCAATGATTAGTCAGAGAAGGAACTCTTAGTCTTTTTAAGTCTGCCTGTTTAACTAAGTTCAAGTTCCTTTTATAGAATAAGGAAAGAACTGTTACAAGGTTACTATTAGAAAAGTAAATGATTACAAACAATTATTACTATTGATGAACAGGAAAACAGTGCTGATTTTTTTACTATGCATAGACGCTTTCGGCAGCTTTTGACTAAAGAGGGCAGAATCTCATGCTTTCTATGAAAATACAGGAACATCTTTTGACTAAATGGCTGCAGGAGCAGGTGCATGGTGCATGTGCCTGAGGGCTGCTTTCGGTGGAAAGCAAGAGCATCTTTTGACTAAGTGGCTGCAGGAGTATGTGCATATGATTGAGATGTCAGGCAAATGGGTCATGAACATCATAAAGATCGATAGTTTCGTAAGGATCATCATCATCTTCATCATCTTCATTTTTACTGGCACATCTGAAGGAGGAGGAAGAATAATCTGAAGCTTCGACCTCTGCATGTAACTTGTCAATTCTTTTATGGATAGCATCAGCAAGGATCTTTAATTCTACAGTACAACATTTATTGACATTGGTAATATCAATAGAACCTGGAGAATCAGCTGAACAAGATTTTGATGGCTTTAATTTACTAGAGGATACTTTAGTCTGGATCGAGCTGACTGGAAGAATAGAGATATGAATTGAGGGAAATTCCTTTTGAACTTGACCTAAAGTATTTTCTTATATGATAATATAATTTTAAATGATTTTTCAAGTATTAAAATCATTTTTAAATAATTTACTTAATATTATAATTAAATAAATTAAATGCCTTTAATATTCCAAAATTATTAAATATTTATGAAATATATTCTAAATAATTAAAAACTAATTTTTAGACTTTAAAATAATTTTTGATAATTTATTTTGTATTTTTCATAATTAAAAAATATTTAATACTAATTATTTAATAAAAATAATTAATTTTGTAATAAAGTATCGCTAAAGACTGCCTATAGCGACAAAATCATCGCTATAGGTGTTCTTCGTGAAAACACAGAACATTCATGCCAGTTTCGAGGGGCTTAGTTTGGCCAAAATTAAACCAGTGTCTACTATGTTTCTGGAAGATCTATTACCTTGATCTTGTAGTACTAGTATAATACTACAAGACCCAATAACAAACATGAACAAATCACATAACAAGAAAGATATTTGATCGCCCAAAATAGCTGTCAGAGTTGTTCTTCATTTTCTCGGTTACCTAGAAATGAAGAACAGTTCGACTGCTCATATTTGGGCTTCTACAACTTGTGATCTAAATGTTGTTTTAGTGATTTAAGAGTCTTAAATTGTAGCTAGCATGCAAGATAATAGATCTGTAACATAAAATCCATCTAACAACATTACATCATCAAGATTTGTGTCGGTCAATGCTTGTCAGAACACATGTTCATCAGTTTTTTAGGTTGCCCAGAAAACATGAACTGTGTTCTACCAGACTACTTTGACAAACCACTGAATCTGTGATGCCCCCAAATCCGGGTATATTCCAACTCGACAGATGGTGCTCCATGATACTACATTCCATATAGTCATTCCATTGAAATAACAACAAAACGAGTATAATTACTATCTTTGTATTACATCTTTAATAAATCCTTTCCCAGGTTCATAACTGAATACATTCCTTGTTCTTCATAAGTATATTACATACAAATATACTAGTCTATTACATGACGATTAATTATCCATCTCAGCCTTGCCTTTATCTCTCTTAGAACTCTTAGTTCGTTCGGCTTTAGCTGCAAACATATGGTTCAAGCAAGAATGAGCATAACTAGCTCAGCAAGCTTTAACAAATAATCATATGAATATCACATCAACAATTACAAGCTAAATCTCCATATCTGAACAATCATCTACGAAGCATTATAAAATACTTGACTAGTACTTCTCATACAATAATTCCCAAGTATATATAATAGCTTAGGAATAATGAACCGGCCAATAGACCATGAACATACTCTTTTCATTTTCATACTTAAAAGGGATATCCGGCACTAAGGCCATCCACCCGTCTTTACTTACGAGCACTTCTAGGTGATCAGCCTATTGTACTATATGTTGATCAACACTCTTACGTTAATCGTATTTACGTTCAACATTTGGCAACCTCGCGTGACCATCGAATAATCGATGAAAATACTTTTGTTTGTACATAGACAAACTTACCTTCTCATCCGTACCAAATACTTGGAATAGGATAGCGTTAACAGTTCTATATCAACAGACTTGTAACAAATTAATTAACTCTTCAATACTTGTCTAGCCCGAATAAAACAGGCATCGACTCTTTTCTATTTACCATTCCTGCATTGTATAACATGCATCACGTAAAAACTTGACTAACATGAAGGTCAGACAAGCGTGAAGAAAGAATTGCCTTCAAGTGTCTTCGAATTATAATTCAACTATTCTAAGTCTTTACAGGATCTACATGATACATTCAAATAGCACATTATAATTAGTTATCACATAAACTATCTTTACGGTTCTAACCAACTTCTTTCTCTTCCATGTTTTAATTGAATTAACTTCGTTATTAAAGTCGATTCAACTCTTTATACTTCGTTACATTTCATTAACGTACTTACATCCTTATTCGATCATAAATGGTTAATTACCAACGTTGAAAGTCATTCACGGTTCACTCACTATGTCTTTATGTTCATCGTTTAATTACTATTAAACCTGACTAGATCTTTTTACATTAACACCTTACAAATGAATTAAGGTAAGTCTTATCATGTACCTTAAGTACTTTCAATGTCTTACATTAAGTCTTCATTCAAATTGAAACAAAAACTAACTTGGTCAACCTTTTTCTACTGTCGGCGCTGCGACGCGACATCCTATGCATTCTAATGGCGCTGCGGCGCCACTCTCCAGAGGTTTTGTAAGGACTTGGCGCTGTGACGTGAGTCCATTTACAAACTCATGCACTACGGCGCGAGTCTCTAGACCTTTTTATTTTCTTCCGGCCATAACTGGCGCTGCGGCGTGACAGATAAAATAGGGTTTGGCGCTGCGGCGCCGAACCTGTGCACCATTTGGCCAAAACAGTTTAGTTTCTTAACGAAACTCCCGGCTTCCTAATTTGTTCGTTTTATATCCGAATTGACCCATTCGAATTCCTACAAGTCAGGAATTATATCCTATACGTGTTCATATAAGAATTTCATATTTTCGAATTCGTTAACTCAGAATTCACCTTTGAGTTCATTTTTGAGCGTTCGTTTAACGTTTTTCGTCCGTTCAATACTCGTTTTCTTCGTTATAAGTCAAAATGCGACGATTCTTTCGCCAACGACTCTTAATTACCTTATCTCGCGTGTTGACATTGGAAACCAACATTTTCAAGTCACACGACAACTTTTGACCTTTAATTTGAACTTTATACATTTTCGACGTTTAACGTCTATTTTCGTACAATTCGTCATAATTTCATTACTAAAGTTCTCTAAGCCAAATCACATGGAATACTCCATGGACATCATATCTAAATCCTAACCAATCAAGATGCACATTTCTTATCTACAACGGTTTCCAAAATGTTCAATTATAACTAAGTTTACGTTCAAGACTTTCTATTGTTTTAAATCATGTACTTACGATTTCTATTTGGACATGACCTATCAATGATTTGGTCATTACTAGGCATCCTTATCTCTCCTCAATAAACATATTCCACCCATCTACAATTCTTCTATGAGAAAGAAATCGAAAAAGATGAAGATTACGGTTTATGAGAATTTACCTTGAAGTAGTTAACTTTCTTGATAAACGTCTAATGGTTTGCTTGGAAGTAGAAGGATTATAAGTTTCCAGCTCTTTTATCTCTTTCAAATATGTTGGAAAAACTTTGTAAAACCACCAAATGGCCAACATAAGCCTTATATTTATAGAAAACCAAATGAGGGCAAAAATGTCGAATTTTCCACCTCCTTACTTAATTACCACTTTGTCACCAAGTAAAATACTTGGTGACCAAGTGATTCACTTGCCTTGCACACCAAGTGGCCGGCCCACCTTGCCAATGGGTCATCCCCATGGGTTGCCCCATGGGTTTTACCCATCTCTTGACCCACCGGTTCGACCCACGATTTAATTCTTTGGATTGGGCTTGACATTAATAAACATTGTAAAGTCCCCGAACCCGGATACTTGAAACCCGAACTCGGTACTTCACGATACCATTTCTATGAGCGGAATAATTACTAATAATAATAACCATAATATAAAACTTAAACTTAATTTACATTTATCAGAGTCTAATCCCAAGTACGCAACCTTTACTATATTCTTTACATGATATATAATACATATCATTAACTTAATACAATTTATCTATTACAAATGATACAATTAACATGTCCTGTTTGCTTTCCTTTTCACTAGTTCTGGCATGAGCTTTCTAGTCCTTCACACTTAGCTGAAAACATTTAAATAAAGCAAGGATGAACATTTGAGTGCCCAACAAGTATTATATATATATATATATATATATATATATATATATATATATATATATATATATATATATATATATATATATATACTAGCGATAACCCGTGCCTGAAGGCACTGTATAATTCTCAAAAAAATAAAAATAAAGTATTAACAAAAAAAATTGAAATGAGAGTTATTTTGCGGCAACATATGATATCTGGGACTTGCACTGCTCTTTCTTAACAAACACATGCTACTAAGTGGAGAATTATCTCCCAGTGACAAAATCTAAATGCATATGTACATATAACAACCAGTGCATGATGTACATATAACAACATAAAGGCACAGTGTAATGAAAAATATTACATTATCTAAAGACATATACCAACATAACAATTAATACATACTCAATCATCAACACATCTAACCACCAAAACATAAGGCTAGTCGGTACTAATTTCAAGAAATTTTGACAAAATTTCCTTCAAAAATATATATGCAAAAAATTTTAAACTTGTCTACAAAATTTATAATCATCAATACATATACAAACCACCAAAAAAAACAATCATTTCATACCCAAAAATCATCATAACTATGTATAATTAGTTAATTTTACAAAAGATGGAATCAAAAATATACAAACATGTATAAAATATAAACATGTTGATCATAAGACCCATTACTTTACAGCTTACACCAAGTATTATTTACAGCTTACACCAAGTATCCTTCAATGCATACCTGAAATTATTTAAAATATAAAAATTATCGAAATATGTGAGTCAAAATAAAACAACTGTAAATCTGAAACATAAGAAACCTTACTTTACCCTGAATTATCTAAAAAAACAAATGAGCGCACACATAGTTACTTTATGAACAACGCAATGCTTTGAAAGACCTCCTCACCTAATATATTATTCCAGTACTTGGTCCTAATAAAAGTTTTAAGAAAAGATATCACTACCTGATCCTCAACTTCATATGCTTTGAGAAAAGATTGGCAGCATGACATTCTTTAGTCAAAGGTCACAAACCCCTGCAGTAGCAAAAGAAACATGATATACAAACCACTCAATTTGACTACTGTCATATGTTTCTCTCTCCCATTCTCTCCCAATTTGACTACTGTCATAAGTTTCTCTCTTCTAGTCATTATGTTTATTATTTATTATTAGGAGTCAGTCTATACCTAATGCTAAGCTTGAAAAAAATAAACTTCCATGAAGCAGAAATCTACAATACTAATATGCAAAAATCTATAATTATGAAAATGATCCAAATTTTCACTTAACTCAATATTAAAGTAAATAGATTAATTTTTTTAAAAGCAAATCATGATTCATTGGCGTTCATTTTCCAGTTTCAGACATAATTCATATAGGTTATAATTTCTCCTTTCTACTTCTACAACTCGTAATTTCTTGTTTTCTCTTATATACTATAAGACAATGAGTGGACAAAAAAACCACCCTCACCAAAAAAGACACAAATAAGCACTTCAAAAAGAGTATAAATCAAGTATGTTCCGAGAATATTTATTTCAACAGCAAATCAAGATGGCTCAAGTTAGGATTGGTTGTTTCAATCTATTCAAGGACTAAATGCTATTCTTGGGCTCAATGTGACCTTAAAATTTAAGGTTAATATCAATAGTACGATTGGGACAGTAAATTTGTGACTTGATTCGGGCTCAAGTGGTTACTATCAATATGTTCAAATTCATAATAAATATTCATAATAATACCACAACACAACAATTCTACTAAATAAATCATTTCATTAAGGAAAAAAAATCAATATTGTAACAATTTTTTCTTAGTTGTTGGCCTAGGTTTAATGAAATGTTACAATATAGATTTTTTTTCCTTAATGAAATGATTTATTTAGTTTTAAAAATTGGACATGAATGTATTTAAATTTTACTTATTTATATTTTGATCCCAATGATAAATAAAAATACAAATAGACTAAAAGAGCTCACCTACAGTCTGGACCATGTTTACAAGAACCTACCCAAGACCAAGAAGGCCAGTTTAACTTGGGACCCACTTATAGATAATAATTGATTATATGGATGAAAAGTAATATATGTTAAAAAGAAAAGGGCAGAAAAAAAATATTTGGTTTGTTAAAAAAAAAAACCCAACCCCTAATCTTGATCAAAACTCAATGCAGCGTGGCACTCGGGCTTATCTCAAATTCATTCATAATAATAATATAATTGAAATTTTTATTTCGATGCGACACTGGAATGTTATTTATATTTTTTATTTGAAAATAAAAATCTATTTGAATATAATATTGTGTAGGAATGCCCTACAAGCATCAATCATATTATACAAATGATGAGTAATTGAACAAATGCTCCCAGTCCTGTTAGAGTTATTAATATGTTAGTACAGAAGGTAAAAACAAAAGATGGAGGTCACATTTAAAATAAATTGGCCTACCAAGAGATTCAATAAAGCAAAGTCCTTTCCAAATTTGAAGAAATAAAAGTTATAAATCAATTGAACTGAGAATTCACATGTAAATCAAACTATTCATAGCAAAAGATAAAAAGGTTATCTGGCCTTTTGGTTCATACATGGTTCAAACCTGGTGTTTTTGTAGTGTACTTTTATCCACAAATAACTAAACAGTACGATTAAAAGTTTGATTCGAGCTCGACCCGAAATATAAATGATTCGAATATGAACAAATTTTAAAGTTCGATAAATTACTCAAACACATGTTCAAATTATAATTTTCTATTGATATTCGGATTATATTCGCTTGAACTCGATTCGAGTCATACTCGACTCGGAAGCTAAACAAGCCTCAATTAAACCTTATTTCATATTCGATTCAACTCTGTTCATTTAGGGCAACCTACAAAACTGAACTACAAACCCCCAAAATCTTATTTTGTATGTTTTTTTAGGGTAACATGCAAAACTGCACTGCAAATCCTGAATATATCCCGGATGGGTTAACTGTTAACAGAAGAAATAACCTCTCCTCTTCCTCTAGAATCAAGAAAGACAATTGAAAAATAACCATATATTCTTTTAATAAGACTAAGTTCCAAAGCACAAGTTGAAAATCTCCTATCCTGTTATTTCACATAAATAGATTCAAGTCCATAACTGAAATATGTTCAGTATACCACGCTATAACCCCCTTAAAACACAAACTAACACCAGCCAGTACTTTCTGGCCTTCAAGCAACACCTAACAGCAGTAAAGATTATCTGCCAATTTTTTGTTTTTTTAACAAAAAAAAAACACCACCATTTCTACTATTTAAAACCAATATACTGAAAGATTACCCATAAAGTAAATAAAAGGAAACGTCCCCCCTAACCTGCCAGTGTATCATTCGCTAGAACCTAAACTTTCACTATGAGAGTTGCTGGCGCTGCGACTGTGTAATGAGAGGCCCCTCACATGACCAGCAAGAGTAGAGCCATCCCACTTTTTCTCCTGAAAATTTCTCTCTCCAATGTTTTGCCGATGGGGGTGGGATACCGACAGCTGCCACTACTGGTCGATATGGATTCAGTTCTTGCTTTGGTTCCACCATCAGCGGTCGATTAGCCAAAAAAAAAGAGGATCAATTAATAAACACAAACCCAACAAAAAATATCAAACATCAATACCCAAAATAAAATCAGATAGTGAAAAGAACCTTGCTGCGATAGTGATCGAAAATGAAGAATCCCTGCGACAGTGGTCCGAAAAAGGCATGATTTTGGAGGAAATTTTTGTATTGGATTTAAACCTAAAATGGAGACAACTTTCTCTCTCCTCAAAATGAAGGAAAGCGGAATAAGGAGAAGACGAAATGAGAATGGGGAAGAAGAATAAGACCGGACTGTTGCGAGAGTGCAGGGGTTTTTTGAATTTGGCAACTTTTTTTTTTTTTGTGAAATGAAATAATTGTGATTAAATTTGAGCCATCAGATGATGAAGTTTTAATCGCGATCGTTGTTTGTTGAAGTCGCTCTGTTTTATTATATAGATATATATAAGTTGAAAGAATTTAAATGTTTTCTTTATAATACCCTTCTACAACCGGTCAATAGTTGTGAAGTAATATGTACCAATAATAATAACATAACAACCCTCGATCAAATTTTTGAAAATGTGTATTGTCTATACATAAGGTTTCTGTGACATACTATGAACATTGTTTTCATTTTCGAAAAGGTTAAACAGAAATTTATCTGTAAACCGGCATTGCTTACGGGCACGAGGGTGTACATCCCATAGGCCCTGTATTGATCAATACTACATTGCTAGAACGATATTATCGTTCATCCTTTGTCCGCCGTAGCGCATAAAAATTTTCCCATTATCGGGATGTTCATACCTGTCGCGTTTTCATAACAAAGGTCTTATATAATTCAACATATATGTTTATCAAAGGTGTATCAACATGTGATTAAATACAATGATTATCCAAGTGGGGGCACTTGTATAATCATTTATAGAAATTAACGAACAGAATATATATCTGAATTATCATATACTAACATGTTGATAATCAATGGGCTTATATAATATAGGTTTAACAATCGGTATAATAATATAATTCTGTAACATTCTTACACTTGTCCATTGCATAAAAAAAATGCAAAGTTAGGATACTTGCCTGATGCGCTACTTACAATTACGCAACTTAGACTTATCTTTTCTATCACGACCTATCATTAATCAAATCATTCTATCGATTAGAACAATATAACATAACACATGGTACTGCATATTGCAGTCAGTATATAACCTAATCACATTGTCATACATGTTCAACAATCATGTTATCACAAACAAATATCAACTCATTCCTAATCACATTGTCACACAACTTTATCCACCATTGAATCACAAATAAAATAATTAACTAACTAAATTTCTAAGTTCAGATCAATTTCTGAAACTTGTCTGTCTACCGACAACTTTATCGGGTAAAAATCGAGTCTAAGACTCTATCCCGAAGTTTAATATCCAAATAGTTAACTTAAACAATAGTCACATTATTTTTTATAACCTTATAATAATTATAAAATAATTATTATCATTTATCATAATTTTTGAAATATCATAATCATTATTAAATGATTTAAATACTAATCAATTATATTATAATTAACATTTAGTAAATATTAATAGATTAATGAAAATACTTTTATAATAACTACAAAAATACTTTTAAAGTATTAACATTACCCTTAAATAATTTTTAAAACATTTAAAATCATTATTAAATAATTACCATTAATATTTAAATATTAATGAACTATTTATCCAAATATTAAAAGCCATTAATTATAACTTAAAATATTTTTAATTCATTTATATCCTTTTTAAATGATTTTTAAATAAATAAAATCATTTTTAAACTATTTATTTAATATAATTATTAAATAAATTTAATATCATTAATCATTAAATAAATATCATTAATATTAAATTATTAATGAAAATATCCCTTAAATATTAAAAGTTATATTTTATAACTTAAAATATCTTTAAACACTTTATTTTCATTCAAAATGATTTTTAAAATAATAAAATCATTTTAAACTAATTTATTTAATATAATTATTAAATAAATTAAATATCATTAATAATAAATTAATATCATTAATATTAAATTAATAATATTTTCATGACAAAATATCAAAAGTCATATTTTATAACTTAAAATATTTTTATAATACTTTAAATGATTTTTAAAATCATAAATTTTATTTTCCATAATTTATTTAATATATTTATTAAATAACTTAAACATCATTAATATTAATTAATTAATGAAATTTCATCACAAAATATTAAAATTCATCAAAAATGACTTAAAATATTTTCTAACACAAATAATATAATTTTTCATGATTTTTCATGAATTAAAACCATTTTTAAATAATTTATTTAATATTATAAGTAAATAAATAAATACCTTTTATATTCCCAAAAATATTAAATATTGTTAAAATATACTCAAAATAATTAAAAACTATATTTTGGACTTTAAAATATTTTTTCATAATTTAATTTGTATTTTTCATAATTAAAAACTATTTTTTTCTATTTTTTAATCATTTTCGGAATTTCCAGAAATTAAAAATAACATAAAATCGTCACTAAAGCCTTTAGCGACAGTAATCGTCGTTGTTGGTGTTCTTGAGCCTCAAGAACGCTGACATCTCAACTTCATAGTGGCTTGTTTGACCGGGTATAACTTTCAGTACAAAATGTTTCTGGGAGATCTATAAGTTCCAGATTGTAGATCTCATGTAATACTATAACTATCAACAATCATCATGGCTAAACAACATCATATCTAAGAGTTATTAGCCATCAAAGTAGCTTGTCAGAGCTGTTCTTCATGAAGAACAGTTCGTAGGGGTCACTTTGGACCTCTATAACTTGAAATCCGTGCAACGTTTATGTGATCTATCAATTACAGTGTGTAGAAAACGTGTAGGACTACAACTTTAAAACTTAACATCATCATAAAAATAAAATATCCAACCGAAAATCGCTGGTCAAAGTTCACCACGAAAAACGCTTAAAAATTTTCTGGGTTCATGTTCTTGGCAGTTTCGGTCAACGTTGTTTGACCGTTTATAACTCCTGATCTATAACAGATATGAACTTGATTCTTTTTTCATATTAAAGACCACATTACAGACTACATATAACAACTTTTAAACAACACAAATCATAATCAAGTAAAGAGTTGTAAGCCCTGACATTTGCCTAAAAATAACAGAGTTCAGTTTTTCAAAAGTTGGAAAAACTTTGATTTTGAGCACTTTGATGTTATGGGTCATGAATTTAACAACCCAGAACATTAATACACTCCTTATTACACAACTTTAAACAATCAATTGCAATAATTAACATCAAATCAAAGGATTTCTAGGATTAGGGTTTTATACCTTTCTTTGATCAAATTTTTGATTTTGTGCTTCTGATTTGTTGTTGATGATTGTGGGGCTCACATAAGGGACAGATATACTATATATTTTCGTTGGTTCTAGTTGGAGAAGTTCTTGATTGAGTATTGTAAAAAAATGGCTAGCAAACTAACTTTCTCTCTCTTTAAATCTTTATATATATATGATAGATACATGAATGAGCTGTCTAGAGGCTTGTGTGCTGTCCATTTGTGTCACATGGAGTTGTTAAGGTTGTTGAACAACTAAAGTTATAATCAAGACTACAAGTTAGCTCACTAAAATACTCAAAAGGGTATTTATGTCATTTCTAAAATACAATTAAGGGCAATCTTGTAATTTGCACAAACCCTTAGGGTTTAGGGTTAAGTTTAGGGTTTGAGCCATTTTAACAAAAGTCTAGGATTTCCAAAATTAGGATTTAAAAATAAATAACAATTTAGTTTAAAAAAATAAATAAATTGATTTTAGTTTCTAAAATCTTGAAAAATAAATGTGTTAATTAAATAAGGTTTGTAATTATCTTTTACATGGACATTAGGGTTTAGTACCCCTATCCATATTAACCTTGCCAATTAGGCAATTATTGTTTACAATTTCGATAATTAGGGTTACCATAAGCAAATTAGGGTTTTTATCTTTTGAAATTAGGGTTTATAATATAGAAAAATAATAAGGATTTTGAATAATTACGATTCTCCCTAATTAGGGTTAATACATATAAGACCGATCAAAAATCACATTATCGTAATTACTTAACGACTTAACAAATTCTCAAAGTCATGAATGACTTTTACATTAGGATTTCAAATCAATTAGGGTTTAACAGTTTGAAACTAGGGTTTCTATTTATTAAATAGGGTTTCTAAATATTAAATAGGGTTTAATAACAAAATTATATAATGCATAACATATATCATATAACACAGTTAAACAACAATCTTGAACTCACAGCTGAGTTTTAACACTTAAAATTAGGGTTTACCTAATTAATACATGCCATAAATTATATATCACACTTATAAAATAATATTGCACTCTAATTTGGATATCAAATTAGGGTTTAACATTATTACTAAGGTTTGGTCATAATATATCGTAATTGACCAACCATTATCAATACAGAAATACAGTACATATTCATAGCACTGAAAAATCAAAATATAATTAGTATTATATTATTATCATCATTCCTTATCCCATAACCAAAATTAGGGTTATCATTAACACTAAAACTGTTCCACACATTAACATTACACACATAACCATACTTATCTATAACACTGACAAATAATAATATAATATTATTATTTTCATTCCTTGATCAAAACCCAGAATTAGGGTTTGGATTCCATATCTGAATTATCTTTCATATATATCTTTATTAATTAAGTAAAAATAATTTACTTAACTATTCTAAAATAATTTCATATAATAAATAATTATTATAATACTTCTATAATCATATCATATATTATTTAAATAATATAATTATCATATTTTTATGAAAAATAAATATTAAAAACATTTTTACTATAAAACTAATTATTATTAGAATATAATTTATAATGAGCAATAATTCTAAAATAAATTTATTCATAACCATTCATGTAATAAATATATTTTATATTCATCACATAATTACATACATATTACATTTCACGCATTTTTACCTTTAAAATAAATAATTATTCTAAAATCATTTCCTATATTATTTAAATAATATAAGATTATATTTTCCTTGAAAATAATTAATAAAACATTTCCAATAGGGAATTAATTAATATAAAAATATAATTGATAATAATCAATAATTCTAAAATAAATTTTATTTCAATATTTAATGTAATAATTAAATTTTATTTATCACACAAATAATTATAATTACACATTACCTTGACACATATCATTCATATTTATTTTAATAAATAATAATAATAAAAAAATTTATACGCAAAATTTATGATTTATTTATATAGAAAATATCGGGTTGTCACAAACATTGGGCTTTATCCAATCTAATATTGGACCTTGACTTGGGCTTGTATATTTATTTCATTGGGCTTGTTATTAATCCAAGTACAATTAGATTGGATAAAATCCTTAGCTCATACTCTAATAATACAACTCGTATTCTACGCGTATTATTCACGTATTCTCTTCGTATAATATTCATATAATAATCGTATTATACGTTGTACTATTCTTCATATCATACTCGTATACATACTAGTATAATACTCATATTCCATACGTATAATAATCGAAACGACTACACGCATTCAATTTCCCTTTCGGAAACATCTTTCAAAAACCCTTAGGTTTTAAGTTTGCAGGCGAAAACTTCGTTTGCCATAACGGAAATATTATTGGATATTCCATAATATCGTCATATTCTAACATTACGCGTTTCTTAGAATTTCAAACCCTAGCTACGAACGACATCAGATGAATAGTGTTTTTACGTAAACAATCTCAGAAAATATTCGTTCTCGTCTTGATAATTCACAACAATTAATTTTAGCACAAAGCCAAAATACTAACCACATCCATATGTTCTAGGTAATAGAACGACCTTCGAACATCTTACTCACATAACCAATCAATTAAATTCATTTAATTCACATAATCAAATAAAAATTTAATTCATTGAAAGTTGAAAATTCTCGGGCGTTACAGAATCCAACCTACTTGATGTTTAGCAGATTTGAAGGCATAAATATGTAGTACATATACAAAGCTACAACTTAGATACAATAAAAACATCAAAACTCCCATAACCTGCCAGATCTAAGCGATTGAATATGTTGTCAGACACTAGTAATGACCTTCTAGGTTACCCAGAAATGGTTCGGTCATGGTTGATCAACGACCTTTGACCAACAATATCATTCAATCTAAAACAAATCTAAGCCTGATTCTTGATCCAGATCAAAGAGCACATAACCAACTACATAATCAAAGCCTTAAACAACAAAAACACATAACAGAGAAAGATTAGTGACCGCTAACATTAGTTGTCAGACCACAGTTTGAACTTTTTCCATATTTTGTAAAACATCAAATCCGAGCCTCTGGATGTTTTGCATCTAACATCTAGCAACCCAGATCGTCATTATAAACCATAAACAACATATTTTAACAATAAATCATAACATCTAACATGCAAATCAAGATCAGATTATAGCTAGGGTTTTTATGCCTTTCTAAGAACAATTTTGATTCTAGCTTCCTGATTTGTTAAAGGTGTTCGTGGGGCTTGAATTGGGACTGATCTATCAAAGGATTTTGTGGGTTATGAGTTGAGAGAGTCAGTACAAAATGAGCTAAGTTATTATACTTTCTCTCTCTTGATCTCTATATATATTGGATATAATTCAATGGTTGATATGTATTGATTCTCAGCACTTTTGCAAGTCAAGGGTTGGCCAACAACTCCAATAATGGCTAGTTATGCAAGTAAGCTCAAATAATGCAAGAGGGGCATTTTGGTCAATTGGCTTAGGATTTTAATGGCACAAATATAATCCTTGCAAACCCTTAGGGTTTAAAAATTTTGATTTCTAGGATTTCAATTAGGGTTTGTACAAAAATAAAATTTTAGTTTCTAAAATTTGTAATTAGGGTTTCTTGAAATAGTTTAGGTTTTCAATTAATAAAAACTTGATAATTAGGTTTAAGTCCACTAATTAACGTTAAACATTATAATTTTGCAATTAGGGTTTCCCCACTTGACAATTAGGGTTTATTAATATTATTTAGGGTTTTCAAAATTAGGGATTTTAATTATAAAATTAATGTTTGCTAATATCACGATTAGGGTTTATAATTAGTAATTAGGGTTTATAATTACTAATTAGGGTTTATAAATTTAGAAATTAGGTTTCAAAATTTAGTAATTAGGGTTTTACCTAATTACTTTAAATTCTATAATACACGACATAATTCCCATAACACAGTTACAACACAGTCTCGAATTTCCCATTTGAATTTCACAATAGGGTGAAACAAATTAATGCCAGGGTTTGGTCATGATACAATATAATTGAACAACCATTATCAGTCCACACATATATAGTAAATATTTATTGTACAGAAATAAAAATAATATTTATAATAAATGTCATTAATCACATAACATAATTACTAGACAGATTTTTAAGGTCTCATTTGACTTCGAAACTAGGGTTTATCGGTAACATTAGGGTTTTTCAAATACTATACCACCATTGACCAATCATTAACAATGCGTACATCCAATACTTTTTTATAGCACTGAAAAATCAAAATATAATTAATATTATATTATTATTCTCATTCCGTGATTAAAATCCAAAATTAGAGTTTGGATTCCATATCTGATTTTCTTACATATACATCCCATTATTAATTAAGTTAAATAATTATCTTAATTAATCTGAAATAAATTCATATAATAAAATAATTATTATAATAATTTTATAATCATATTATATATTATTTAAATAATATAATAATCGTATTTTATGGAAAATAATTAATAAAAACATTTCTACTATAAAATTAATTATTATAAGAATACAATTTATAATGTGCAATAATTCTAAAATAAAATTATTTAAAATTATTCATGTAATAAATAAATTTTTATGTTCATCACATAAATACATACACATTACCTTGCACGCATTCTCATCTTTAAAATAAAATATAATTTATACGTAAAATTTCTGATTTAATTATATAGAAAATATCGGATTATTACAGTATTATAATTAGACCTTGGGCCAGTACGTAAAGAGGTTAAGAGAAGCGATAGGTCAATTGGCATATCTTAACAACCTTCAGGCTGTAGGTCTGTTTCAGAACGGGTTGGACTTTGTGATGTCAAAAAATTTGGCGAAGAAGCTGACGTTCAACCTTCCGAAGAGTCTGGTTGAAACATTCGAGAAGGCAAAAGGCTTCATAGTGGTAGAAGAAGCCATGAGCAGCCTAAAGCAGGGCTCTTCGAAAAAACCAAAGGAGAAAGACAAAGATAAAACATATGGTAATCAAAAGAAGAATGGTGGCAACAATGATCAGTCTGAGGGGAATCAGAAGAAGCTAGTACAATAATAATTGAGGCTCGGGAGTATTTCGTCCATCTTTTTCGAATCAAAAGGTGAATAAGGTGTACACCAAACTTAATACTGATCGAGCTACCATTCTACAAATGAATAAAGGACCAAATCTACTTCGAGCAGCCTTGGGATAACCTTAAATTAGGGCCTGTAAATCCTTACAAATACTGTGATTACCATCAGGCGACAAGACATGACATGAATTTATTGAAAAAAAAGTATAGAGTAAGGCCTTGGTTTAGTATGTAGCAGGACGAGAGCCCCCGAGGGAGCAGTAAAGGAACAGTATGCATGTCCAAAATAGTCAGCCCGAACAGCCAAGTCAGAACCAGGGGGCGAGACATGTTGTGGACATAATTACATGAGGAAACATGGGAAAAATAGCTTGGAAGAAGTGTCGAGGGTATCTGGATTCAGTGATGACAGTGGCGGGTAAACCCCCAAAGACCGAAAGAGTATACCCGGTTCAGTGATCTCTTTCACAGATGATGATTTCCCTTCTAAACCCATCGAACCACATGAAAGAGCTCTAGTAATTATTGTGTTAGGAATATACATGAGAATGTTGTTCCTATTTATATATGATTTGATTATGATATAAATGAACGAATATAAAAGTATGATTGAATTTAGAAAAGTTATAAAGTCCTTTGATAGATAATACGAACATATGTACAAGGACTTATGATGAATTAATAAAATATGTTAGGTTGATCCTACATAAGCAAAACAGCTTTGTAAAGTCTTTAAAAGAAATGATGTGCAATGACTATAAATATAGAAAGATCAAGCTTGTTAGGTTGAACTTATAATGTAATAGATAGGCATGTCTGATCGTCGAACACTGCACCAAAAATCGTAGTTTGTCAGGAGAGTCGAGGAAAACTCGAGAACTATCAAGGAGGAATCGTAGTCTGCAAGATAGTAGATCTCGATGTTCGTAGACTACCAGGAGAGACGAGAAAGGATCGTAGTGTGTCGAGAAGAACTTTCTCAGAGTTGTAGTCTGCTGAGGAAGTCATATTCAGAATCGTAGAGACAGCCTGTCTAAGAGCCGAACGAGCATCTACCAAAGCCAAGTCAAGAATCGTATACCACACTTGAAGTCCTAGAGTTTACTTCTCATACCAGAGGAAGAAATTGTAGTCGAGCCATATAAGACGATGACAACAAGCTTAAAGATAGAAATCGTAGTGTGTTAAGCTCTGATCTCGGAGTCGTAGTGTCTGCAGAACCAAAGCTAAATTGTAGTGTGCATTACTAAGGCTTCAACAGAGGTGATCACAACGCCAAGGCAGAATCATAGATTCAACACGATTCTCAAGAAATGAGCACTCCTAGAATATCCAAAGTATGAAGCCTCTAGTCTGAGTTGCAAAGATACATTCCACCTAAAGGAAACCGGAGAGCACTCAACGAATGGGATGCAAGCTAACAAAAGATCTAAGCACCAACCCAATCAACATCCAGATTGAGTTGTGAAGCCATTCAAGATGAAGTGTTCCACAAGTCGATCAGAAGAAGACTTCAGTAAAAGTGACTGACTAAGGAAAGTCAGCAAGTGTAGTAGTTGTCAAGAGAACAGAAGACAACGATCTTGGGGTCAATCAGGATCATAGTGTTTTCCAAACAAAGCAGGAACTAATGCAGCTTACAGAGAGACACTGGCCAACCTATACAGAACAGAAAAAGAAGATTAAGTCTTGAGACTGAGCATGTCTAACCTGATAAGTCTTGAAGTTGAGGTGAGCCAGAATAATCAGGCAAGTTGTCAGTACCTAATGTAAGTTAAGGCAAGCTGAAGGGATGAAGCACTGCACAAGTGGAGCAAGAGGTGTTCTACATTGAAGATTCAATGAACACTATTCAGAATCGTAATGTTGTCTCAACTAGTCAATGATCAACATTCAACAAGACACACTACGATCAAGTCAAGGAACATCTACATCATAATCGTAGAGTTCGATCATCTGAAGATTGAAGCATTGGCAACGGTTCAATCTGAAGACTGATATTCGAGCATTGCTAATTGAGAGCATCGATGCAAAACGATAATTTTTGATGTTCTAATCGAGAAGTTAGAAAGAAGAAATAAAGATGACTACATGCATGATATGGAAAGGTGATAACTCTAAGGCGGTAGGTAAGGTGGCAGACTGCACAGTTAAGAAAGTGAAAATGGGATGTCATGTCACATCTGCAGTCTGCACCAAATAACTCTAGATCTATGAAGAAATTCAAATAGCTTTCAACGGCTATATTTCAACGGGAAGATTATTAAGAAGTATATATATCGGCCAAATCTTCAAAGATTAAGAGTTACTGAGTTGAAGGATCATTGAGTTGTTGGAATGCTATATTGTTGACTCTACGAGTTCCACCAGAGCTGAACAGAACAAGTCTCAGTGACAGTGAGACTACGAAGGTGGAAGTGAAGCAGATTTGAAGAAGGACTTGAACAGACTAAAGCTTCGCTCAACAAGGATGAGAATGCCACTGAAGATGGCAGTTAAGCTAAAAACCGAGAAGGCCAAGAAGATGTCATTCAGAAAAGTGGTAGAGCACAAATAAGATCAAGAGAACCACTTTATGAAGCACCATGAACAAAAAGCTGAATAAGAACAAATGCATAACCATGTCTGCATACCATTCAAGAAAGGTTCAGAGAATTCTAAGTGTCAGACGAAGTTTACCAAAGGATCAAAGACTTAGCAAACCTAAATGGTGATGGTGCATAACTGACATCTGTGATGCCCCCGAAACTGGGTCCTCTGACCCCGGTTCGATCATCACGATAAAATACAAGAATCCACCTCTAAACAACATATGATAACTAAAATATGGAAAATAATAAACATACGTTGTTCATTCAAAAGGTGTTACTAGTCCAAAGATACGATAACCTTAATATCATCTTACAAACATACCCTAAAATAGTCATTAGGGTTCATATTACATAACAGTAATTTAAACTAAGCATAAGGTAAAGTCGACTCCTCGTAATTCTCCTAAATCTTTCCTTTACCCTTATCCTTTCCTGAGGTCTCGGTCTTAGCTGCAATATAATTCATGATATAGCAAAGATGAGCAACAAGTTTGTTCAGCAAGTTTAAATACAACAATAAAGATATATCATGATGAATGGAAAATATCTGACAATGAATTCAACAATATGAATATCTGAAGGATTCAACAATATGAATAGTAGAACCAAAGGTATTGATTGCTTTTAGAATAACTGCTAGTCAAGTAGACTTTGAAATATAACACTGTAATGGAATCAATAGCTAATTGACCCTTTGGTTACTGGCTACAGAGTTAGTACTTGAAGGGATCAGCCTCGTGTACAGCATGTATATGCATAACATTTAAATCTGCTCTTTATATCTTATATTAGATACCTGGGGTGCTCTCCTATCATAAAAGGGGTGTTCTTTCAGTCTAAGAATCCTAACCATCAATTGGTTTGGATAGCTTTTATAAAACTTCATACACTTGTCTGACCGAACAAAGGCTCAGACTCTCTCTGACACAGTTTAAGAATTATAGAACCTTAAATAATGTACAAGTCCAAGTCTATATGAACTCAAATGCACTATGTGTGAAAATCAATAATATCGATGTGGTATAATTGTAAAGTAATTAAAACACTTAATAGCATACTTGGAAATAAAGTTCAAGCTTGAACGAATAACTTTCAATTCAACAATAACCTGCTCAATACGATATGAGAACGATATGAAGCTTTCACAAAAATAAGTGAAGTTTAGAAAGTTGCATAATATTCAAAGTTGTGTAAAATAGAGAACTTGCACAATCAAAGAGTGAAGTTCAAGGAACTGGCTCAATAATAATTTGAGTAAGGTTACGGAACTTGCCTGTTTTCTCAGCTACAATTTAGTTCTAGCTTTAATTAACTTGCGTTGAATCGACCTAAAATTAACAAGTTGCTCTTTCCAATTAGTATGTGTTAAACTAATATAAGTCTACACTTACAAGAATCAAATTATCGCCTTCCATGCTTCTATAAATGTGTCATTACATTACACGATTAGTTTCTAACACACTATGTCATAGTTGAAATCATCATTGATTTTAAAGTTGTAAACATTAATTCATCATAGGTCCTTTTCAATATCATACTTATCATCACATGAATACTATACTGAACAAGTATTACAGATTAAAGTAACCATATACACATGCATTAGTTCTTAATTTATTAACAGAACTCAGACCTTACTACAGGACGGCGCGACCGCGCTTGGTTTATACTAAGAACTGGCGCGGTCGCGCTGCTCCTGGTGCAAACCAAGACATGACTATTTTTGCAGAAGGTCAGTTTACACCCGTCTTTCACATATATGAATAATCATGCACAACACACATATTATTATGTGAATAACTAAATTTAACCCTTCATTAAAACATATCATAGGTCATTATTCATTTTCATTTAATCAAGACTTCACATTTTAAGTTAGCAAGGGTGTTCATGCCTAGTCATTATACACATGCTACAAGGTCCTTTGGCCTCAACTATACATGTTTATGTTAGTTACATTGTCGACATCAGGATTTTTAGTTATCCCTTTTCGTTACTTATTCTTTGGTGTTCTCATGTTAGGTGAGATTTGTTTTAAAAAATAAGTGAAAAAGGTCCGACATGTATAATGTCAACGATGGACTGTTTAAGAGTCGCCAGTTGGTTTTTTAAATGGTTATACCAACACAACCGATAAAAGGTTTGCACATTGACCCAGTGATGTGATACTGCTAAAAGGGTCGGTGAAACTGAGATTCATTAGGGTCTGGGGACTTGATTATGTGGGGGGAAGGTGTTAGGCACCCCTCGACATCCGTGTTACCACGGTGACCACAACTTTTCAAGAAACTGTTATCTAAATGTGTGTGTGTGTGGGTCAATGTGCTGTTTATTTAGAAGTAGTGTGAGGCCTCGTTCGCACCTATATAAACAGGGTTTGAATTTATGTAAAAATTCAATTCTTAGCAAGATAGGGCAGTGATGTTTTTTAAAAAAGGTTTTTCAAACCCTTATGCTCAATAGTTATTGAGACCTTTTACACTTCCATTTTGTTAAGTGTTCGGCTTGATTGTTTTTATTTTTGAGATGCGAATCATCTATAAGAAAATAATATACAAAATAATGCCGACTTCCTCATGGGTATGAAAACCATCTGAGAAAATTCAAACATCATAGATAAATTTACAAGCTGCTTACAGCTGAAAATGTCTATCACGGGAACCAAATCTAGATCCAATAGACTGAATCTGTGATCACATGATTCCTAGGCTCATATGATGCTGTAATTTGTATGAAAGCGGTAAACAGGTATATATATATAAGTTGAAAAAATATATATAGACATGACCAGCCACCACGAAGCACCTCCATGGGGGATCAGAAAATGTAAATAAAACTGTTAAAGCCATCAACAACCACGGAGGGAACTCCAGGCGTGACGAAACGTAAATAAAGCTAAAAAATCGATCAACTGCCACGAAGTAAACTCCAGGCTGGATGAAACGTACAGAAAGTTGTAAAAACGATCAACTGCCACGAAGTAAACTCCAGGTAGGACAAAACGTAAAGAAAGCTATAAAAGCGATCAACTGCCACGAAGTAAACTCCAAGTGGGACGAAATATATATATAAGCAATAAACGCACTGGATGTAAATTTCAGGCTCATCGAACAGAGTTCGACAACAGTTCATATATATATAAGTATATATATATATATGCGAGTAAACGCTCCGGATGTAAAATCTAGGTTCGTAGAATAAAGTCTGACACATAGTTAATATATATAAGTATATATATATATATAAATATATATTAAAGTAGTAAACGTTCCAGACCGAAGTCTAGTCTCATCGAACAAAGTCCGACACACAATTCATATATATATATATATATATATATATATATATAAGCCAATAAACGCTCCAGACCGAAGTCTAGGCTCAATTGAGGCATAACTCGATAATGTTAGTCCATATATATATATATATATATATAAGTATGTATATATATATATATATATATATATATATATATATATATATATATATATATAAATATAAGTTTATACAAACTGAAATAAAACCGCGGACCGAAGTCCGGGCAAACACACGCAGCATAACTCTCAAAGTGAAGAATGGTGTGTGCAAAGATGAAGAGAATGGCTTTAAAGTGTATGAGAAGGCTTACAGTAGGCTGCAAAAGAAGACTTCTATATCATTAAAGGGATGAACACTCGGCTCCCGCCGGTACAAAAGTAGCTATATGTGAGCTCACAAGTGTTTAAAATGAGAAAGAAGTCAGTATAGAGAGAGTACGAAGCAAATTTGACATGGCTTCCTCGCCTTTATTTTTTTTTAAATGGCCACCCCAAGCCCTCTATTTATAGAGGGGGGGAGCCGCATCTGTGGCTCGGCTATCCGGGTTGCCCCAGGCTTTGTGGGTCCCGTCGTCTCGCAGTAAGTCCACGTAGGCACTGTAATGTCCGTTCGAACTTTCAGAATTTCAATTCGGGCATCTGAATGAGGTATGTATGACCTATTTTGGACCGCCATTGTCAAGATTTACACAATGGCATCGGGTTAGAGGTTGTACGAAGCTAGGAAGATGGGACGGTGCCCTCCGGTCTTCAAACTTCAAATTTTATCTGTTACCCTGCATAATAGTCACTCGAGATTGGTTTTCCTTGATTCTCGTGGGACATTGTTGTGTAGAAATGTATGTATGAGATGTTGAGATGACGTGATGTGGCGTCAAGGTGGCGAGATGATGACTTTTCGCCTCACTGGGGTTATCGTCGGTTTGGGCTGATAAAGCAGACGTTGCTTAGGGTTATTGCTGAGATTGGACTACTTCAAGTGTTGAAGGTCTTCCGTGTAATCTCTGAGGTGTGCATGTCTTCCCAGTGTTATCTTCGGGCATTGTACTGAGCGCCTCGGTGTGAGGGTCGAGGTTGAAGCTAATTGCATGCATTTGAAACAATTATTTTCGGGGTTATCATCGGAACTGCATTCCTTGGGGTTATCAACAAGGTTGGTAGTTGCTACTCCTAGTGTTGGAACTAAAACTGGATACCTCGGGGTTATCTTTGAGATTAATCAGTCTTCTCTGGTGGATTTTTTGGTGTTGGAGCTGCATGCATCAGGGTTATCTTCGAGGTTAGAACTGTTACTCATGGTGTGTGTTCCAGGGTTGAGACTGAACTTTCGGTAGAATTCGGACTGGATGTGAACTGTCTTCCAGGGTTATCTCTGAAAGATGAATTTGTACTCCTACAAAGTCAGTGACAGGTGTGAAGAAAATTTAGAGTGTCTACAGATGTCCCTCTTTATCATATTCATGCAATGCGATGCATGGGTAGGATAAAGAATCCTAGACACTTGAAATGTAAAATGATGTAAATGTATGATGCATGTGTGTGGGGTTGTTACCCAACATGCTGGGGATGATTTTCGGCTCCTTGTAGCTTCTACCGAGGATTGGCAACTATGACCCGATTGGATGTATGATCCAAATCTTGTACGATATTGACGTTGGAGCTATCACCAAAGTCCTTAATCCTTTATACAGACTTGATTCCGAAGATGTGCTTCTTATGTGTGAGAGATCTGTGGGGATACAACTTTTTCTATTTGAGGATGTGTATAACATATTCCGTCATCAATCCTCCTCGATGATGTTGTTCTTTCCAGGTTTGTATCGGCAGGATATGTCAATGTTCTGTTGGATTTACTGCCAACAACATATGCTGTCAGGGTTGTCTGACCTTCGCTGATGTGTACTTCACCGATGTTTGAATCAACGGATGAAAACCCTATGGGGTAGATTGTCAAGGCTACTTGACCTTCACTGACGTGTGAATCAATGGTTGAGATGCATTGTAACTCATGTCGGGGATCCGCTGGGGAACATGAATATCAAAGTACGAAATCATCGAATAACTTTCGATGCATCGACTGAAATAATGTCAAGGTTACTTGACCTTCATTGATACGTACTGTGACAACCCGAGAATTTAGATAATTTGTTAAAATCTTAAATGATTGATATAAGGTCAAATAATTGACCTAGACGGAAAATAAGTGTATGCGTTTGATGTTATTGGGATGGAATTTTGAGAATTTCAAAATTCTGTGAAGGATTAAGGTGAATTATTCAAGATTAAGTGTTTATGTGAACATGTTCTGTGTTTATGGTTATATGAGTGTACTGATTATGGTCAGGGGTCAAGGGTTGATCAGATAAAATTATATCTGTGTCAAACCCTAGGTATATATTAAGAAAGACATGTTCAGTTAGAAAACCCCAACGTCTGATAATAAACCCTAAAAATTGATTCTGGAAACCCTAACTTCAGTTTCGGGAATCCAAAACCCTAATTCGGTGCATGAAACCCTAAATCGGGAACTTAATGGCGTAAGTGTAAATAATTATAAAATTAATTAGGGTTAATCTTAACAAATTAATTACAAAACCCTAATTCTAAATTTGAAACCCTAATTTCGGTACTAAAAACCCTAATTTTATAATTAGGGAAACCTAAGTGTTAATTTAGTAATTTAATGTTAATTAGGATATATTAATCCTAATTTTAAGGTTAAGTAATTAAAAAACCCTAATCTAATTACGAGATTTAATTTCTAAATTAAAAATTTATTTTTCTATTAGAAACCCTAATTTTTAGGTTATAAACCCTAATGATAATTTTTACCCTAATTGCTTAATTAGCGATGGTAATTATGAAATGCTAATCCTAATTAGCAAGATTGAATTTATAATTAGGAAATCTTAATTATAATTATAGAATCCTAATTATAATTGAGAAATATTAATTTTTTCTATTTTTGAAAATCTAAATTATAAATTTTAGAAATTTAATTTGGAAGTTAAGGGTTAAAACCTAAACCCTAAATACTCGAAACCCTAAACCCTAACCAAATCCTAAACCCTAAGGGTTTGGCCAATTACAAGAATGTCATTAAAATTTAATGCAAAAAGACTAAAATGTACTTAATGCATTATTGTGACTTAGCTTACAAGAGTTGGTCTAGTGAGTTGTTCAACCACTCCTAGCCCTAGCTTATGACTTGTTGTCCAACACTCAGCAGCAATATCAACTCCATGCATTGAATCAAATCCATAAACCAAATAAAATAAGAGAAAGTCTCTTACTTTACTTGACATGCTTACCAACTTCCTTCTCTCTCTAAAGATTCGGGAGCAAGACTGATATAGACTGATAAGATAAGCCATGACCATATCCCATCTTACCAAGAACAGAATCAAAGGATCAGAAATCAAAAATCAAGTTAGAAATATGTATAAACCCTAATTCTAGAAATCCTAAAATTTTGTGTTAATGTTGCAATTTGTTGGATAGATATGTGTAATAAGATGTCATTTAGTGATCTGGGTTGTAAAATCCCATATCCATAACATCAAAGTCCTCGAAATTAGCATTTTTGAAAATTTGAAAATGATGAACAAAGTGGCCTAACAGTCGAATGTCAGAGCCCTTAGATCTTTACGTATTAAAGGATTTGGATGTTTTATGTTTTGAATGTGTTCTATGTCATGCGGACTAGGATCTGAAACTGGAATCAGGGTCGGATCAAGTCTAGATAGTCGTTTATACTCGGTCAAACCGCGTTGAACGTTCACGGGAAGCCAGTTCTGGGCAACCCATAATGTTACCAAAATTTCTGACAAGTTTTCTTTGGCCTCTAATCTTGCTGTATGCTAGTGTTTTGGCTATGTTGTTGATTGAAGGATGTAGAAGGGTATGTGAACTACAAAGTAATGTTATTAGAGCACCCAGATGTGTACTAGGATCGTAGAAATGCATTGTCAAACGACCGTATGACCTGATGAAGATTCTGGGAAAACCCATAAAATTCAAGACCCGGTTCCTGAGCCTTACTTTGACCAGCTAGAATCTTGTGAATTCATTATTTTTATGATGATCGGTTGTTACAACCTTGTACACTGACATCTCTGCTACAGATTTGAACCTTTATATCACATAAACAAAGCCTGTAAAACATCGATTTAGGGGCTCAGATATAGTACCTCGACTGTTCTTCAATTTCTGGAAAACCCAGAAATTGAAGAACATGTCTGACATGGTTTTCTGTCAATTAGATCTCACAGATCTGTTGTTGTTTAGTTATGGAATTGGTATATACTTGTAGTACTACATTAGTACTACAACATCAAAGTAATTACGAGCCCAGAAATCATAAGGAACCTAGATAAAATCACGGTCAAACCACCAACCCTATAATCTGACATGAAGGTCTCAAGAACACCAAGAACACCTATAGCGACGGTTCTGTCGCTATAGGGCCCTTTTAGCGACAGTTGTAATATTATATAATTTCTAATTTCTGAAAATTAATTTAAAAATAGATAAAAATGATTTTAAATTATTAAAAATACATAATAAATTCTAAAAAATTATTTTAAGGTCCGAAAAATAGTTTTTAACTATTTTGAGTATATTTCGAAAATATTTAATATTTTTGGAATATAAATGGTATTTATTTATTTAATTACAATATTAAATAAATTATTTAAAAAGAGTTTTAATTCATGAAAAATTATTTTATGGTATAAGAAAATATTTTAAGTTATTTTTGAAGACTTTTAATATTTTGTGATGAAATTCATTAATTAATCAATATTAATGATAATTAGTTTATTTAATAACTATATTAAATAAATTAAGGAAAAATGGAATTAATGCTTTATAAATTATATAAAAATGATTTAAGTGATCTAAAAATATTTTAAGTTATAAATTATAACTTTTGATATTTAGTCATGAAAATATTAATATTTTAATATTAATAGCAATTATCGGATAATGGATTTAATGATTTATAAATCATATAAATATGATTTTAAGATATTAAAAATACTTTGATATATTATAATTATATTATAATATTATGTTATGATTTTCATTAATATTTTATATTAAATGAATATTAATTATTAAGAAATTATGTGGTATTTAATTCATTTAAATAAAGTTTTAATGATTGAAAAATGTTGATAAATGATATTAATTATCTTAAAATTATTATAAGTCCTTAAAAATTATTTTGACTGCTTAGAAAATTATCTGAGTTAATTGTTAACTGTTAAGTCATAGTTTAATTGAACTTAAACTCGATAAAAGTTCGACTAGACCGTCGGGATGTTAAAATTGTGTCGGTTTCAACTCAGACTTAAATAGTTTGACTTGATACCTAGTCTTATGTGTGTTATAGGCTGATAGGCTTATGTGTTATGTGTTTAGGTTATTCTATGTGTATAAATATAACAGTATTATACTGTGATGATATTATTCTAATATTGGAGATCTATATTATTAATATTAGGTCTTCGGGTAAAGCGTTATAAATTGTGTTGCGGTAATCAACGGTTCAGGCAAGTTTCTTTTTACTAAACTCTAATAAGAGTGTTTTATTCAAGCTTATGGTTAATCATTGCTGATTGCCACGAAAATTGTACTCTGTACATCTTGCATGTATAAGTCACGTATGAAAGGCTGATCACCTTCTTTACCAGTTGGTTCAGAAATGTTTGTTCATGTTTAAAACTTGTTCAGTCAAAAGTTTGTTCGTGATAATTCTCAACTATATTGATGAATTATATAGCCAGCTTATTATTCATACTCTTCAATCACGATATATCGTTATATTGTTGAACTTAAACTTGCTGGGCAACTTTCATGCTCACCGTTGCTATATCATGATAAAATATTGCAGATAAGGCGAATGCGTTCGGATACAGGAAAAGATAATGCCAAGTCCGCTTGGGATAAAATGTGCGGCTAGTTTGTAATAGTATACTTTGATAAATATTGTTGTGTGATAAATAGTTTATGATTTATGTATAAGTTAAGGTTACTCGACCTTGGGGAAAATAGTGTGTAATGTAATGTATAAACAATGTATGTTTATATCTTTCGCAAATAGTGATAGAAATAGTGTGCCGAATCCGAGGTGATTTGGGGCCCGGATTTGGGGATGCTACAGTTGGTATCAAAGTTGTTGGTTATGAAGCTTAGGTAGGAATACCTGAGACCAATAACCGCAGTAATTAGGATAAGACTAACTCACATAGAGTTAGTTGGTCGGTAAGATTCAAAGACGAATCTCGGCGAGTGTAAAGCACAGTGTTCCCTAACTCTAATAATAAAGTTGAACAGTAATGGTGAATAGATCGAGTCTAAAAGACTGAAAGTGCAGGGATAGGAGATCGTAAAACAAAACGATCATAGTACATGGAATTGAATCGTAATATATAAGATAAGATCACCCCGTGATCTGATAAGGTTATGACAGCCAGAAAGAATCAATCTTATGATTGAAAAGTTTACAGCAAGATGTTGTGTGTAAGTTGTACTATGAAATGGTACTATGAAAACACATGAAAGAGTTATGGATTATGGATACGGATTAAATGAAATTCGTGTTTAAAAAGGGGGTTAAGATTAGGTGGGGATTTCAATGAGGACTCGTGTTAGCAACTGAGTTGTATGATTTCTTGTATGGGTGGGGAATTGTACTTGGTGTAAAAACTACTTAGTTGGTGGCATTGGTAACAATTGAAATATTGTGTCACGCTAGTTGTTATATACAGATCAATAGGTCATAGGTAGAGAATATAGGATTAAGTACGAGTTCTTAGAACTCATACTTATGTGACATTCTTGACTCATAGTTATATGAAATGTTTATGAGCCCCTCAGCGAACGGATGCCAAAGGTCAGACTAGGGTAAGTTTGTAAACTCATATAATTGTGGCCAGGTTATGAACTCATAAGTGTGGTTTTATGAATTGGGTATAGTTGTGTGTGTAAAGGGAGTGTTAAGGATTATAGGAACAGATAGATTGTTTAGCAAATGAATATTAGTGGAGACTTAGGTTTTCCTAAACTCCTAGCTATGCTAAACTTCAAATTTTTGACATCAAGCTAAATACGCACTATGTGCCCTTTCAAAAAAATATGTAGACTCGTAATCCTTTTTGAAACTATTTAAAGTATAGTCTATGCTACTTATTTTGGCTAGACGCAAATGATTTAAAATATCAAAAATTGTTTTTATTTATCACTCATGTTCCACGTAACCTGGTGCAGAGATGATAAAAATGTGATGGAGTTGTAAATACAGGAATACGTAGTGTGAATTTGACCTGAAGTCGCTGTTCCACTATTGTATGATGTGTTATGACAAAGTCATACAATGACGGCATCCTCAAACAGACTGTTAATACAGTGCGATATCATGACGTCATTCTCGAAAATGTTTTCAAAAATTTTAATTTGCCAACGGGGTTTGGCTACACCTAAATAATTTGATTGAATTGAATTATTGATATGAGTCTATGTTATTTGATTCAGCTAGACTAATGTTATAAAAACTCCAAGTGTTTATTGAAAGAAATTTCCCGAACCAAATTGTTTTGGTGCGGAATCCAATGATAAGACTGAGGTGAACGATAATGTTTGGATAAATAATCCAATCTAGTAGCGTAAATATTCGCTAAAAATGATTAATACGTTATGCATGACGTAACTGTACAATGGGCTAATCACCTAAAGTACTAGCAAAGTTATTTACCTTCTTTGTGTTTCTAAATAGACCAAGTAATGTATAGTTTTGCGGTATAAATACCGTCAAATCTATGTGTTCATGGTCTATATGACCCCTCAGCACAATTTCAAAACTTTTACTCTTGTGAGAGGTGTATTGGGTAGCATGTAATAATGTGTGTGAATGGTGTATGATCAATGGTGTACGGTGTAACGTGTAAGGTGAATTTCGGGGACGAAATTCTTATAAGGAGGGGTTAATGTGACAAGCTGAGAATTTAGACAATTTATTAAAATCTTAAATGATTGATATAAGGTCAAATAATTGACCTAGAAAGAAAATAATTGTATGCGTGGATGTTATTGGGATGGAATTTTGAGAATTTCAAAATTCTATGAAGGATTTAGGTGAATTATTCAGGATTAAGTGTTTATGTGAACATGTTCTGTGTTTATGGTTATATGAGTGTATTGATTATGGTTAAGGGTCAAGGGTTGATCAGATAAAATTATATCTGTGTTAAACCCTAGGTATATATTAAGAACGACAATGTTCAGTTAGAAAATCCTAACGTCTGATAATAAACCCTAGAAATCGATTCTGGAAACCCTAACTTCAGTTCCGGGAATCTGAAACCCTAATTCGGTGCATGAAACCCTAAATCGGGAACTTAACGGCGTAAGTGTAAATAATTATAGGATTAATTAGGGTTAATCTTAACAAATTGATTACAAAACCCTAATTCTAAATTTGAAACCCTAATTTCTGTACTAAAAACCCTAATTTTATAATTAGGGAAACCTAAGTGTTAATTTAGTAATTTAATGTTAATTAGGATATATTAATCCTAATTTTAAGGTTAAGTAATTAGAAAACCCTAATCTAATTACGAGATTTACTTTCTAAATTAGAAAATTATTTTTCTATTAGAAACCCTATTTTTTGGGTTATAAACCCTAATGATAATTTTGACCCTAATTGCTTAATTAGCGATGGTAATTATGAAATGCTAATCCTAATTAGCAAGATTGAATTTATAATTAGGAAATCTTAATTATAATTATAGAATCCTAATTATAATTTAGAAATATTAATTTTTTCTATTTTTGAAAATCTAAATTGAAAATTTTAGAAATTTAATTTTGAAGTTAAGGGTTAAAACCTAAACCCTAAACGCTCCAAACCCTAAACCCTAACCAAACCCTAAACCCTAAGGGTTTGGCCGATTATAAGAATGTCATTAAAATTTAATGCAAAAAGACTAAAATGCCCTTAATGCATTATTGCGACTTAGCTTACAAGAGTTGGTCTAGTGAGTTGTTCAACCACTCCTAGCTCTAGTTTATGACTTGTTGTCCAACACTCAGCAGCTATATCAGCTCCATGCATTGAATCAAATCCATAAACCAAATAAAATAAGAGAAAGTCTCTTACTTTACTTGACATGCTTGCCAACTTCCTTCTCTCCCTAAAGATTCGGGAGCAAGACTGATATAGACTGATAAGATAAGCCATGACCATATCCCAGCTTACCAAGAACAGATTCAAAGGATCATAAATCAAAAATCAAGTTAGAAAGAGGTATAAACCCTAATTCTAGAAATCCTAAAATTTTGTTTTAATGTTGTAATTTGTTGGATAGATATGTGTAATAAGGTGTCATTTAGTGATCTGGGTTGTAAAATCCCAGATCCATAACATCAAAGTCCTCGAAATTAGCATTTTTGAAAATTTGAAAATGATGAACAAAGTGGCCTGACAGTCGAATGTCAGAGCCCTTAGATCTTTACGTGTTAAAGGATTTGTGTGTTTTATGTTTTGAATGTGTTCTATGTCATGAGGACTAGGATCTGAAACTGGAATCAGGGTCAGATCAAGTCTAGATAGTCGTTTATACTCGGTCAAACAGCGTTGACCATTCACGGGAAGCCAGTTCTGGGCAACCCAGAATGTTACCAGAATTTCTGACAAGTTTTCTTTGGCATCTGATCATGCTGTATGCTAGTGTTTTGGCTATGTTGTTGATTGAAGGATGTAGAAGGGTATGTGAACTACAAAGTAATGCTATTAGATCACCCAGATATGTGCCAGGATCGTAGAAATGCATTATCAAATGACCGTTGACCGTATGACCTGATGAAGATTCTGGGAAAACCCAGAAAATTCAAGACCCGGTTCCTGAGCCTTACTTTGACCAGCTTGAATCTTGTGAATTCATTATTTTTATGATGATCGGTTGTTACAACCTTGTACAGTGACATCTCTGCTACAGATTTGAACCTTTATATCACATAAACAAAGCCTGTAAAACATCGATTTAGGGGCCCTTATATAGTACCTCGACTGTTCTTCAATTTCTAGAAAACCACGAAATTGAAGAACATGTCTGACATGGTTTTCTGTCAATTAGATCTCACAGATATGTTGTTGTTTAGTTATGGAATTGGTATATACTTGTAGTACTACATTAGTACTACAACATCAAAGTAATTACGAGCCCAGAAATCATAAGGAACCTAGATAAAATCACGGTCAAACCACCAACCCTATAATCTGACATGAAGGTCTTAAGAACACCAAGAACACCTATAGCGACTGTTCTGTCGCTATAGGGCCCTTTTAGCGACAGTTGTAATATTATATAATTTCTAATTTCCAGAAATTAATTTAAAAATAGATAAAAATGATTTTAAATTATTAAAAATACATAATAAATTCTAAAAAATTATTTTAAGGTCCGAAAAATAGTTTTTAACTATTTTGAGTATATTTCAAAAATATTTAATATTTTTGAAATATAAATGGTATTTATTTATTTAATTACAATATTAAATAAATTATTTAAAAAGAGTTTTAATTCATGAAAAATTATTTTATGGTATAAGAAAATATTTTAAGTTATTTTTGATAACTTTTAATATTTTGTGATGAAATTCATTAATTAATCAATATTAATGATAATTAGTTTATTTAATAACTATATTAAATAAATTAAGGAAAAATGGAATTAATGCTTTATAAATTATATAAAAATGATTTAAGTGATCTAAAAATATTTTAAGTTATAAATTATAACTTTTGATATTTAGTCGTGAAAATATTAATATTTTAATATTAATAGCAATTATCGGATAATGGGTTTAATGGTTTAAAAGTCATATAAATATGAGTTTAAGGTATTAAAAATAATTTGATATATTATAATTATATTATAATATTATGTTATGATTTTCATTAATATTTTATATTAAACGAATATTAATAATTAAGGAGTTATGTGGTATTTAATTCATTTAAATACAGTTTTAATGATTGAAAAATATTGATAAATGATATTAATTATCTGAAAATTATTATAAGTCCTTAAAAATTATTTTGACTGCTTAGAAAATTATCTGAGATAATTGTTAACTGTTAAGTCAGAGTTTAATTGAACTTAAACTCGATAAAAGTTCGACTAGGTCGTCGGGATGTTAAAATTGTGTCGGTTTCAACTCAAACTTAAATAGTTTGACTTGATACCTAGTCTTATGTGTGTTATAGGCTGATAGGCTTATGTGTTATGTGTTTAGGTTATTCTATGTGTATAAATATAACAGTATTATACTCTGATGATATTATTCTAATATTGGAGATCTATGTTATTAATATTAGGTCTTCGGGTAAAACGTTATAAATTGTGTTGCGGTAATCAACGGTTCAGGCAAGTTTCTTTTTACTAAACTCTAATAAGAGTGTTTTATTCAAGCTTATGATTAATCATTGCTGATTGCCACGAAAATTGTACTCTGTACATCTTGCATGTATAAGTCACGTATGAAAGGCTGATCACCTTCTTTACCAGTTGGTTCAGAAATGTTTGTTCATGTTTAAAACTTGTTCAGTCAAAAGTTTGTTCGTGATAATTCTCAACTATATTGATGAATTATAGCCAGCTTATTATTCATACTCTTCAATCATGATATATCGTTATATTGTTGAACTTAAACTTGCTGGGCAACTTTCATGCTCACCCTTGCTATATCATGATAAAATATTGCAGATAAGGCGAATGCGTTCGGATACAGGAAAAGATAATGCCAAGTCCGGCTTGGGATAAAATGTGCGGCTAGTTTGTAATAGTATACTTTGATAAATATTGTTGTGTGATAAATAGTTTATGATTTGTGTATAAGTTAAGGTTACTCGACCTTGGGGAAAATAGTGTGTAATGTAATGTATAAACAATGTATGTTTATATCTTTCGCAAATAGTGATAGAAATAGTGTGCCGAATCCGAGGTGATTTGGGGCCCGGATTCGGGGATGCTACAGTTGGTATCAAAGCTGTTGGTTATAAAGCTTAGGTAGGAATACCTGAGACCAATAACCGCAGTAATTAGGATAAGACTAACTCACATAGAGTTAGTTGGTCGGTAAGATTCAAAGACGAATCTCGAAGAGTGTAAAGCACAGTGTTCCCTAACTCTAATAATAAAGTTGAACAGTAATGGTGAATAGATCGAGTCTAAAAGACTGAAAGTGCAGGGATAGGAGATCGTAAAACAAAACGATCATAGGACATGGAATTGAATCGTAATATATACGATAAGATCACCCCGTGATCTGATAAGGTTATGACAGCTAGAAAGAATCAATCTTATGATTGAAAAGTTTACAGCAAGATGTTGTGTGTAAGTTGTACTATGAAATGGTACTATGAAAACTCATGAAAGAGTTATGGATTATGGATTCGGATTAAATGAAATTCGTGTTTAAAAAGGGGGTTAAGATTAGGTGGGGATTTAAATGAGGACTCGTGTTAGCAACTGAGTTGTATGATTTCTTGTATGGGTGGGGAATTGTACTTGGTGTAAAAACTACTTAGTTGGTGGCATTGGTAACAATTGAAATATTGTGTCACGCTAGTTGTTATATACAGATCAATAGGTCATAGGTAGAGAATATATGATTAAGTACGAGTTCTTAGAACTCATACTTATGTGACATTCTTGACTCAT
The DNA here is from genome assembly GCA_020205505.1 of Panax japonicus. NCBI lineage: Eukaryota > Viridiplantae > Streptophyta > Magnoliopsida > Apiales > Araliaceae > Panax > Panax japonicus. The sequence continues at coordinate 37,099,106 of CM035113.1, read as the reverse complement.
AGTTATATGAAATGTTTATGAGCCCCTCAGCGAACGGATGCCAAAGGCCAGACTAGGGTAAGTTTGTAAACTCATATAATTGTGGCCAGGTTATGAACTCATAAGTGTGGTTTTATGAATTGGGTATAGTTGTGTGTGTAAAGGGAGTGTTAAGGATTATAGGAACAGATAGATTGTTAAGCAAATGAATATTAGTGGAGACTTAGGTTTTCCTAAACTCCTAGCTATGCTAAACTTCAAATTTTTGACATCAAGCTAAATACGCACTATGTGCACTTTAAAAAAATATGTAGACTCGTAATCATTTTTGAAACGGTTTAAAGTATAGTCTATGCTACTTATTTTGGCTAGACGCAAATGATTTAAAATATCAAAAATTGTTTTTATTTATCACTCATGTTCCACGTAACCTGGTGCAGAGATGATAAAAATGTGATGGAGTTGTAAATACAGGAATACGTAGTGTGAATTTGACCTGAAGTCGCTGTTCCACTATTGTATGATGTGTTATGACAAAGTCATACAATGACGGCATCCTCAAACAGACTGTTAATACAGTGCGACATCATGACGTCATTCTCGAAAATGTTTTCAAAAATTTTAATTTGCCAACGGGGTTTGGCTACACCTAAATAATTTGATTGAATTGAATTTTTGATATGAGTCTATGTTATTTGATTCAGCTAGACTAATGTTATAAAAACTCCAAGTGTTTATTGAAAGAAATTTCCCGAACCAAATTGTTTTGGTGCGGAATTCAATGATAAGACTTAGGTGAACGATAATGTTTGGATAAATAATCCAATCTAGTAGCGTAAATATTCGCTAAAAATGATTAATACGTTATGCATGACGTAACTGTACAATGGGCTAATCACCTAAACTACTAGCAAAGTTATTTACCTTCTTTGTGTTTCTAAATAGACCAAGTAATGTATAGTTTTGCGGTATAAATACCGTCAAATCTATCTGTTCATGGTCTATATGACCCCTCAGCACAATTTCAAAACTTTTACTCTTGTGAGAGGTGTATTGGGTAGCATGTAATAATGTGTGTGAATGGTGTATGATCAATGGTGTACGGTGTAAGGTGTAAGGTGAATTTCGGGGACGAAATTCTTATAAGGAGGGGTTAATGTGACAAGCTGAGAATTTAGACAATTTATTAAAATCTTAAATGATTGATATAAGGTCAAATAATTGACCTAGAAAGAAAATAATTGTATGCGTGGATGTTATTGGGATGGAATTTTGAGAATTTCAAAATTCTGTGAAGGATTTAGGTGAATTATTCAGGATTAAGTGTTTATGTGAACATGTTCTGTGTTTATGGTTATATGAGTGTATTGATTATGGTTAAGGGTCAAGGGTTGATCAGATAAAATTATATCTGTGTCAAACCCTAGGTATATATTAAGAACGACAATGTTCAGTTAGAAAACCCTAACGTCTGATAATAAACCCTAGAAATCGATTCTGGAAACCCTAACTTCAGTTCCGGGAATCTGAAACCCTAATTCGGTGCATGAAACCCTAAATCGGGAACTTAACGGCGTAAGTGTAAATAATTATAGGATTAATTAGGGTTAATCTTAACAAATTGATTACAAAACCCTTATTCTAAATTTGAAACCCTAATTTCTGTACTAAAAACCCTAATTTTATAATTAGGGAAACCTAAGTGTTAATTTAGTAATTTAATGTTAATTAGGATATATTAATCCTAATTTTAAGGTTAAGTAATTAGAAAACCCTAATCTAATTACGAGATTTACTTTCTAAATTAGAAAATTATTTTTCTATTAGAAACCCTATTTTTTGGGTTATAAACCCTAATGATAATTTTGACCCTAATTGCTTAATTAGCGATGGTAATTATGAAATGCTAATCCTAATTAGCAAGATTGAATTTATAATTAGGAAATCTTAATTATAATTATAGAATCCTAATTATAATTGAGAAATATTAATTTTTTCTATTTTTGAAAATCTAAATTGAAAATTTTAGAAATTTAATTTGGAAGTTAAGGGTTAAAACCTAAACCCTAAACGCTCCAAACCCTAAACCCTAACCAAACCCTAAACCCTAAGGGTTTGGCCGATTATAAGAATGTCATTAAAATTTAATGCAAAAAGACTAAAATGCCCTTAATGCATTATTGTGACTTAGCTTACAAGAGTTGGTCTAGTGAGTTGTTCAACCACTCCTAGCCTTAGTTTATGACTTGTTGTCCAACACTCAGCAGCTATATCAGCTCCATGCATTGAATCAAATCCATAAACCAAATAAAATAAGAGAAAGTCTCTTACTTTACTTGACATGCTTGCCAACTTCCTTCTCTCCCTAAAGATTCGGGAGCAAGACTGATATAGACTGATAAGATAAGCCATGACCATATCCCAGCTTACCAAGAACAGATTCAAAGGATCAGAAATCAAAAATCAAGTTAGAAAGAGGTATAAACCCTAATTCTAGAAATCCTTAAATTTTGTGTTAATGTTGTAATTTGTTGGATAGATATGTGTAATAAGGTGTCATTTAGTGATCTGGGTTGTAAAATCCCAGATCCATAACATCAAAGTCCTCGAAATTAGCATTTTTGAAAATTTGAAAATGATGAACAAAGTGGCCTGACAGTCGAATGTCAGAGCCCTTAAATCTTTACGTGTTAAAGGATTTGTGTGTTTTATGTTTTGAATGTGTTCTATGTCATGAGGACTTGGATCTGAAACTGGAATCAGGGTCAGATCAAGTCTAGATAGTCGTTTATACTCGGTCAAACAGCGTTGACCGTTCACGGGAAGCCAGTTCTGGGCAACCCAGAATGTTACCAGAATTTCTGACAAGTTTTCTTTGGCATCTGATCATGCTGTATGCTAGTGTTTTGGCTATGTTGTTGATTGAAGGATGTAGAAGGGTATGTGAACTACAAAGTAATGCTATTAGATCACCCAGATATGTACCAGGATTGTAGAAATGCATTGTCAAACGACCGTTGACCGTATGACCTGATGAAGATTCTGGGAAAACCCAGAAAATTCAAGACCCGGTTCCTGAGCCTTACTTTGACCAGCTTGAATCTTGTGAATTCATTATTTTTATGATGATCGGTTGTTACAACCTTGTACACTGACATCTCTTCTACAGATTTGAACCTTTATATCACATAAACAAAGCCTGTAAAACATCGATTTAGGGGCTTAGATATAGTACCTCGACCGTTCTTCAATTTCTGGAAAACCCAGAAATTAAAGAACATGTCTGACATGGTTTTCTGTCAATTAGATCTCACAGATCTGTTGTTGTTTAGTTATGGAATTGGTATATACTTGTAGTACTACATTAGTACTACAACATCAAAGTAATTACGAGCCCAGAAATCATAAGGAACCTAGATAAAATCACGGTCAAACCACCAACCCTATAATCTGACATGAAGGTCTCAAGAACACCAAGAACACCTATAGCGACTGTTCTGTCGCTATAGGGCCCTTTTAGCGACAGTTGTAATATTATATAATTTCTAATTTCCAGAAATTAATTTAAAAATAGATAAAAATGATTTTAAATTATTAAAAATACATAATAAATTCTAAAAAATTATTTTAAGGTCCGAAAAATAGTTTTTAACTATTTTGAGTATATTTCAAAAATATTTATTATTTTTGGAATATAAATGGTATTTATTTATTTAATTACAATATTAAATAAATTATTTAAAAAGAGTTTTAATTCATGAAAAATTATTTTATGGTATAAGAAAATATTTTAAGTTATTTTTGATGACTTTTAATATTTTGTGATGAAATTCATTAATTAATCAATATTAATGATAATTAGTTTATTTAATAACTATATTAAATAAATTAAGAAAAAATGGAATTAATGCTTTATAAATTATATAAAAATGATTTAAGTGATCTAAAAATATTTTAAGTTATAAATTATAACTTTTGATATTTAGTCATGAAAATATTAATATTTTAATATTAATAGCAATTATCGGATAATGGGTTTAATGGTTTAAAAGTCATATAAATATGAGTTTAAGGTATTAAAAATAATTTGATATATTATAATTATATTATAATATTATGTTATGATTTTCATTAATATTTTATATTAAATGAATATTAATGATTAAGGAGTTATGTGGTATTTAATTCATTTAAATACAGTTTTAATGATTGAAAAATATTGATAAATGATATTAATTATCTGAAAATTATTATAAGTCCTTAAAAATTATTTTGACTGCTTAGAAAATTATCTGTGTTAATTGTTAACTGTTAAGTCAGAGTTTAATTGAACTTAAACTCGATAAAAGTTCGACTAGGCCGTCGGGATGTTAAAATTGTGTCGGTTTCAACTCAAACTTAAATAGTTTGACTTGATACCTAGTCTTATGTGTGTTATAGGCTGATAGGCTTATGTGTTATGTGTTTAGGTTATTCTATGTGTATAAATATAACAATATTATACTCTGATGATATTATTCTAATATTGGAGATCTATGTTATTAATATTAGGTCTTCGGGTAAAACGTTATAAATTGCGTTGCGGTAATCAACGGTTCAGGCAAGTTTCTTTTTACTAAATTCTAATAAGAGTGTTTTATTCAAGCTTATGGTTAATCATTGCTGATTTCTATGAAAATTGTACTCTGTACATCTTGCATGTATAAGTCAGGTATGAAAGGCTGATCACCTTCATTACCAGTTGGTTCAGAAATGTTTGTTCATGTTTAAAACTTGTTCAGTCAAAAGTTTGTTCGTTATAATTCTCAACTATATTGATGAATTATAGCCAGCTTATTATTCATACTCTTCAATCATGATATATCGTTATATTGTTGAACTTAAACTTTCTGGGCAACTTTCATGCTCACCCTTGCTATATCATGATAAAATACTGCAGATAAGGCGAATGCGTTCGTATACAGGAAAAGATAATGCCAAGTCTGGCTTGGGATAAAATGTGCAGCTAGTTTGTAATAGTATACTTTGATAAATATTGTTGTGTGATAAATAGTTTATGATTTGTGTATAAGTTAAGGTTACTCGACCTTGGGGAAAATAGTGTGTAATGTAATGTATAAATAATATATGTTTATATCTTTCGCAAATAGTGATAGAAATAGTGTACCAAATCCGAGGTGATTTGGGGCCCGGATTCGGGGATGCTACACGTAAACCAATGGATGACAATGCGTGGTGACCACCGTCGGGGAATTGTAACATTTATGATCATCGACATAGTGTATCTTGTTCTTGGGCGAATACCAATGAGTGATGTGTTGACCCGAGGTTCAGTTTAAGAAAATCAGGATTTGTAAGCTATTCTATTCAATCGCGTAGCATTTTTATTCCTGATCTTCTAAGTCTGTGAGAACTCATTTGTAACTCGAATTGGACCGAGAGGGAGGGGTGGGACCCACATAATGGTGCCGCAAGTACACCTGATCCAGCCGCAGATGGACCTGTTGCCAACCGTGGATATTAAAGTTTTGCAGGTTGCTTTCATAAGTCATTTTCAAGTTGCGCCGCAAAGGAAATCCGAGAGCTCTTCTTCATATCTGCTGAGTTTGGGTGACTTTCTGTAAATTTTGTCACCGTACAAGTGATCTACATAATCCTGATAACGTATGCATGTATTTTTTTTCCAGTTTTTATCCGTTGGAAAATGACTTATCGCATGAAATGCATTTAAGCACGTAGTAGTGATTATGTATGCTCAAATAACTTGATAAAAAATATTCAACATAGTAAATGTTAGTATTAAACCACGCTGAACATAATGATGTGAAAAAATTTGACTTTTGAGTCAGTCAAATTGACACCTTTTTCTACTATTTCTTGTCCTGTTTGAGGGAAAATGAACAAAAGGCAAAAAGGCAAAGTACTCCTGGTATTGAGGTTAACCTTATGTATTGATGACTTTGATTTTTAATGCATATATTATGTATATGACTTTGGACAGGTGTGCTACTGAATGGCCACCTAGTCATGCCTATGTGCATGTGGATAGTCCTATTTACAAAGGGAACTATGGCTAAAAAAAATCAAAATATAGGCATTTAATTAACCATGCATTTTTATCTCTACTGTAAACATATGTTAAAGTAGTGCATGTATGCATGTAGTCATAAAATGCATTTTGAAAAGCTCCAAGTTAAAAAATATCACACCCTTTCTGAGGTGATTTAGAGACTTGTTGTCCAGATATTATGGATCTGGATCAGCCGAGTAGTTCCTGTAGGACTACTTCTGGTGTACGGAGGAAGGCTTCTGAAGTTCCTCGACCCCGCTCTGTTAGACAGCCTCGTCGGTTGGTGGAGACGATGAAACGTCTAGTCCGGGTTAATATGTCGGACGTCGAGGATGAGGAGGAGGATGTTCCAGTTGCAGACCCCGCTCCAACTACAATGTTCCCCATAGGGACCTCCCTAGTATTCAGGTGGCAAACACAGAGCTTCTAGGTGATTTGAGAAGATATCCCTCGATGTATTTGAATGCCAACGAGGTATAACGTTAGATCTTGATCTTCTTTTTTTCTTATTGATGAGGAGTAAAGGACTTTGATTTGATCTCTATTTCATGTAGGTTCCTGGATTTACATAGCCTCAAGGGAACTGGTTTAGTATACACTGTAACACCTCGAAATCCGGTCTATCTTTACACCCAGATTCTGTACGTCACGAGGATATCATTCATCCAACATACATCATTATATAATGAATATAAAAACATACATTCTGAAATCCAGGTTCTAAAACTTTATAACCTTTCTCATTACAAATAATGATAATTACATTATTCCTTTCATCTTATAAGAGTGACTTTTATCCGCCACCAAGGATACATACAGTTCATTAAGCTAGTCTATAGTTTAATTTTCATCTTTCTACATCACAAGTCGTCACTTGACCTTCTCGCTCATTCACATTCTTCATCTGGATACCGTCAGCTTGATCTATACGGGATCCTTAAGTTCTTCTAACATCGTTCGCTGAAAATATTTTTAATTTAAAGTAAGTGTGAGCATTCAATTGCCTAGCAAGTCATAACAGTTGAACAAGCAACTTCAAGAATTTAAACATTCTTTTCAGACTTCAATAACCGAACAAGGTTACGAAGCAGCTTGAACAATAGGAATAGTCTTAATTCCTAACATCTTAAAACATTAGTCACATTCACTTTGAAATACTTTCATTCTCTATTGTCTTTCATACACATCCTGTCTGGCTAGAATTAATAGCACAGACTTAACAATAACGGTTCATGTATAAACAGAACATTCTTTTATTAAATAGTTCAAACATAGAACAATTCATCTCATAGAAACACCGAAGTGTTCACATTGTGGCACAAGGCCTCATACGTTCTACCACCTTGCACAAATGACGCACATTCAGACATAGACAGAACTTCTCAAGTTCAACATTTGAGAAGTTTAAGAATCTAGCATTCATTTAAAATATGAATTAATTTAGGAAACTTGCCTTACGCATAGCTACATCTTACGCTGAACTGCTCATTCCAATCCCTATAACACATAAGGAAATAATAAATACACCAATTAGTCATATACTTTACTTACGCATTGGTTTACTTAACTTTACTTCTTAAGGTTTGCGTTCTTGCAATATAATTTTACGCGACTAACTTTCCTTACCGCTTTACGACTTTATGACATACGGAGATGTATTACTCAAAACGTTCATTATCTTTGATGCTTTACATTCTTATCTTCTTCTTATACTTCTCTAGAACTCAGCACACATCGCTTCTCTGCTATTAGTCCATATGGTACTTTGAGTGGTTTCCCACAAATAACCAACAAACAAGTTCCCGTCTCATCTACACTGCCATCACAGTGAGTTAGATCGGTTGCAAGTTTCGTATATACCTTCGCTCTCTGTAGGAAATTTTCAGCCCAACTTCCATATGTCAACCGTCAAAGGTTACGATTGTACCACAACCTGCCTTTCTCTTAACTTATACAAATTATTAAATTATAATGTTCGTTAAGTTAATCTCTTATTCCTTTTGGTTTTCTGGCAAGTAATTGCCATACCACAGGATTCATTCTTATCCGATTCACATTCGACTTTTATTAATTTCATTACCATTTGATACAGCTATCTTGATACCATTCGTCTCTTACTAACTACATTATTCAATGTCTAAGTCATACAATCAGGGTATACTTAGCAAGTTCGTCAAATGCGAATACGAGTCACGAAGATCGTTTACGTATTCAACGTCCATGTTGCTTGTCTCTTAATCTCTCATTCAACCTTTACTCAAGGTTTTAATTGCTTTCGATCGTTATCCATCCCATGAATCCCATGTTCATTATTGTTTCTTAATGTCAAAGACATGCGGTTTGTTGTATGCTAAGAGTGATTGTTCATCGCAACAATGTTGCGTTCACAGCGTCTAAACGCTTTACATTCATCTCTCAATGCCATGTCATAACATCAAAATGTTATACATTAACATCATCAACCAACGTCTAAGGAATCATAAACATAGCGATCCCTCACATTCGTTTATCGCGACTATTGTCCCAGGACATCGGTTCCGTAACCCGCATTTACATTATTTGTCTTTTATTCTCGTTTAATCTTTTCGTTCAACCTTTATTAAAGGTTTAAAACTCTTGATTAAGTGTTACATTTGTTGAACATTATGTTCATATTTTTTTCTTGCACATCCTCCAGTAACTGAGAACTAAAAATCTCATTTCTGGGCATTACTCTGCACCGGTGTTGTAGCGCCGTGCCCTTCCCTTCCTTTCGCGCTGCGGCACAACCTACTTCTCCCTCCTCTCTTCCCGGACGGGCGCTGTGGCGCGAGTCCTTACTTAGTGGGTCGCGCTATGGCGCCACACTCCAGAAGATTTTTATACTATACATGGCGCTACAGTGCCACAAATTGTACTATAGTTCCTGCTACGGTGAACTCTTGCAGTGTGCTCGAACACTGTTACGCGTTGTGGCGTTGGCCTCCAAGGCACAACTTGCGTTGCTGCACCGAGCATGAAACCTAGAAAATTTTTCTAAGTCTTTTACAAGCTTGAGACACTGATTTTGAAATCTCATAACTTCTTCGTTATAACTTGGAATGAGGTCATTCCAAAGCCATTTTTTTCCTTATCTTACATACTTCGATTACCCTCGGACATAACTTTGTTCTGAATCTATTAACATTCCATTTAATTGGCTTAATCTTCATTCTTCGTTCATTTTAACATTTTTAACATTCTTTGTTCGTTCGTCCATAATTTGGTCATCTGAACTCAGAATTAGTTCGTTCTTGATTCCACAACTCACGTTTTATACGTTCTCGTACATTCTTATAAAACCCTACACGTTCGGGTTCATTTACTAACTTTCAAATTTTTGTTCTTCTTTTACAAAATTTTCGCCATAACTTCATTATAGCTTAGTTTTAATCGGTTCTTTATGAATGTTTCTACCATTCCTAACCAAGCAATAAGCAACTAACTTATACGCGATGGTTTTAAACTTGTTCATCAATAACAATTATACTACGATGGTTTTAAATTTGTCCATCAAAGACCTTCTTCATGTTCTTCGCGTTCTTCGCTCGTTCTTCATTTAAATCGATATTTTGGATTACGATTTCACTTTTTCTTGGAATTTGATGTTATAGAATATCATTCCTTACTTAATTCACCTACTCGTTCATAATATTCATTCGGATCGCTCAAAATCCTCACGAATCTTATACTTGCTTAAGAAATTTATAAACTAAATTTCTTATTTTTATTTCTTCATTTTCTTACGATTTCAACCATATGAAATCATTTCTAACTTAATCTACTTCTTATCTTCATTAAGTTATATTTTTTGAAGATAAAAACTTAAAGAAAATTTAGAAGAAACTAGTGTTCGGATTACTGTTCTTCTTTATTCCTCTTTCGTTATACAAAGCTGACAATTCGCTAGCTTTTCTATTTCACGATCACTTTTGATCCGAGCAATCATGCTCACGCTCTTCCTCTTCCTCTCACAACCGAGCTCTCTCTATCTCTCTCAAGTGTAGGATTTTCAAAAATCCTAAAAAATGAAATTCTAGGTTTCTATTTATATAAAACCAAAGCTAGGGACAAAATAGTCATTTCGCCCCTAAAGTTACTATTCCCACCTCCTCTTCAACTTAGCCACCAAGTTAACTTGGCCACCACCCTTGCTTGGTGACCAAGTGGCCGGCCCACATGCCCATTGGTCACCCCATGCGTTGCCCCAATGGTTCTTACCCATCCAGTTACCCATCGGTTCGATCCGTGGTTTCTTTTCTTGGTTTGGGCCTTAACCCTAATTCTTATTGGGCCTAACTTGGGCTTGATTTCAAAAATAATTGGGCTTGACATAATCCAAGTCCAATTGGTTTCTACAAAGTCCATGAACTGAAAGTTCATTAAGACTAATCATATTCTACGCATTTCATTCTCGTATTCTCGTAATTTCTTCGTATTTAAATCGTACGATGTTCATATTATACGTCGTACTATTCTTCTTTCTATACTAGTATAATAACTCGTATCATAATCGTATTTCTCACGCATAATAACCCTAGTTATTATACGTACTCATTACATTCGCGGAACTAACTTTCCTTAACCCTTAGGTTTTGAGTCCGCAGGCAAAAACTTCATTTTTTCCATAACTGAAATATTATTGAATATTCCATCACGTCTCAAGATTATACGTAATCAATAACTTCTCGGAATTTTAAAATAAATCTATAAGCAGAAATGGGTGAATAGTGCTTATTTCGTCTTTTTCACGAAAATATTTTGTTCCCGGAAAACTTTCATTTTTGTCTTGAAAATTATCACTCGTTCAATCTAGCTCGCAGCCAGAATCCTCCCGACTTATAATCATTCTAGTTTTTAGAACGGTTAATAAACACATAGCACAGAATAGTATTAATAAAATTTCCTTTTATTAATAACTAATTCTTTAAATCTTAATTCTGGACAATCCGGATTTCCGGGTTGTCACATCATTCCCCCCTTATAAAAATTCCGTCCTCAGAATATCTTCAAATCATACCCATACTCGGGTCATCACATTCACCCCTTCTTCACAGAATTTCGTCCTTGAAATTTTAACTTACTCTTCTTTTCAACTTTTCTTTAAAGAAGTTATTATCTTTCAAACTTTCCCGACCCTTCATAACTTATCAAGAATCATGAACTGAAAGGAATAACGAGGAATATAAAGATTCATTTAAAATATTTCATACTTTTCCTGAGAGGTCAAATTGACCATGAACTCTTACTAGGTTAAACAACATGACGTCGTAACCTTTCTTTCCACGGTAAGTTTACAATCACAAAGAAGGTAAACTACCTCTTCCATACGTAGGTGATTAACCCATCGTATAACCCCATTTTGGAGTATGTTCACCTCAGACTTACTCATTAGATTCCGGACTAAAACAATTTGTTTTGGCATAACTCTTGAAAGAAAGCTCGATTTTTGTTTAATCATGACATACCATTCGTCTAGCCGAATCAAATAGCTAAGACCATAACAATAAATTAGATATCAACTTGAAACATTCATCCAGTCAACTCAATTGACATCGACTACTTCTTTAAATTCTTTTGCAATACATCAAAACATTTCATGACGTCATGATACCGCACTTTTCACAGTACGTTGAGGACTTCGTCAGTTTATGACTTCATCATTATGCATCATACCATGGTAGTTTGTTGATCCTAAGATCAAATCCAACACCGGGTTCAATTGCATTAATAACTACATCCTTTTACCATCTTTGCATCAAATGCACTGATGATAATAAAAATTCATTTTGATATTTTAAATGTATTTCTGTCTAGCTGTAACAATTAGCATAGACATACCAAGAATAGTTCTTTTAAAATTCATTGCTTCCAAAAGTTGAACCAACTCTTTCCTTTTCAAGAATGCGCATATATAAGCACGAATTCAAGAAATTTCAAAATCTATCATAACTAGATGACTTGGAATATCCTATTCTCCATCTTCTTTCATTGTCTTACTTACGACAATACTTAATCTTCTCTAGCACCTTCAATGTTAAGTCTATGAAAATACTTACTTTCAGTCTAAACATTCCTATACCTTAGTATAGTTCATCAACTTTCCATACTTTATGTGTTTAGGAAGTTTCCACAACCATATGTGTTTAAGAACTTATCTTCGTAATATGTAATCCCAGAACAAATCAATGACTATCCATAGGCTTAGGGCTCAGAAACATAGCATATAACTATGAGTCACAAACTTTTCATAAGTATGAGTTTCAAGAACCCACACCTATCTTATCCTTTTCTACCTATCAAATATATACATGAGAAAATATTAACCTTCTCTTTATATACATCTTGATAGCGCGATCAATTTCAATGATTATCACTGTAATAAACTAAGTGGTTGTTATACTTAGCACAAACCTCTGTCCATAGAAAGATTCATACAACTCCGCCATCACATGAGTCCTCAATTGAAATCTTACAACATTCTAACTTTCTCTTTACTTAATACGAATTTTCTTTAATTCGTATACTATCCTTTACAACTCAATTTGAGTTCTTCTTCCCGTACTACTTTGTAGTACCATTCATTCATAGCATTAACTATAAATCATTCATCGTTTAAAAGCTCATCTATTACTACGATTTACTATGATCACGTGGTGATCTTCTTATCCTTCTCTTTACGATTATAGTCTTAGGTAATCATACCTAAGATTTATAGCCTATCAACTTTGATACTAACCAGTGATGCCCCGAAATCCGGTCTATCTTCACACCCGGATTCGTACGTCACGAGTACATCATTCATTCAACATACAACATTATATACTGAATATAATAACATACATTCTGAATTCCCAGGTTCTAAAACCTTATAACCTTTCTCATTACAAATAATGATAATTACATTATTTCTTTCATCTTACAAGAGTGACTTTTATCCGCCACCAAGGATACATACAGTTCATTAAACTAGTATATAGTTTAATTTTCATCTTTCTACATCACAAGTCTTCACTTAATCTTCTCGCTCATTCACATTCTGAATGGCACTTCATCTGGATACCGTCAGCTTGATCTATTTGGGATCCTTAAGTTCTTCTAACATCGTTCGCTGAAAATGTTTTTCATTTAAAGCAAGTGTGAGCATTCAATTGCCCAGCAAGTCATAACAGTTGAACAAACAACTTCAAGAATTTAAACATTCTTTTCAGACTTCAATAAACGAAAAAGGTTACGAAGCAGCTTGAATAATACGAATAGTCTTGATTCCTATCATCTTAAAACATTAGTCACATTCACTTTGAAATACTTTCATTCTCTATTATCTTTCATACACATCATGTCTGGCTAGAATCAATAGCACAGACTTAACAATAACGGTTCATGTATAAACAGAACATTCTTTTATTAAATAGTTCAAACATAGAACAATTCATCTCATAGAAACACCGAAGTGTTCACATTGTTGCACAAGACCTCATACGTTTTACCACCTTGCACAAATATCGCACATTCGCACACAGACAGAACTTCTCAAGTTCAACATCTGAGAAGTTTAAGAAACTAGCATTCATTTAAAATATGAATTAAGTTAGGAAACTTGCCTTACGCACAGCTACAGCTTACGCTGAACTGCTCATTCCAATCCCTACAACACATAAGGAAATAACAAATACACCAATTAGTCATATACTTGACTTACGTATTGGTTTACTTAACTTTACTTCTCAAGGTTCGAGTACTTGCAATATAATTTTACACGACTAACTTTCCTTACCACTTTACGACTTTATGACATACGGAGATGTATTACTCAAAACGTTCATCATATTTGATGCTTTACATTCTTATCTTCTTCTTATACTTCTCTAGGACTCAGCACACATCGCTTCTCTGCTAGTAGTCCATATGGTACTCTAAGTCGTTTCCCACAATCAACCAACAAACAAGTTCCCGTCTCATCTACACTGCCATCACAGTGAGTTAGATCGGTTGCCAGTTTCATATATACCTTCGCTCTCTGAAGGAAATGTTTAGCCCAGTTCCCATATGTCAACCATCAAAGGTTACGATTGTACCACAACCTAACTTTCTCTTAACTTATTCGAATTATTAAATTATAATGTTCATTAAGTTAATTTCTTATTCCTTTTGGCTTTCTGGCAAGTAATTTCCATACCTCAGGATTCATTCTTATCCGATTCACATTCGGCTTTCATTAATCTCATTAGCGTTCGATACGACTTTCTTGATACCATTCGTATCTTACTTACTACATTCATCAACGTCTAAGTCATACAACCAGGTTATACTTAGCACATTCGTTAAATACGAATATGATTCACGAGGATCATTTACGTATTCAACATCCACGTTGCTCGTCTCTTAATCTCTAATTCAACCTTTACTCAAGGTTTTAATTTCTTTCGATCGTTATCCATCCCATGAACCCCATGTTCATTATACTTTCTTAATGTCAAAGCCATACGGTTCGCTGTATGCTAAGACCGATCGTTCATCGCAACAACATTGCGTTCACAACGTCTAAACGCTTTACATTCATCCCTCAATGCCATGTCATAACATCAAAATGTTATACATTAACATCGTCAACCAACGTCTAAGGAATCACAACCATAGCAATCCCTCACGTTCGTTTATCGCGACTATGGTCCCCGAACATCGGTTCCATAACTCGCATCTACATTATTTGTCTTTAATTCTCGTTTACTCTTTTCATTCAACCTTTATTAAAGGTTTAAAACAATTGATTAAGTGTTACATTAGTTGAACATTATGTTCATATTTCTTTCTTGCACATCCTCCAGTAACTGAAAACTAAAAATCTCATTTCTGGGCATTACTCTGCACCGGCGCTGCGGCGCCGTGCCCTTCCCATCCTTTCGCGCTGCGATGAGACCTACTTCTCTCTCTTCTCTTCCCGGACTGGCGCAGCAGCACGAGTCCTTACTTAGTGGGTTGCGCAGCGGCGCCACACTCCAGAAGATTTTCGTAATGTACATGGCGCTGCGGCGCCACAAATGGTACTATGGTTCGCGTTGCAGCAAACTCTTGTAGTGTGCTCAGACACTGTTACGCGCTGCGGCGTCGACCTCCAAGGTACAACTCGCGCTGCGGCGCCGAGTATGAAACCTAGAAAATTTTTCTAAGTCTTTTACAAGCTTGAGATGCTGATTTTGAAATCTCATAACTTCTTTGTTATAACTCAAAACGAGTTCGTTCCAAAGCCATTTTCTTCATTATCTTACGTAATTTGATTACCCTAGGACAGAACTTTGTTCTGAATATGTTAACATGCCATTCAATTGGCTTAATCTTCATTTTTTGTTCATTTTAACGTTTTTAACGTTCTTTGTTTATTCGTCCGTAATTCAGTCATCCGAACTCGTAATTCGTTCATTCTTGAGTCCACAACTCACGTTTTATACGTTCTCTTACACTCTTATGAAACCCTACACATTCGAGTTTATTTACTAACTTTTAAATTTTCTTTCTTCTTTTACAAATTTTTTGCCATAACTTCGTTATAGCTTAGTTGTAATCCGTTCTTCATGAACGTTTATACCATTCCTAACCAAGCAATAAGCAACTAACTTATATGGGATGGTTTTAAACTTGTCTATCAATAACAATTATATTACGATGGTTTTAAATTTGTCCATCAAAAACCTTCTTCACGTTCTTCGCGTGTTCTTCGCGTGTTCTTCGCGTTCTTCGCTCGTTCTTCATTTAAATCGATATTTTGGATTACGATTTCACTTTTTCTTAGAATTTGATGTTATAGAACATCATTCCTTACTTAATTCACCTACTCGTTCATAATATTCATTCGGATCGCTCAAAATCCTCACGAATCTTATACTTACTTAAAAAATTTATAAACTAAATTTCTTATTTTTATTTCTTCATTTTCTTACGATTTCAACCATATGAAATCATTTCTAACTTAATCTACTTCTTATCTTCATTAAGTTATGTTTTTGAACATAAAAACTTAAAGAAAATTTAGAAGAAACTAGTGTTCGGATTACCGACGATTCGCTAGCTTTTCTATTTCACGATCACTTTTGATCCAAGAATTCGTGCTCACGCTCTTCCTCTTCCTCTCCCAACAGAGCTCTCTCTATCTCTCTCAAGTGTAGGATTTTCAAAAATCTTAAAAAATGAAATTCTAGGTTTCTATTTATAGAAAACCAAAGCTAGGGGCAAAATAGTCATTTCGTCCCTAAAGTTACTATTCCCACCTCCTCTTCAACTTAGACACCAAGTTAACTTGGCCACCACCCTTACATGGTGGCCAAGTGGCTGGCCCACATGCCCATGGGTCACCCCATGGGTTGCCCCAATGGTTCTTACCCATTCGTTTACCCATCGGTTCGATCCGCGGTTTCTTTTCTTGGTTTCGGCCTTAACCCTAATTCTTATTGGGCCTAACTTGGGCTTGATTTCACAAATAATTGGGCTTGATATATTCCAAGTCCAATTGGATTCTACAAAGTCCATGAATTCAAAGTTGAATAAGACTAATTGTATTCTACGCATTCCATTCACGTATTCTCGTAGTCTTATTGTATTTAACTCGTACGATGTTCGTATTATACATCGTATTATTCTACTTTCTGTACTCGTATAATAACTCGTATCATACTCGTATTTCTCACGCATAATAACCCTAGTTATTATACATACTCATTACATTCACATAACTCACTTTCCCTAACCCTTAGGTTTTGAGTCCGCATGCAAAAACTTCATTTTTGCCATAACTGAAATATTATTGAATATTCCATCACGTCTCAAGATTATACGTAATCAATAACTTCTCGGAATTTCAAAATAAACCTCCGAGCAGAAACGAGTGAATAGTGCCTATTTCGTCTTTTTTTCCAAAAATATTTTATTCCCGAAAAACATTCATTTTTGTCTTGAAAATTCTTACTCGTTGAATCTAGCTCGTAGCCAGAATCCTCCCGAGTTATAATCATTCTAGGTTATAGAACGGTTAATAAACACATAGCACAGAATAGTATTAATAAAATTTCATTTTATTAATAACTAATTCTTTAAATCTAAATTTTTGGACAATCCAGATTTTTGGGTTGTCACATACACTCCATCTACATGGCTCTTCATCCTGACTATAGAGCGATTGTGCATGACTGTAGATTTGGAGCATTCTTTTCCATCCTTCCCCGTTATTGTCATTGGGGTTATCTCAGGAAATTGTCTGAGCGATGATTTCATCAGACTCAGTCACTGCATTTGTTGGACTATGAGGTGACGATGACCCCGATGGATTGGCGGTTTGTCACAGGTATGGAGTTTGGAGGGGCACTAGTGCCTTGTATGGCGAATATTACCCCTACTGCCGTCATATCCTTGCTAGGAGTTCCGACAGAGGCGCTCAAGGGCAGGACCGTCCTTACGGGTCCTTTGAGCGTGGATGTTATGAGTGGGCTTTTGAGTGAGCCCATGCCAGATGATGTCAAAGTCAGGGATCGCATTCTTCGACGATTGTTCCTGATGATCATTAGAGGCTGCTTCAAAGCAGATAACTCTTCTGCCAGTGCCACGCGTCAGGTGGACCGTATTGGAGAGTATGATTGGTGTTCCTACACCTTTGCCTATTTCCTCATGGGCATGCATATGCGCTCGCAGGGTTTGACTGAGGCTTGGTTAGGATTCTACCTATTTCAGCTTATGAGTATTTCTCTTGTCATTTCCCATGTATAGGTTAAGAGTATTTACTCACCGCAGATGTTTGTCTTTGTGTTGTCAGTTTTGGGCCTATGAGAGGGTTCCATGTTTGCGCCCTGTGAGAATTTAGGTTTAGATACCTATCCACGAGGACAATGATGGCATCATTCCATATTGACGGAGGTCCCTGTAGCTGAGGGTTTCACTCATTGCCGCCTGCAGCTGGAGTTGTTGACAGCTGATATTATTACATGGATTCCCTATTCTGGGGAACATTTGGCCATCAGTTTTGAGGATAGGTACCCAACTGGTGTCGAGTATGTGATCTCCATCCGTATGCCGATCTTGCCTCCTGTCAGGCGTCACTGACCTGTATTACAGTCACCCGTCACTAACATCCCATTATTGGGGGTTGACGGTTTTGCATTATTAGAGGGCCCCTGCACTCAGGAGATATTCCAGCGTTGCTGGTTCCCTCGTACTATTGGAGCCCAGACCCGCGCCACTCAGTTTATGGGGGATATGGTTCCAGGATCTGTGATGATGACGGATTGGCTAGCCTGTGTCCGAGATCCGACTTATGTAACAAAGATTGATAGTTTGACCAAGCGCTTGGATCGGGCACATTTCTTTATCCGGCATTTGTGCAGAGATCCGGTAGAGGTAGACTCGTTTGATCCTTCCAGCTCAAGCACTGGACCCTCAGATGTCCCATTTGGCTTTACTAGTGCAGATCCTCCTCTGTATAGGCCTGACATCCCTGTTGATAGAGATCTAGTGACTCAATAAGAGTTACCTCAGGTGGACATGATTGATGATGTAGATATTGACACCATTCTCTTCTTCTGATGTGTATTCTCGTTATCTCTTTTGATAGGCCTCTGTTAGCTATTGGGTGACTGTGCCCCATTCTTTCTATATCATTTGATAGGCCTCTGTTAGTAGTAGGGCGTCTGTGCCCCATTTCCCTGTATTTTTAGTTGTACAGAGATGATGTATGTAGATGATGATATACTTAGGAATGTATGTACAGTTTTCCATTCCCTATATCATATTTCCATCTATTACCTATAATGCATATATCATGTTATGTATATATATGTATTCCTAGAGATATTCAGCATTAACCCTTGGATGGTTTTATGAAATGGCCCGTTGATGAGTGAGTTTTATACACATGAATTGGATACATTCAAGCTTAATTTATTGTTGTTCTCAAGTCTTTTAGGATGTTTTTATGTGTTTGTGTCTATTCATGCATGTTTTATATTATTTTGTAGGAATTGGGACAAAAGTTACTTGGATCGACGTTTGGGGTGGCTAGATTCGCGTTTTCGGCTTGCAATTTACACAGCAGTCACTTCAGATACAATTTGACTATAGCTCCGGGCATTATTTCGAAAAACTTCAAGAATGAAAATTGTAGATCTACTTCTCCTCTTTACGGATCATCTTGAATCATCTAAATCGAAGTTCGGACGAAGAAGTTATGACCATTTTCCCAAAGGAAGTCAGAGTAGAAAATGTAAGATTTTGTGGCAGCACCTAGGCGCTCGTTTTAGGCTTGATTCCAGCGCCTAGGCGCTAGGAAGCAGAGTTTGAGCGCCGTTCCCAGCGCTGGGGCACTGGGAAAAGGCTTGGTGCGGGCCTAGACGCGTTTTGGGCGAATTTTGACACCTTTTTGACTTCAAATTTGATTGGGTTTGTTCCTAAGCTAAAAATTAGACTTGTAACCTATAAATACATGATGTAAGGCATAAAATAAGGAGAGATTTCATAGATTAGACTAGATTAAACACTCCTTTAGATTAGAACATAACCCTAGTTCTAATTAGATTTGGAGATTGAAGCAACTTGGAGACCATTGAAGATTTGAAGTAGGAGCAAGGAGGGAGCGTCAAGTCTACTGACAATAGATTATTTCTTCTCATCTTCTTCTATCTTTATCTTTTAATGATTATTCAATTGTGGATTCTTAGTTTAAATTCAATCATCATGAACTAATTCTTTGTTTGAGATTACAATGGATCTTATTGTGTAGTTTATTTTAATATGCTTCGTTATCAATTAGTATTTTCTATTGTGAGGATTGTCTATTATGATTTGGAATTAATTGTTTAATTGATTGGCCATCAATTACCGTGATAATCTATATGAACTCGAGAGATGAAGTATAGATTTAGATCTAATCATGATAGCATGTGTTCAGGATTTTGTTAGTAGCTTAAACTTGATGAGTGGTAAGGTAGAGATATGCTTGACGCCGCATGTAATCTTATAGAGAACTTGTTCTTCAACTTTCTTCAATTATAATTCACATAGAGATATAGTGGGTTAAGGTGTTTAATGGATTTCTATCTTAATTGTGGATTGACGTTAATACGGTATTAGTGCATCGAGAGGTGGTTAATACTACTTTCGTATTCTTGATTAACAATTTGGGATAGAGAATAATTGATGAGAAGTGTGTTAACCTAAATGAAGCAATAAGTGAAGTTGTGGTCTTAATTCTCCATAATCTGATTTTTAATTAGTGGTAATTAGAATTAGTTTAGTTAAATATTTTAATTTATAACATTAAATTCATTTGTTTAAATAAGATTGAGTTAGTTACGGGTTAGTACTTGGTGATTTTTATTAAATAATTCTCTGTGGGAACGATACTCAACTAATCACTTTATTACTTGTTGACCACGAATACTTGCGTGTTGTGCGTAATTAGATTTTACCCAACAAGTTTTTGGCGCCGTTGCCGGGAAAATTAGTTTAATATTTTCTCATTATTGAATTTTATAGCATTAATCTTAATTTAAACTTTTTTCTGTTCTATTCTATTCAGGTGCTCCTGACTAGTGTATGCAAACGCGATCGAAGAAGCCAGATTTATTGCCTCACGAGGACGATATCGAGAAAAAATTTCAGCGGTTGCGTAAGTGGGTTAAAGAAACCAAAGAAGCACTTGATAAGAAAGATACTATGGCTGAAGAAGAGCAAAAAGCACTGCGGGATTATGCTACACCGCGGGTTACTGAAATTCAGTCGAGTATTACGAGACCTGCCATTACTGCTACAAGTTTTGAGATAAAACCGGGGACAATACAGATGATTCAAAATTCATGTCAGTTTGGAGGGTTACCAAACGATGATCCGAACGATCACATAGTCAGCTTTATAGAAATCTGCGATACTTTCAAGTACAATAATGTGTCAGAGGATGCAATAAGGCTAAGGCTATTTCCATTTACTCTCAGAGATAAGGCTAAGAGTTGGCTCCATTCACTACCACCAGGCTCGATTACTACATGGAATGATCTAGCCCAGAAATTTCTTGCAAAGTTTTTCCCGCCTGCAAAAACAGCAAAGTTGCGGAACGATATCTTCTCTTTCGTTCAGCACGATTCAGAATCACTATATGAAGCTTGGGAGAGATTCAAAGATTCATTGCGAAAATGTCCACACCATAGGATTCCTAAATGGCTTCAGGTGTAAACTTTTTATAACGGTTTATTCAGCACAGTGAGATCGAGTATAGATGCTGCAGCAGGAGGAGCTATTATGGCCAAGAATTGTGATGAGGGGTATCAGTTGCTTGAAACCATGGCAGCTAATAATTATCAGTGGCCAACAGCAAGAACAACTCATCCAAGGACAGTCGGAGTGTATGAAGTGGATGCGATGACAGCATTGTCAGCTCAAGTGACAGCTCAGATTTCTGTTCTTACAAAGAAGATAGATGCACTTGGGGTACAACCAGTTCAGAAAATGGAAACGATATGTGAAATATGTGCGGGTAACCACTCAAGTGATCAATGTGCAATAAATCCTGAGTCAGTCCATTTTGTTTCCAATTATAACAGGCAGCAGGGCAGTTATTCAAACAACTACAATTCAGGAGTGAGAAACCACCCGAATTTTTCTTGGAGTAATAATCAGTCACATGCTCAAGCCCAAGCTCCAAGGCAAACATATCCACCTGGATTTCAGCCACATCAACAAACTCAACAACACCCGCAACCTCATCAACCTGATAAGTTATCACAAATGGAAGAATTGTTGGCAAGATTGGCAACTCAGTTTGAAGCCACAACGAAAAACCAATCAGCGGCAATCAAGAATCTTAAGAATCAAATGGGGCAAATGGCTAATTCTTTGAATACTAGAACTCCAGGTTCTTTACCTAGTGATACGGAGAAAAATCCAAGGAATGATGGAAATGAGTACTGTAAGGAAGTTACACTCAGAAGCGGGAAGGAGTTGACTACAGATTTGGACGGACACAAGAAAATAATTTCTGCTGAGGATGGTGAACAAGAGAGTGGAAATTCAGAAAGTAAATCTGGGGAAAAAGTTGTGACAAAACAACAAGAAGATAAGCAAACAACAGTTGTAACACCTGTGCCGTTTCCTCAAAGATTTCAGAAGCAGAAATTAGATAGACAATTTTCAAAATTTTTAGAAGTGTTCAAAAAGCCGCAAATCAACATTCCATTCGCAGATGCTTTAGAACAAATGCCTAGTTATGCAAAATTTATGAAAGATATTTTAGCAAGAAAGAGGAAGCTAGGGGAGTTCGAAACTGTAGCATTAACAGAAGAATGTAGCGCAATTCTGCAAAGAAAGTTAACACCGAAGTTGAAGGATCCGGGTAGCTTTATAATACCGTGCACGATTGGGCCCCAGTTCTTTAACAGATGTTTGTGTGATTTGGGTGCGAGTATTAACTTGATGCCACTTTCGATCTACACTCAGTTGGGATTACCAGCGCCAAAGCCAACAAATATCTCTCTACAGCTCGCAGATAGATCAGTGACATACCCTAGGGGCATTGTGGAAGACATATTAGTGAAGGTGGACAAATTCATATTTCCAGCTGACTTCATTGTGTTGGACTACAAAGAGGATAAAGACATACCCATTATCCTTGGAAGACCGTTTTTAGCCACTGGAAGGAAATTAATTGATGTACAAAAGGGAGAGTTAACAATGAGAGTTCAAGATGAAGAAATAACTTTTAATGTTTTCAAGGCTATGAAATTTTCGAAGGGAGAGGAAGAGTGCTTAAGAGTTGATCTAATTAAAAAAGCAACTGAAGAGGTATTTAGTGAATCTGTGATTGAAAACCCTCTTGAAACCGCATTGGTTAGTGAAAATTTATTTGATGATTCAACTGTGATAGAATGGGTCCAAATGTTAGATTCAACTCCGAAGTTCACACGATGTCTACAAAAATTTGAACCTCTGGATTATCGGGGAAAGCTAGATGAAAAGGTGACATCATCCGTAGAAGAACCGCCTACCTTGGAACTTAAGCCATTGCCTAACCACCTCCGGTACACCTACCTTGGTTCTTCTTCCTCCTTGCCAGTTATTATTTCTGCATCACTTGACAAAGTTCAAGAAGAAAAGCTACTAAGGGTACTTCGACAATACAAGACTGCTCTTGGATGGACTATTGAAGATATCAAGGGGATAAGCCCATCAATTTGTATGCATAAGATTTTGTTGGAAGACGAAGCGAAACCGACTATTGAACAACAACGAAGACTCAATCCCATCATGAAGGAAGTCGTTAAAAAGGAAATCATTAAATGGTTGGATGCGGGAATTATCTACCCTATCTTAGATAGCTCATGGGTAAGTCCGGTTCAATGCGTGCCAAAGAAATGGGGAATGACAGTAATTGCGAATGAGCAGAATGAATTGATCCCAACGCGAACAGTAACTGGTTGGCGGGTGTGTATGGATTACAGAAAGTTGAATAAGGCCACTCGTAAAGACCATTTTCCTCTACCATTCATAGATCAGATGTTGGACAGGCTTGCAGGGCACGAGTATTATTGCCTCTTGGATGGATACTCAGGATATAACCAGATTGCCATTGCACCCGAGGATCAGGAGAAAACAACATTCACATGCCCATATGGCACCTTTGCTTTTCGCAGAATGTCTTTGGGGTTATGTAATGCGCCAGCGACATTTCAACGGTGTATGATGACTATTTTTTTGATATGGTTGAATAAAATCTTGAGGTATTTATGGATGATTTTTAAGTTTTTGGGGATTCGTTTGATTATTGTTTGGAAAATCTCACCCTCGTGCTCAAACTGTGTATGGAAACGAATTTGGTTTTAAACTTGGAGAAATGTCATTTTATGGTGCAAGAGGGGATAATTTTGGGTCACCGAGTATCATCAAAAGGAATCGAGGTTGATAGAGCTAAGATCGAAACCATTGAGAACCAGCCACCACCAATTTCTGTAAAGGGTATTCGAAGTTTTTTGGGACACGCTGGTTTCTATAGACGATTTATAAAAGACTTCTCCAAAATCACAAAACAACTTTGCAATCTTTTGGAGAAGGATGTCCCATTCAACTTTGATCGAGCATGCCAGGAAGCTTTTGATTTGTTGAAGAAAAAACTTGTTACCGCACCTATAATCATAGCGCCAGATTGGAATATACCATTCGAATTAATGTGTGATGCTAGCGACTTTGCGATTGGCGCAGTTCTTGGCCAACGAAAGGATAAAATTTTTCATGCTATATACTATGCTAGTAAAACATTGACGGACTCTCAACTGAATTATACCACTACCGAGAAAGAGCTATTAGCAGTTGTTTATGCATTTGATAAATTTTGCTCATATTTAATTGGGACAAAGGTGATTGTGTTTACAGATCATTCGGCAATTAAGTACTTAATAGCAAAGAAAGACGTGAAGCCGAGATTAATTAGATGGGTATTATTGCTACAAGAGTTTCACTTGGAGATCCGGGACCGAAAAGGAACAGAAAATCAGGTTGCTGATCATTTATCACGGTTAGAGAATTCAGAACTAAAGAAAAATGACACAACAGTGATCAACAAATTTTTTCCGGATGAACATCTATTTACGATAAGGATGGATACACCATGGTATGCAGATTATGTAAAATTTCATTGTCAGTAAGCTGTTTCCGCCAGATTTGACAAGCCAGCAGAAGAAGAAATTTCTCCATGATGTGAAACAGTATTTATGGGATGAGCCATTTTTATTTAAACAATGCGGCGATCAAGTAATAAGAAGGTGCGTCCCGGAAGTTGAAATGGAGAATATTCTATACCAATGTCATGCATCTGACTATGGTGGACATTTTGGGGGAGAAAGAACGGCAGCTAAAGTGCTTCAATGTGGATTTTTTTGGCCAACACTCTTTAAAGACGCCCGTGTGTTTTCATTAAAATGTGACAGATGCCAAAGAGTTGGTAATATATCAAAGCGACACGAGATGCCACTTAATATGATCCTGGAAGTCGAATTGTTTGATGTTTGGGGAATTGACTTCATGGGACCATTTCCACCATCTTTCTGTAACTCCTATATACTTCTAGCGGTGGACTACGTTTGGAAGTGGGTAGAAGCTATAGCATCGCCCACCAATGATACGAAGGTTGTGATTAAGTTCATTCGGAAGAACATTTTCTCTAGATTCGGCACTCCTCGCGCAATCATTAGTGATGAAGGAACGCACTTCTGTAATAAGCAGTTTTCAGCTATCCTCGCTAAGTACGGAGTCACTCATATGATAGCTACTGCTTACCATCCACAAACAAGTGGTCAAGCCGAGGTATTTAACCGAGAAGTGAAACGAATCCTCGAGAAGATAGTGAATCCTAGTCAGAAAGATTGGTCTAGCAAGTTGGACAATGCTTTATGGGCATACCGTACAGCTTACAAAACTCCGATAGGAATGTCTCCGTACAGGTTAGTTTTTGGGAAGGCATGCCATCTTCCTGTTGAACTCGAACACAGTGCTTATTGTGCAATTCGGAAGTTAAACTTTGATATATCTGCCGCGGGGGAGAAGCGCCTCTTACAATTGAATCAAATGGATGAATTCAGACTCCAATCGTATGAGAACGCGAAGTTATATAAAGAAAAGATTAAGAGGTGGCATGATGAGAAAATTCTGGAAAGAAAGTTTGAAGCATGTCAAACAGTGTTATTATACAATTCAAGGCTTAAACTGTTTCCTGGAAAGTTGAAATCGTTGGTCTGGGCCATTTATAATTACAAAAGTCTATCCTCATGGAGCTGTAGAAGTGGAAGACCCGACTTCAAAACGTAATTTTAAAGTCAACGGTCAAAGATTTAAGCACTACTATGGGGGTTGTGTTGATCGTGAAAAGACATCAGTCAACCTTGCTGATTAGAAAAGAGGAGAAAGTCAGGCTGAAGACTATAACCCAAGCGCTAACTGGGAGGCAACCCAGGAATTTTTATTGTTATTTGCTATTTTTACTTTTATTAATTTGCTCTACTATTAGTTTATTTAATGGTTAAAATTTTATAGTTTAGGATTTGTTACATCCATCGTTCTCTAACAGAGATTCAATTGATTGCAGGAAAGGAGGCCAAGCATTTATGATCTTAATAAGTTGAACGTCCACTCGTCAAAATCTCAAATTTCTAATCAATTCCGCAAATTTTGGTGTTGAAGGAAACACGTTATTGAAGGTATGGCATGCAAGAAGCGTAAAACACCAAAACAAGTACTGTACATTGACCAAGCGCCTAGGCGCTCCAGACAAGCCAAGACCAAGCGCCTAGGCGCTCCAAGTCAGAATCTAAAATGCAGCACAAGCGCCTAGGCGCTCCTCTTCAAGCCAAATCTAGCGCCTAGGCGCTCAAAGTCAGTACCTGTTCTCATGACCAAGCGCCTAGGCGGTCCAGCCAAGGCCAAACCAAGCGCCTAGGCGCTCCACACGACCGAAGCCTTCTGCAAGCAACCGCCTAGGTGGTCCAGACAGCACAATTTTAAGCGCCTAGGCGCTACAATACAAAAAAAAAAAATAAAAATAAAAGCCCCAATTCGGGCTACACTTCTCCAATTCCAAATCAAACACTTTCTTACTCTCCTACTCCATCTCTAACTCACCACAACTCTAAACCCTCATCTAATCTAGCCTAAACAACCAATTTTTCTCTTCCAAATCCTAATCAAACACTAAATCTCTACCCAAATCCAAGGCAACTAAGTTCCATATTAACATCCTTCTTCACAATTTCGGGAATCAACTTGCATTCAAGCCACATCTATCTAAAGAAAGGGTTCAAAGCTCAAATTTCTCATCCAACTTTGATTGAACATCATATTTGGCTATACCCAAGTAAGTACACAAGATTTTAGTGCAAATTATTTGGATTCACTTGGATAATAGCTTTGTTAGTACTTTGAAGCTAGTTCATATCATTGTGTTGGCTCAAGTGGGTGTGGGTACTCTTAATTGTTACGTGTATTGCCTTGGAAGTATAGTGGGCTTAATAATTGGAAAAATTGGTGAAAATTAAGTTTGGGGGAGTGCCTACCAATAGTATTCCAAATCTGTGCACACCAAGTGTTCGATAGTTTGTCACAAAGAGGATTTTGGCTATCCTAAGTCATTGAGTATCATTTGGGTTGGCAAGAACTTAGTACATAAGACTATGGCTACTAAGAGACAAAGAGGAGAGACTTCGGGCACTTCGCAAAAGTATGACAAAAAGAGATTTACAAGTGCTAAAGCGTCCGAAAGATATTACAATGTACTTTCTAATAAAGTACTAATTCCCGAGCGTGGATTATTGCCAGAGATAGAAGATGGGGAATTATTACAGATGATTGGGAGTAGAAGATGGGTGAACTTTACATCCCAACCGGATGCATCGGTTGTTAAAATTGTTAAGGAATTCTACGACAATGCAATAGATCATGTTGGTAACATAATTTGGGTTCGAGGAAAATCAGTGGAGGTCAGTTTTGGGTCAATAAATGTTTATTACGGCTTGACCACGATACCCAATAATGGATACATGCAATATTTAGAACACGAGCTAGACTACAGTGAGATCATTCAAGCCTTGTGTGTACCTGGAACAACATGGAAATTAACAGATCAACAAGAAGCTGTTTTGTTCCCCGCATCCAAACTAAGCAGTTATGGGAAAGCATGGCATGCCTTTATTTGTACCAAGTTGATGCCATGTAGGCATATGAGTGATGTTATAAATCAAAGGGCAGCATTGCTTTTCTGCATTTCATCAGGAAAAATTATAGATGTGGGCCAAGTTATTCATGATTCCATTGACAAAGCAATTCGAGGAGGGACCTCGGGTGGATTACCACACCCATCTTTGATCACAGGACTATGTCAACAAGCTAGGGTAAAATGGGATGTCGAGGAAGCTACACAGCCTCCTTTAGCCGCAATTGACCACTCACTTATTAAGAAGTATAAGGTATGGGGTGGGGGTATACCACACCCGAGAGGGTTAGGATTCATTATTGCTCCTCCCGAGCCTGCAGCAGAGCCTATTCAACAATTACACGACAATCCTCCTGCAGCTGGAAGTTCTGGGCAACCACCTAATTTTTATGAAGATATCCGTCGAGATTTGAGAAATCAAACTAGAAGGATCGACATGGTGGCCACTCGAGTTCAGCAAGGTTTTGACCGAATGGAAAGAAATCAGGATAGTTTAGCTCAGCGGCAAACGGAGGTGTATCAGAATTTTAGTGCAGCATTCCTTGAAATGTTTGGCTGCATGAATCCAGGTGCCGCTCCCTACCAATTTCCACCATTGTCTGCGTACCCCCCCAGATGAAGAAGAATAGGAAGAAGATTCTGACGAGGAATAAAGCTTCTTTCTTTCAGGGAAGTCCTCAGTGCTTAATTTCTTAATTTTTGTTTCTTATATACAATGAGGACATTGCATTGGTTAAGTTTGGGGGTGTAATTGTCCAGCTCCAGTTCATGCATGTAGTATTCATCTAGTGCATTCATATAGTATTTAGTTAATAGTTTTTCATGTAGTTTGCATTCATTTAAAAATAAACAAAAAACAAAATTTAAGTATTTGCATGTTTTCAGCTGTTAGATAGTTTAAGTTTATTTTGGCCAGTGATGAGATTGGAATTGAGTAGACAAGTATAGTATTGTCTGTTAAGACTTTGATGCGATTTCTTGTCATGATTTGAATCTTTACCTGTTTGAAACTGATATAATAAGGATAACACAGTAAAAACAACTATGTTGACTGATTGAGTTTAAATTGACACATAATGGACTTCCAGAGGATAATGCTAGTTTGAATGAATGAAAGACATGAATAGGCGAAGATGACTGAATTTAGATAAAACTTAAGTTTGGGGGAAAAATTTGGGATATATAAGCTTAAAAAAAAAGAGAAAAGAAAAATAATACCGTGGCTAGTTTTGTTTCGGGGCCTTTGTTACTTGAGCAAGTACGCCCGAAGGGGGATCTTAAAACCTAGCGCCCTAAGGTCTTATATGGTCTAGGAGTCGTTGGTCGAAAGCTCGCTAAGGGGTAGCACTGTTAGCCTAATGGAATGAGACATTGCACAGTCATGGTTAAAAAAAATATATATATATATATGAAAAAAAAAACAACAACAACAACAATAAAACGGAAAAAGAGCAAAAAGCCCCCGTAAAGCACAATAAAGCATAAGTATCCCGGATTGGACTCTTAAATTTTGGTGGATATTTGTCTTTAGTTGGTTTTAGCTTGTTCGTGAATTTTGTGAGTTTAAACTGTATGATTCCTTTAAAGAGATTTATTATGTGTTGTATTTAGCATCATATCAGTTAGCATGGATGTTAAGCACACACACACTATATCAATAATAACAAGTTAAGATTTGATGATTGACGAGAAAATTATTAATCTGTCTTGATATGATGTACTAGCATGTTTAGTGTGATTTCTCTAAGGCTTGATGAATAGATTTTGTTCTGTTTGACTGCTGAAATTTAAGCATTTATCTAGTAGCATTTGCATTGCATATTTAGTTATTGCATTGTGTTGTGTTGCTTGGGGACAAGCAATTGGTTAAGTTTGGGGGTATTTGATGAGTAGGTTTTATACCTATGAATCCGATATTATTAAACTTAATTATTGTTATCTTTAATTGTTTTTTAGTATCTTGTTATGTGTTTATTTGTTGTAGGTTGGAGCTGGAGGGACAAATTGGTCATTTCGGAGAAGAAAAAGGTCAAAAATCATGAAAATTAAAGCTGAGTGGCATTTTTGTAATTACGAGATCCTGATCAAGCACCTAGGCGCTTGGAAATGGCCTATGATGAGCGCCTAGGCGCTCCGGTGCGGAAAAAGATGCATTTTTCTACTGCTAAGTGGGTTTTTGAAGCCAAATAGGAGTCTGAATGAGGGCTGAAACCAATACAAATAGGAGAAGACTTTAGAAAAGAAGGATCAACTAATTTTTCAAGAGATTTGCAGAGAGAACAAGGAAGAAAAACACGAAGGAGAATTGCAAAGGCTAAAGATCAAAGAGAGAGTATTGGAGCAAATTCAGAGTTTCTTCTTCTCTTCTTTAGTTTTATCTTTTGTAATTATCTGGGATGTTTGGATTATTAATCTGGATGATGTTTTTCTTCATTATTATCATGAACTAAATTTTAATTAAGATTGCAACGGAACTTGGTATGAAGTTTAAATTGCAAGCTTCCGATTGAATGAAAGTTAGTTTTTATTGAATTATTTATTATATCTTGTGTTTAATTGATTAATTATTTGGCCAACAATTACTGTGATAATCTATATAAAATTGGAAGATGGAGTATAGATTGAGATCTGGATATGATAAAATCTGTTCTTATAATCTGAATAGGGTTAATATGATTAGCGTGTAGGATAGGAATATACCTATGTGTCTTTTGTATCCATTGAAAGAATTTGTGCGTAACCCCTAATTAACTTGATTCACATAGGAATATAGTGAGTTGATTAACTGGGGTGTTCCTTGTAATTCCGCATCTTAAAGATTGGATTTAGGAGGATTTGTTCACGTGTCTTTGGAAGAAGTGCGTGAATATTCATAAAGCATTCTTGGATAATGATTCATATTAATTGATTTATTTTAAATGGGAAGTAAGTTAGTTTAAATAAAATACCAAGGGAAGTTGTAATCTTAACCTGTTAAATCTGCAGTTATTCTTGTGAAATTTTGATTTTAATTATTAGTTTGTTAAGTTTAAATTTCAAATCATAAACAAAATTTTCGTAGTTTAAAATAGGATTAATTGCATTAGAGTTAGTAATTGATAAATATTAGTCTATTTCCTCGTGGGAACGATATCATTGCTTGCTGAATATTACAATTGAACGTGTATACTTGCGTGGTAAAGTGCTATTAAAAAATTAGGCAACAAGTTTTTGGCGTGAGGATTTGTTCACGCGTCTTTGGAAGAAGTGCGTGAATATTCATAAAGCATTCTTGGATAATGATTCATATTAATTGATTTATTTTAAATGGGAAGTAAGTTAGTTTAAATGAAATACCAAGGGAAGTTGTAATCTTAACCTGTTAAATCTGCAGTTATTCTTGTGTAATTTTGATTTTAATTATTAGTTTGTTAAGTTTAAATTTCAAATCATAAACAAATTTTTCGTAGTTTAAAATAGGATTAATTGCATTAGAGTTAGTAATTGATAAATATTAGTCTATTTCCTCGTGGGAACGATATCCTTGCTTGCTGAATATTACAATTGAACGTGTATACTTGCGTGGTAAAGTGCTATTAAAAAATTAGGCAACAAGTTTTTGGCGCCGTTGCCGGGGAATTAGTTTAATACAGTTTTACCAATATTAGCTTCAATCAAATTAGTCTTAATTTAAACATTTTTATTTTTATTTTTAATTCTCTTCCTATATGTCTCTCTTTTCAGGTACCATGGATGACTTTGCGTATCAATGGCCATACACGAACATGACTCAACCAAAGGAAGCGGAGATTGACAGACTCGCGACACTCTCCGCAATGTCAGCACAAATTGAAGAACTTTCTAGGAAGTTGGACGTTATCGCAGCCCAACAGAGTCGAAGGATGGCAGTTACCTATGGTTATTGTGATGGCAATCACCCGAGTAATCAATGCACCATCAATCTTGGGCTGGTACAGTATGGTGGTAACTACCTCAATCAGTATGTATATGATAATTATCATCAAGTTTGGGGGTATCACCCGGATTCTTCATGGAGTTACAACTATCAAGACCAATACTCTACTCCAAATCCAACATACACACCGGAATTCTCATATCAACATCCATTAAAAGAAGAAAAGTCAAAGTTGGAGGAATTGTTGTCCAAGTTCATAGCATCAAATGAGGAGAGGAGGATTGATCAAGAGATATCAATGCAAAATCTGCAGAACCATGTGGATCAAATACTCAAAGCCTTGAACAACTGTCCTCAAAACAATCGGTGTTATGATGAGGATTCCGAGATTGATGAAGTGCTCGAGCCAAATCTACAACTGGATGAGACACGAGATGTTGAAAAAGAGGAGACAAGTGGGGATAATGAAAATAAGGTCGGTGAAGAACTAACTATGAGTACCAACGAGGATGAGCTGATGTTATTAGTGCCCCAAGTTCTTTCTCCGCCAAAGATTAAGGGCCCAGTTAGATTTGCAAAATCGTGCCCGCTTGGTAGTCATGTCGTCGGCAAGGCTCTTTATGACATGAGAGCTATTACAAATGTGAAGCCATGGTGGGATGAGGAGGAAAAGATAGAAGAAGAGCCAGTTGTTCTTGCCAAGCCTCAAAGCCCCAATCGAATCATAGGCTCAACGGACGGAAAAGCACCTAGTTATTCAACATTCTCAATTGGGCATATATTTAAACAAAGTATGCTAGGTGACTTTAACTCGATGTCTATCACAAATGGGAACCTACCAAAAGCTATATTATTTCCGATGGATGGAGGGTTCCTCAACATTCGAAGAGGAATTGGATAGCATTGACCAGAAAAAGTCAGGCTGAAAGACTATAAAACAAGTGCTTATTGGGAGGCAACCCAAGTTTAATTTTTATTTTTAGTTTTTATTAAGTTTTATATTAGTAGTTTTGAATTTGCATTTATTTAGGATTTAATAAAATTGCTTCTATCATGGTTTTACAGGTTATTCAAGTCAAATTCAAGTGTGGTGCCCAATTTGTTCCATGTGCTTAGCCTATTCTCCAAACTTAGCGGGCAAGGAGGACGATTGCTATATTTTCAGGGAAGTCCTCTGCTTTAATTCTTTCTATTTCAGTCATTGAGGACAATGTCTAGTTTAAGTTTGGGGGCATTTTAGTGTCGTATTGCATGTAGTTAGTTATTTACATTGTAGTTCATTATGTTTTCGGGTTATTTACATTTAGTTTTTGCATTCAGTTTTTTTTGTTTAAAAAAAAAATTAAAAATCGCAAAAATAGTAGTTAGTTTACTATGTTTGTTGCAGTTAGTTTATATTTGTATGATTCCAACTATTAGATAGTAAAAGTCTATTTTGGCCAATGATGAGACTTGAGTTAAGTAGATAAGTATAGTATTGAATATTCAGGCTTTGATGTGATTTCTTGTTATGAATTGAATCTTTTCCTGTTTGAAACTGGTATAATTAAGGTTAGCACGTTAATAACAGATATGTTGACTGATTAAGTTTAAATTGATACATAATGGATTTCTTAAGGATAATACTAATATGAAGGAATGAAAGACATGAATAGGCGGAGATAGCTAAATTTTGATAAAAACTTAAGTTTGGGGGGAAAATTTGGGATATATAAGCTTCGTTAAAAAAAAGAAAAAGAAAGAAAAAAATAAAATAAAAATTACCGTGGCTAGTTTTGTTTCGGAGCCTTTGTTACTTGAGTAAGTACGCCCGAAGGGGTATCTTAAAACCTAGCGCCCTAAGGTCTTATATGGTCTGGGAGTCGTTGGTCGAAAGCTCGCTAAGGGGTGACACTGTTAGCCTAATGGAATGAGACATTGCACAGTCATGTTTAAAAAATAAATAAATAAATAAATAAAAAAGAAATATAATAAAACAGGAAAAGAGCAAAAAGCCCCCGTGATGAAAAGTAAAGCATAAGTATCCCGGATTGGACTCTTAAACTTGGTGGATGTTTGACTTTAGTTGGATCTAGCTTGTTCGTGAAGTTTGTGAATTTGCACTGTATGATGCCTTCGAAGATATCCATTATGTCTTAAATTTGACTTTATATCAGTTAACATTGTTGTGGAGCACACACGCACTATATCAGTGATAACAGTCTAAGATTTGATGATTGATTGAGAAATTACTGATTTGTTTAAATATGATGTATTATCATGTTTACTTGATTTCTCTAAGGCCGGTTAAATAGACTTGTTTCTGTCATTACTGTTGGATTCGAAGGCATATAGATTAGTTTCATTACATTGCATTGCATAACATTTTTGTGTTTTTGCTTGAGGACAAGCAAATGTTTAAGTTTGGGGGTATTTGATGAGTGAGTTTTATACACATGAATTGGATACATTCAAGCTTAATTTATTGTTGTTCTCAAGTCTTTTAGGATGTTTTTATGTGTTTGTGTCTATTCATGCATGTTTTATATTATTTTGTAAGAATTGGGACAAAAGTTACTTGGATCGACGTTTGGGGTGGCTAGATTCGCGTTTTCGGCTTGCCATTTACACAGTAGTCACTTCAGATACAATTTGACTATAGTTCCGGACATTATTTCGAAACACTTCAAGAATAAAAGTTGTAGATCTACTTCTCCTCTTTCCGGATCATCTTGAATCATCTAAATCGGAGTTCGGACGAAGACGTTATGACCATTTTCCCAAAGGACGTTGGAGCAGAAAATGTAAAATTTTGTGGCAGCGCCTAGGCGCTCGTTTTAGGCTTGATTCCAGCGCCTAGGCGCTAGGAAGCAGAGTTTGAGCGCCGTTCCCAGCGCTGGGGCACTGGGAAAAGGCTTGGTGCGGGCCTGGACGCGTTTTGGGCGAATTTTGACACCTTTTTGACTTCAAATTTGATTGGGTTTGTTCCTAAGCTAAAAATTAGACTTGTAACCTATAAATACATGATGTAAGGCATAAAATAAGGAGAGATTTCATAGATTAGACTAGATTAAACACTCCTTTAGATTAGAACATAACCCTAGTTCTAATTAGATTTGGAGATTGAAGCAACTTGGAGACCATTGAAGATTTGAAGTAGGAGCAAGGAGGGAGCGTCAAGTCTACTGACAATAGATTATTTCTTCTCATCTTCTTCTATCTTTATCTTTTAATGATTATTCAATTGTGGATTCTTAGTTTAAATTCAATCATCATGAACTAATTCTTTGTTTGAGATTACAATGGATCTTATTGTGTAGTTTATTTTAATATGCTTCGTTATCAATTAGTATTTTCTATTGTGAGGATTGTCTATTATGATTTGGAATTAATTGTTTAATTGATTGGCCATCAATTACCGTGATAATCTATATGAACTCGAGAGATGAAGTATAGATTTAGATCTAATCATGATAGCATGTGTTCAGGATTTTGTTAGTAGCTTAAACTTGATGAGTGGTAAGGTAGAGATATGCTTGACGCCGCATGTAATCTTATAGAGAACTTGTTCTTCAACTTTCTTCAATTATAATTCACATAGAGATATAGTGGGTTAGTTGGTTAAGGTGTTTAACGGATTTCTATCTTAATTGTGGATTGACGTTAATACGGTATTAGTGCATCGAGAGGTGGTTAATACTACTTTCGTGTTCTTGATTAACAATTTGGGATAGAGAATAATTGATGAGAAGTGTGTTAACCTAAATGAAGCAATAAGTGAAGTTGTGATCTTAATTCTCCATAATCTGATTTTTAATTAGTGGTAATTAGAATTAGTTTAGTTAAATATTTTAATTTATAACATTAAATTCATTTGTTTAAATAAGATTGAGTTAGTTACGGGTTAGTACTTGGTGATTTTTATTAAATAATTCTCTGTGGGAACGATACTCAACTTATCACTTTATTACTTGTTGACCACGTATACTTGCGTGTTGTGCGTAATTAGATTTTACCCAACACCCGTACAGATGTCTTCTTTGATAGTTAGCCGTATTGAACATACCCCACCATTATTGGTGGCATCTGGTATGCGATCGTGGTATGACAGCATGTCACCATCAGACAGGGTGACAGTAGATCACTTGTTGGAGCATACTATGACCCTTTTTATGTTTTAGGTTCCCACATGATTCATGGATGGAATGCTGGCGCACTAGGTATCGAAGAGGCAGGTTTTCCGATTTGGGACCTAGGAGTTGACTCCTACTCTGGAGGAGTATGCACGATTGATTATGTTGCCACTGGACAGACCTTGCGTGCATATGGCTCTGGGGGACATGAGTTGATGGTTCATGACTCTCACTGGATTGCGGCGTAGGGTGGTGCAGGATGAGCTTACATTTGGCCATGTTATATCCCAGTGTTTTCTATTTGACAGATTTGGTTATGCGGATAGTTACATACGACATTCCAGGGTTTTCACCACACCGAAGGATCATTGGCGTATAGCCAGGGTGGACGTACTGCTATTGTGCGTATTATCATATGTATATATGCCACAATATATGGATGAGTTGGACATAGGAGTTATCGTGGCAGTAAGAGCACTTAAGGAGGGTCATACTATCCTACCAATGATCATAGCAGAGACTCTGAGGTCCGCTACATACTGCTGCACTTATCAAACATGAGTGTTTATGGGTAGCTCGGTCATGATGTACGTGTGGTTTATATCACACTTGAGACCGATTGGCACTTTTAGATGGCATGATTATTTTATCACCCATGATATAGCCATGTCATACTACTTTCAGCATGCGGAGTGTTTGGACGCTATGTCTTGGTCGGTATTTTTTACGGATATCATTGATCCATTTAGCATATTGTCGTGTTCGGGGCTCAGCTCACCTTACAGCTTTATTACTCATGCTCTGGGTATGGATTATCTCCCTTTGGCTGGTTTGAGGGGCATGACTACATATCACCCGATGGCCGTGATGTCACAGTTTGACCAGTTTCAGGTCTTTCATCCTTTTGAGGTGGCGTTGGGCAAGCGTTTAGCTTATCGCTATGTTTCAGCAGAGGATCGATCCTGTGTGTATGCTTGTTGGTATCAGTAAGAGATAGCTGCTTTCTCTGTTAGCCATCCGTGTTGTTCGCTAGAGTATTCAGCATGGATGGAGATAGAGACTGCATCGACTACAGTAGTATCCACATTGCCAAGTAGTGATTCAAACAATGTAGAGCCCATGGAGAACGTTGATTCTCACATCGAGGAGGAGTAGTTTACTTGGTTACCAGCATCTTCTTTATATTCTCCCAGTACTAGCACTGTTTTGATTCAGCATTCTGCAAAGTACTGTGAGCTGAGTCTTCATTTGATGACCTTCGAGAGAGACCAAGTTAGATCCTTGATGTTGATTGCCCTTGATGGGAGAGACGCAGTTCTTTTAAAGAGACGAGACATTAGCTCATAAAGACGTCGCTGTTGTCGAGCGGGATGAGGCTAGATCAGCCAAAGATGTAGTGATAGTTGAGCAGGATAGTGCCATATCTTCTCAGGATATAGCCATCACAGATAGTACTGTAGTGAGGTCCCTTAACACTGGCATGACTGCAGAGATGAGCACTTATATTGATGAGCATATGGTCACCATGCAGATGGTTACAGATCTATTGGGTCGTGTGGATACCCTCATACAGGAGACCACAGCTTCGCCTCCTTCTTCTGAGAGGGATGCCATGTTGGGTGTAGTAGCCCCGAATCCGGGCCCCGAATCGCCTCGGACTCGGTACGCTATTTTTATCACTATTTGCGGAAAATATAAACATAAATTGTTTATACATTACATTACACACTATTCCCCAAGGTCGAGTAACCTTAACTTAATACACATTTCTTAAAATAGCTATTACACAACAATATTTATTACAATAAGCTATTATAACTAGCTGCACTTTATAATCCAAGCTGAACTTGGCTTTAATCGTTTCCTGTATCCGAACGCAATCGCTTTATCTGCAATATTTTATCATGATATAGCAAGGGTGAGCATGAAAGTTGCCCAGCAAGTTTATATACAATAATATAACGATATATCATGATTGAAGAGTATGAATAAAGGGCTTTCTATAATTCGTCAATATAATTGAGAATTAGCACGAACAAATTTTTGACTGAACAAGTATTATACATGAACAAACATTTCTGAACCAACTGGTAATGAAGGTGATCAACCTTTCATACCTGACTTATACATGCAAGATGTACAGATTACAAATTTTCATGGCAATCAGCAATGATTAACCATAAGCTTGAATAAACTACTCTTATTAGAGTTAAGTACAAGAAAACTTGCCTGAACCGTTGATTACCGCACGCAATTAATAACGCTTTAACCGAAGACCTAATATTAATAATATAGATCTCCAATAATTAGAATAATATCATCACAGTATAATACTGTTATATATATACACACAGAATAACCTAAACACATTACCACATAACCCTATCAGTCTTTACAGCACATACGACCTAATATTAAGTCAGACTATTTAAGTCTGAGTTGAAATCGACACCATTCTATCATCCCGACAGTCTAGTCGGACTTTTATCGAGTTTAAGTTCAATTAAACTCTTCCTGAACACTTAACCATTATCACCGATAATTTCTAATCAGACAAAACATTTTTCCTAAGCTCGTAATAATTTTCGGATAATTATTACCATTTATTAACATTTTTCAATCCTTAAAACTGTATTTAAATGAATTAAATACACCATAATACCTTAATCATTAATATTCATTTAATATAAAATATTAATGAAAATCATTACATAATATTATAATATAATTATAATATATCAAAGTATTTTTAATAACTTAAAATCATATTTATATAATTTTTAAACCATTAAATCCATTATCCGATAATTAATATTAATATTAAAATATTAATATTTTCATGCCAACATATCAAAAGTTACACTTTATAACTTCAAATATTTTTATATCACTTAAATCATTTTTATATGATTTTTAAATCATTATCTCTATTTTCCATAATTTATTTAATATATTAATTAAATAAATTAATTACCATTAATATTAAAATATTAACGAATTTCATCACAAAATATCAAAAGTTATGGAAAATAACTTAAAATATTTTCTTTTATCATAATATTATTTTTTATGATTTTTCATGAATTAAAAACTATTTTTAAATAATTTATTTAATATTATAATTAAATAAATAAATACCATTTATATTCCAAAAATAAAAAATATTTTTGAAATATACTTAAAATAATTAAAAACTATTTTTCAGACTTTAAAATAATTTTTCATAATTTATTTTGTATTTTTAATAATTAAAAACCATTTTTTTCTAATTTTAAATTAATTTCCGAAAAAATAATAAATAAACCGTCGCTAAAGGCCTATAGCGACACTTTCTGTCGCTATAAGTGTTCTTGAGAGTTCTTTACAGATTTCGGGAGGCATGGTTTGACCACGATTTAAATGGTGTTCTGATCGATTTCTTGGTTGTTTAAAACTTTTCAGATTGTAGTACTCAGGTAGTACTACAACCTCAAACGGATTTAATGGTCATACAACATCAGATCAGAGAGCTATTGGTCATCAAAAGTTCTGACAATGCTGTTCTTCAATTTCTGGGTTTTCCAGAAATTGAAGAACAGTCGAGGTACCTGATTTAGATCTTTATAACTTTCATTTCAGGTTCGTTTTATGTGATCTAATGGTTATATCATGTAGAAAAGATGTCATACTACAACTAAAAA
This sequence comes from Panax japonicus, assembly GCA_020205505.1. Lineage (NCBI taxonomy): Eukaryota > Viridiplantae > Streptophyta > Magnoliopsida > Apiales > Araliaceae > Panax > Panax japonicus. Next base: position 37,059,628 of record CM035113.1, on the reverse strand, counting down.
GCATCAGATCAACAAGTTAACACCACAATCAAAATATCTAGCTCGATCAAAGTAGTAGTTCGGACTGTTCTTGAACAAATCTGGGTTTTCCAGATTGTTCTTGAAGCAGTTCGGTCAACTACTTTTGACCACAAATTCCTGCCATTCCATTTATGATCTAGGTGTTCTAATTACTTTAACATGTATTATATATACCAGACCACAAAGATCTACCAACAACATGGTCTAACGACTAATACACAGCAAGATCAAGACCTTGCAAACTCGCTGTCAGACAAGTTCTTGATTTCTGGGTTGCCCAGAAACCAGATTTTGTGAATGGTCAACGGTCTTTGACCGCTTGTATCTTTCAATCTAGACATGATATAACCTTGATTCCTGTTCCAGAATAAAGCCTTAATGGCATACTACAAATATATAACTTAAAACTTAACAGATCATAAACATACAACGATCTATGGGCCCTGACATATGGCTGTCAGACCACTATTTTCCCATTTTTCCAGATTTCAAAAATCATCAAATCCGAGCACTTTTATGTTATGGATCTATGATCCAACAACCCAGAACATTAAAAGACACCCAATAACATAACTTTTAACAATCAATAACATCAAACAACATCAAATCACAGATTTCGAAATTTTAGGGTTTTTATACCTTTTGATCTTGATTTTGATTTTCTGATCCTTTGATCTGTTTCTGGCTTGCTGATTCTTGATTATAGATCATCTTATCTCACTCTCTCACTCCAAATTTCGAATTTCTAGAGAGATGAGAGTTTGGGAGAAATGAAAATAAAGTGACCCCCTTTCTCTCTCTTAATCTTTTGTATTAAATTGATTCAATGAATGTGGCTGCTGATTTGGGCTGATTTGCTGGATTTGTCAAAGGCTAGGCTAGAATAGCACTAGGGTTGTTCACCAAACCCAAGATCTTGGCAAGATTTGCAAGCAACTAAAATAATGCACAAAAAGGGCAATTTTGACATTTCCATTTTATTCTAGATTTTCTAATTCATGAAACCCTTAGGGTTTAGGGTTTGAGCATACTTAGATTTAGAGTTTGGACAATTTAGGGTTTAGGTTTTAATCCCCAAATTTTTAGCAACTTGGATTTCCAAAATTTTCTAATTAAATATAAAAATAGAAAATTTTGATTTCTAAATTATAATTAGGGCTTCCTAATTATTTTGTAATTTCCTAATCATGAATCATTATTTGCTAATTAGGACCATTTATCCTAATTAAAATTGCTAATTTAGTACTTAGGGTCAACTTTGTACATTAGGTTTTCAAAACCACATTTTAGGGTTTAAATAAAATAATATTTCAATTTTAGAAATTTAAATTTCCCAATTAGATTAGGGTCTCTAATATCTTGACAATTAGGATTTATATTTTCTAATTAATATTGCTAATATAGCAATTTAAATCCGTCACTGAACAATTAGGGTTTCTGACGGAACAATTAGGGTTAAAAATGGTCATTAGGGTTTTCAACCCACAATTAGGGTTTCTAAAATAGAATAATTTTCTAAAATAGAAATTAACTTATTCGTAATTAGATTACAGTTTTCTAATTACAAAATCTTGAAAATTAGAATTAATATATTCTAATTAACATTAAAAGTATTCAATTAACACTTTCATTTTTCCCAATTATAAAATTAGGGTTTTAATTCCCGAAATTAGGGTTTTCTAAATTAGGGTTTGCTAATTAATTAAGTTTTGCCCTAATTAGACTTAAGCGTTATAATTCTCCGCTATATTCCCATATTAGGGCTTCCATTTTATCAGAATCTGGAATTAGGGTTTTTAGTTCTGGTATTAGGGTTTCGGACTCCCGGAACTGAAACTAGGGTTTTCAGAACCGATTGCTAGGGTTTGTTATCAGACGTTAGAATTTTCTAACTGAACGTTGACGTTCTTAATATAAACTTGGGGTTTGTTACAGATATAAATTATCTGATCAACCCATGACCCTTAACCATATTCTGAACACAGAACATAATCACATAAACACTTAATCCTGAATAATTCACCTATATCCTTCACCGAATTTTGAAATCCTCAAAATTCAATTCCAATAACATTAAACGCATACATTTATTTTCTGTCTATGTCTATTATTTGACCTTAAATCAATCATTTAAGATTTTAATAAATTGCCCAAATTTTCGGGTTGTCGCATTGGGCTTGTTAGCTAGCATATACCCTGACTTGTAGATGGGATGGTATTGTCCTGCACAGACTAGCATAGCATTTTGTCATGTATAATTTACATTGTGTATATCAAACAACATTATATATAGCAGGGAAATATATTTTTAATCACTTCCCTTTTTAGATATGTCAGTTGCTTGCTTGATATTTTTCCTGCTTCTTCAGGACTTGTGATCTTGATGTATTCAGAATTCCCGCTTGATGGGTGGACATTGAGTTATCTCTGGATAGTTTAGAATGGATCATTGATCTGTGTGTATCCCTACCATCTTTGGTGTCTTGGGACAGGTTTCGGTATTGAAATGTGGAGAGGAGTATGGCTTTCCTCTTTGAGATTGACCACACCACAGATGGTCATCAATACCCCTATTTAGGAGAGCCTAGTTAATTCCCTCTCTTATTGGTGTTGGTCTTTGAGGTACAACAGCACCTTAGATGGTCGCCAAATCTCCTATTTGGGAGGAGTTCAAGTAATTCCACCCCTTTGGACTGAAGCCGAATGAAATGTAGTGGATTGAAGGATGATGTTAGTACCAGTTGACAAGTCTTTGTGTTTAGGTAGTGGGTGAGACCGAACCATGAATGGCTACCTACGTACTCCTATTGAATAGGAGATCAGGTCTGCGTAGGTTTAACTTGGTGTAAGAGGTTCAACGCTGTATGGTAGAAATGGTGTAGGAATGTTTTTGTTTTTTTTGTTTTTGTAAGGAGAAGGGAGTAGAAATGTTTTTGTTATTTTTGTTTTATTACGACCGGGCCATATAAAATGCTTGCCTACATACTCTTAATGAAGAGGAGATCAGGTCGACGTACTTCACCCCTCAGGACGAGTTAAAAAGCGTGATCCCATGTGCAGGTTAGACTGTGAGGAAGAGAAAGTTTGATCATAGGTTAAGGATAAATTGCAGTTATGAAAAGTTTGATCCCAAGTTTGGGGTAACAAACTGTAAGCGCGAAAGGTTCAATCCCTAGTGGGAGAACTGAAGTCGTAGGAACGCAGTGAAACCAGGCTGTTGGCTCGAAGAGTATGTTTCCCTGAGGGGCAAAGTGTAGAAAAGATTTGTATGTGATAAAGGATTAAAAAACTGGAATGACTGGTGATCTGATGATCCAACACCAGGATGTTTGCTTGATGGTAACTTCAGACATAGTACCGTTACACGGTGTCCGAGTTGATGAGTTGTGAAAATTCATTGTGGTCCATTTCTTGCAATCTGAGATCACCTCATGTCAATACTTCCTTGACAATAAATGGGCCTTCCCAGTTAGGAGTGAATTTTCCCTTAGATTGATCTTGGTAGTCAATGTTCTTCTTCAAAACCAAGTCATGTTGTTTAAACTTCCGTAGCTGGACTTTTCTATTGTAGGATATGGTGATCCTTTGTTGATATAACTGACCATGGAAGATAGTCGTGATTTGCCTTTCGTCTATTAGAGACAATTTGTGAAACCTATCTTGTACCCATTGATCTTTATCCAGCTGAGCGTTTATCAACACTCTGAGGGATTCCAAATCTACTTCTATGGGGAGCACTGTTTTCATCCCATAGGATAATGCGTAGGAGGTTGCCATAGTGGAAGTACGCATTGAGGTTCTGTAGGCAAACATAGTAAGAGGCAATAAGTCAGACCATCCATTGTGGTTGGCGGACATCTTTTGCATGCTCTTCTTGATGTTTTTGTTAGCCGCTTCAATAGCACCATTCATCTTTGGACGGTAGATGACGGAGTTAAGATGTTTGATGTGGAATTTACTGCATAATTCTTCCATCATCTTGTTGTTGAGGTTCTTAGCATTGTCTGATACAATCACATCGGGTTGTCCATATCGACAAATGACATTATTTTTTATGAAAGCAATGATAACTTCTTCGGTAACCCTGGGGAAGGAAGTTAATTCTACCCACTTGGTGAAGTAGTCGATCATGGTGAAGATAAATCGATGTTCATTACTGGTTTTACGCTCAATGGGCCCAATAACGTCCATTCCTCACATTGAGAAGGGCCAAGGCGAACTCATATTGTGGACTTCTCGTGGAGGGGCATAGATAACATTCCCATGAACTTGGCATTGATAACATCTCCTAACATGGTCATCGCAGTCAGCATTGAGAGAAAGCCAATAATGTCGTGTCCTGAGGATCTTCTTAACAAGGAGGGGGCCACTCATGTGTGGCACACGGACTCCACCATGGATCTCATCCATAAGCCTTTAAGCTTGGTCTTTATCTAAACATCTGAGGAGACCTTGTCCTGCATTTCTTTTATAGAGTGCATCTCCGCTCAGGTATAATTTCATAAGAAGTCGATGGATCCGCCTTTTCTCAGTCGGGCTCGCCTCAACGGGTGTAGATCCATCTCGTAGGTACTCCTTGATATGCTGATACCAAGGATGTTAGATGGGAGGTAGCTCATCCGATACTTCTCCAACGTAGTTCCTATAGGCTAGTGACTTGTGCAGGGCAATTGTGACGCTTAGCAAGTGTTCATTGTCAGGTATGTGAATCAAGGCGGCCAAAGTTGCTAACGCGTCCGCAAAATAATTCCTATTACAAGGAAACTGTAGAAAGAAGATTTCTTCGAACTCCAAAACCATCTGTAAAACTTGTTGATGGTAAGGCAGCAAATGTAGCTCATTGGTTTGATAGATTCCCGTGGATTGTCTGATGACCAACTCTGAATCCCTAAAGACAGTTAACCGCCTGACGCCCATTGAACGGGCATGTCTTAGTCCCATTTGACATTCTTCATACTCAGCTGTGTTGTTGGTGTTGACAAACTGCAATTTGACGGCGACGGGATACTACTCCCTCATACCGAATTCTTGAACTGCTCCAGCTCCAGAACCTTCCATATTAACAGCCCCATCATAATACATCTTCCATGCTTTCACTTAGTATATTGAGGAGTTCTTCCTTAACAGCTTGAAGATTCGCTCACAGGTTGTGATGAGTTAAGAAATGAACCTGCTAATGAAGTTCATTCTTCCTAAAAATCCCTGTATTTCATTCTCTATCTGAGGAATGGGCATTTCCGTAATGGCCTGGATTTTGGTAAGATCCAGCTCAATCCATTTGTGGCTGACTAAGAATCCTAGCAACTTGCCTGATTTAACGCCAAAGGCGCACTTGGCTGGATTCAACTTCAAGTTGTACCTACGCAACCTGTTGAATAGTTTTTTGAGATGGTCTAAGTGGTCGTCCTCCTGCCGGGACTTAATAATGATGTCATCCACGTAGATCTCGATCTCTTTGTGCATTAAGTCATGGAAGAGAGCCATCATAGCTCGTTGATAGGTGGCTCCGGCATTGATGAGGCTGAATGACAATCGTCTATAGTGAAAGTTTCCCCAAGGAGTGATGAAAGCAGTTTTCTCATGATTCTTCTCAGCAACCATGATCTGCTGGTACCTCACAAAGCAATCAGCAAAGGAGTACATGCAGTATTGTCAATGAGAATATGGATAAATGGCACAGGGAAGCTATCTTTAAGGCAAACTTTGTTCAAGTCTCGATAATCCACGTAAACTCGCATCTTTCCTCCAGGTTTAAGCACGGGAATGATGTTAGAGATCCACTCAGGATATGTGGACACCATGATGATGCCAACTTGAAATTATTTCACAATTTCTTCTTTCACCTTTAAACTCCACTCAGGTTTTAATCGCATGAGCTTCTGTGTGACTGACTTGAATCCCTCTTTAATGGGAAGGCGATGAAGGACAATGTCAGTGGAGAAACCCACCATGTCTTCATGAGACCATGCAAACACATCCTAGAATTGGGTTAATAGCATAACCATGTCATTCCTTTGGTTTGGGGTAAGGTCTGAACCAATCTGGATTGACTTAGGGCTTTCCAAGGTTTCGAGATTGAAGGAAGTGGTTTGATCAAGGTTGGGTTTAGATTTGTCTTTGACCCATTCTTGAATTTCTTGAGGCACCTCAATGTCCTCATGTATTTCCATCAAGGCTGAATTCATCTCTACATCAAAGTTAAAATCTTTGTGGAGAAGAAGCACCATATCAGCAAGTACAGGCACATCTAAATCTAGGGTCCTGAAACAAAATATGCTTTCACTTAGTATATATAAAAGGGTTTGATCATACAAAGTGTTAACATGTACTGGTAAAATAACAACTAATATTATACAGAAAAGTAAGCAGTTATGATATCTACAGGGCTGAGGATCGTTCATGCCCATTTTACCCTTGTTGACCAATGCAAGGAGTGCTGCTCCAATTGGAAAGGGCAAATTCTGGGTGGATTGCAATGGTAGAGGGGCTGTCATCATCTTCCTTATCTAGAACGATGGTCATTATGTCTGCGCAATCATCTTCTAGGGTGTATCTGTTTATATGTTCTTCATGAACAATGATGCCTATGCCCGAAATCATCCGGATGACGTAACCATTACGTTGGCTAGCACCTTTACCGGAGGTTATGCGGACTCAGAATTCGAAGATGAAGATAATCACCACGCGGCTGAAGTCGAAGGAATTTGCTGATGCTTATGAGTATTCCTATAACTAGAACTGGAAAAATAGCCTAGTCCAGCTGTCCTAGTTTAACTGGACACTTGAATGGGGTGCTTGATGCCTTGGTGATCTTTACCCAGCCCTTGTCCCAGCTGATGACCCTATGACATCCTTTCTTGAGTAGCCGACATTACTTCGAAAGAAATCTTGGGTACGGGAAATGGCATTCCAATAGCATGGTACTGAGTGTTGCTTACTTCAAAGGCATGAAAACTGATCGGTTCAACATCTGAGTTGACGTTGATATATGGTATGTCACCATGTTGAGGACACTTAGTTTCAGCGTTGACCGTGACTATGCTATTGTTGATAATGTATTTCAGTTGTTGATGAAGGGTGGAGGGGACCCCAACTTTTATTAATAAAGAATAATTTTCTCAAAATATATTTTTGAATATTATGGTGTGGATTTGATATAATGTTATAGTTGTGGGTAATATTTAAAAATTTTGCAAAGTAAGCAAGTGGTTATATATTATTTGATTGGTCGGGGAATATTCGTTTTAACAGGGAATATTCGTACGACGACACAATCATTGATGGACCCCACAACGGAAGTATTGTCGTAGTTAGAAAATGAAAAAAATTATCTTTCTATAAACATAACGGCGGAGGTGTTACCGTTAAAACTGTTGAACTACCCGGTAGTAAAAGTACAGTAATACGCGTGGTTGCATAGTAGCACACAGTATTGATTATTGATGCTTACGTGAGAAGTTACTCAGTTATACTCAATTATTCTTACAGTAATTGTTGCATCATATCTCTCATATTATTGATTCAATTACTGTTAAAGTATCATCTACATAATATGGAATATTATTAAATCAATAATTGAGACGGCGAAGTTATTCATATTATTATTTATAATATTGACAATGTCTATAAGTTCTGTCAAGGAGAGGTTTGGTCACCTAATTGCCCGCCAATAAGGAGAAATCCTTATCGGAAAGCCCCCTCTTTTTTGGCAACGACCTGGTTGTTAAATATTGCGAATTATAATATTAATGACGAATAAGTTCGTGTTGATTAAAGATGAATTTTATAGTTCCATTTTGTTGGAATTATTTGTGTTAGTAGAAATTGACATTTGTTTCAATAATAATTGATGTCTGGAGGTTATATTGTTCAATCGGGTATTTGGGGCACATTTCATGTTGGAGTACTATTCACGAGTTATTATTCATGAGTTACTATTAACGGGTTACTATTCACGAGTTATTATTCACGAGTTATTATTCACGAGTTATTATTCATGGGTTAGTATTCACAAGTTACTATTCATGGGGTACTATTCACCCGTAAGATATATTTCTTTTTGGTCCAAATAATTTTTGGGCACAATATTATTCCATGAGGAGATGTGCTAATTGTTCAGACCGTTGGTTGAAGATATAATAGTAAATCAATATGGACCGCTGATGGAATGTTATAATAGTAAATCAATATGGATCGTTGGTTTAAAGTTTTAATAGTAAATAATTATGGACCGTTGCTTTAAGTTTTAATAGTAAACCAATATGGACTGTCCGTTTAAAAGTAAATCAATCTGGATCGCTCATGAATTAGTTATTATTCAGTCCATTTTCCTATAAATAGAAGCTCATTCCCTCATTATTTCTTACGAATTCACTGAAACTCTAGAGAGAGAAACTATAGAGAGAAAAAAAAAGTATTCTGCTTTTTCACTACTTCAGTATTTAGTTTTTCTAAGGTAAGGAATATTATTTGTTGTACTCATAAGGGGTATTCTTTCTTTCTTATTCATGAAGAGAACTTATGTTATTCCATTCTTTATTATTATGTTGGAATAACCTGTTTATGTGAAGTATCGCATACATGGTGAAATTCTTCTGTTATTCCATTCTTATTATTCTATTGGAATAACCTGTTTATGCGAAGTACCGCATATATGGTGAAATTCTTCTAATAATCCGTTCTTTATTATTCTGTCGGAATATCCTGTATGTGCGTTTACGCCGGACATGGTTCCATTATTTATTATTCTGTCAAAATATCATGTATGTAAGTTTACGCCGGACCTGGTTCTATTATTTATTATTCTGTTGGGAATAACTTATCGGTGCAGTTTATCGCACGCATGGTGAATCCTTCCGTTATTCCATTCTTTATTATTCTGATGAAATAACCTGTCTATGTGGATTACCACATGTATGGTGAATGATTCTGTGTATTCATTCCTTATTAAATTGTGGAAATGATCTGTATACGTGGATTACCGCATGGCGGGTGAAAATCAATTTGCAGTTTCATATATTCTATTATACTCAGTTGGTTAAAGCTTTGCCTTCTATACTACATAAAATTAGTGGAATATCCTTGATATTTGCGCTTCATCCAGTATCTTTTCATGGAAATATTCTTCTGAGCATTCTTGAATTTTACTTCACAAAGCAGTATCAAGCTGAAAATTTGGACGTTATTGAGTTCATGATAAATTAACTTATAAATCTTTAAAATTTATTCTTGAACTTGTTTTATTGAATTATCATCATCCTCATGCTTATATTATATTGAAAGTCATCTTTGGCTTACATGCATAGATGGACTTGGTATGATTATGACCAGGGATTATTCGGTATAATCATGATCGTAATGTGACGAATGATGTAGTAAAAGACCTCATTGGCTTGTAGTTCATTGGAAGACAGTTGTTGGAATGATTATGATCAGGGATTATTCGGTATAGTCATGACCATTGATGATTATATGAATATCCTTGGTCGTGGAGCAGGGATGATTCGATTTTATTTATTAAGCTGAGTCTCAGCGATAAAGTTGATGAAAAACTTTTTAAATCATAGAAGACAACAGATTTTATACTTTACTTGACTCTTGTAATGGATTACTTATTCTACTGCATTTTTTGATCTAAAACTTGGTGTCCATTATATTCTATCAGTTGTTATACTATTGAAGGCTGTTGATAATTTATTCTACATTATCTTAGTCATAATATTTCTTACTGGGCTAGTTGAGCTCACCTTTTCTTTCACTGTTCTCTTCAGGAAATGAGAACGTAGCTGGGACTAGTCGGGGAACAGAGTGATGGTCCTAGATGCTGCATTAGTAGTCCTCATTATTTTTTGAAATAGTGTGATAATAAATGTAATGAAGACTCCACTGAGTGTGGATATTGTCTAGATTACAATATTTGTATTAAAACTCACAGCCTATGTTTTGTCGTATTTCACACGACTGTTGTATAATTAAGTTGTATTTGTATTCAGTACCTTGTATCTGGTGACTCAAGATGGGTGATGTATACCTGTTTTAGGGGCGTCACAGTTGGTGTCAAAGCTTAGGGATATGATCCCTGGCTGAGATATGAGACAAGAACTAGGAGGGGAGAGACGGGGAATTCCTTTGCTAGTATGAACTACCTAAGTTTATTTGGTATTTAACTGCTCAGTCAGAGTATAGGGATAATATGTGATATATTAATTAACCCTTGTTTTGTGGTAGTTTAGGAAAATGACATCTGAAAATATTGAGATAAGCAATGAAGCACATGAGATCGTGGAGTCACCACAGATTAATACCCAAGATAATGTGCAACATGAAGACAATAATCCTCATGTGAACAACAACACCGACCAAATGATGAACGACGGAATGTTTAGGAGCTTTTTGCAATTCGTACAACATCAGGCAAGAGAAACTCCTGTTTAAAATGTAGGTGAAAACACTGGAAACTATCGGACGGTCACCGCTAAACAGTTCAAGGAGCTGGGACCACCGGAGTTTATTGGAGAGCCAAAACCACTTAAGGCGGATGCATGGATAAAGCAGGTCACCAAGATATTTGATGTCTTGGGATGCTCTGAGGAGCAAAAGGTTCCTTTTGCCACCTTTATGTTGCAAGGAGAGGCAGATTACTGGTGGGAATCAGTAAAGCGTACTCAACCTTACGCACTGAAGATGTCTTGGGAGAAGTTCCAAGAACTGTTCTACGACAAGTACATTCCCGAAAGTATATACATTAAAGAGGTAGAGTTCATCAAGTTGGAGTAGAACAATATGATCGTGGCACAGTACGAGGCTAAATTTGCGGAGTTATCCCGGTTTGCATCCCATTTGGTTGATAATGAGGAGCGAATGACGCGAATGTTTTTATGAGGTTTGAAACCGGAGATACGTCAATATCTTATTTCTCATAAATTGTGTTTGTATTCAGATGTTGTAAATAGGGCTCAGTTATTGGAGCGTGATAACGGGTCAATGCAACCAAGAGAAAGCAGTCGGCAAAATGAAAATACTAGTGGTAACAGTCATTGAAGCGGTGACAAAAAACGTGAATGGAATCAACATGCTAGAAATGCTAACCACTTCGGTGGTAATCATGGCCAAGACAATAAAAGTGGGAGTTTCAAGAAGAGGAGATTTAGTAATGATGGAAGGACGTCAGCAGCATCACTTGTTGTTAAGGAAGGAGAACTACAGCCGGTCGTATGTTACAAATGCGGTGGGGAGGGACACATCAGTCCAAATTGTACGCAGCAGTCCAAAGCATGTTACAATTGTGGAAGAGAAGGACACTTAGCACAATTTTGTCGTGCACCGAAGTCAAGTCCAGCTGGGATGGAGGCATCAAAGTTTGTCCCAAATAAAACAAAACTGGTAGTTCAAGGGAGAGCGTTTGTTGTAACCACCCAGAAAGCAAGGAACCCAAACGAGGTCATCACGGGTAAGCTTATCATAAACTCTAGTGAAGTATATACCTTATTTGATATTGGCTCTACCCATTCTTTTATTTCTCCTACTTGCGCTCAACGTTTAAATTCGACTCTAAAGAAATTGGACTTTGACTTATCAGTTGAAACTCCGTTGGGAGAAACCTTCATTACATCCACGATTTATAAGTCTTGTTTGATTCAAATTGGTAACCGCACATTACCTGTCGATCTTATTTCTTTAAAAATACTTGCGTTTGACATAATTCTAGGGATTGTTTGGTTAACTACTCATCATGAAAAAATTCATTATTTTTGTAAGGTTGTTAGTTTTTATATTCCTAATTAACCTATTATGCAAATTCAAGCAAACAAACCACTAAAATCAATCATGGCCATTTCAAGCTATAAAGTTATTCGTTTATTAAAAAACGGATGTCAAGCTATCTTAGCTCATGTCATATATTTAAACAAAAATACGTCAGTTTTGAATGATATTTCTATTGTTAATAAATTTTCTGACGTATTCCCTGAAGAACTTCCTGGCCTACCCCCAAAGCGTGAAATTGAATTTTGTATTGACCTTGAACCTAGTACAAAACCCATTTCTAAAGCCCCATATCGAATGGATCCTATTGAACTTCAGGAGTTAAAGATCCAATTGCAGGAATTGTTAGTTATTGGTTTCATTCGTCCTAGTACGTCTCTTTGGGGTGATCTTGTTCTATTTGTGAAGAAGAAAGATGGGAGTATACGACTTTATATTGACTACTGAGAATTGAAACATGTCACCATCAAGAATAGGTATCCGTTACCTCGCATTGATGACCTGTTTGACCAGTTGCAAGGAGAACAATTCTTTTCAAAGATTGATCTTCGTTCTAGATATCATCAGCTGAAGGTTAAAACTGAGGATATTCCAAAGATTGCCTTCAGAACTCGGTACGGGCATTATGAATTCTTGGTCATGTCTTTTGGATTGACTAATGCTCCTGCTTCCTTCATGGATATGATGAACCGAGTATTCAAGGAATATTTGGATCACTTTGTGGTTGTCTTTATTGATGACATTCTCATATATTTCGAAAGCCGTGAAGATCATGAGCAACATTTGAGGCTGATACTCCAAAAGCTTCGTGAAAACAAGCTATATGCCAAGTTGAAGAAATGTGAGTTCTGGCTTGAGGAAGTTGCATTCCTTAGGCATGTGATATCAAATCATGGAATATCTGTTGACCCAATGAAGATTGAAGCAATTCAAAGCTAGGAACAACCAAAGTCAGTGACCGAAGTACATAACTTTCTCGGCTTAGCTGGTTATTATCGGAGATTCGTGGAATGATTTTCTCGAATCGCTACTCCATTAACTCAGCTGACTCGAAAAGATACAAAGTTCGGTTGGAGCGAGGAATCTGAGAAGAGTTTTCAAGAACTCAAGGGAAGACTCATTTCAGCACCTGTTCTGATAATACCATCTGGCTCAAAGGGATTTGTCATCTACAGTGATTCTTGGGGCAAAGGGCTAGGATGTGTTCTCATGCAACATGGGAAAGTCATAGCAAATGCCTCTCGGCAACTCAAAAAATATGAGAGAAATTATCCTACTCATGATCTAGAGTTGGCAGCTGTTGTCTTCGCACTTAAGATTTGGAGGCATTACCTGTATGGAGAGAAGGTGGAAATCTATACGGATCATAAAAGCCTCAAATATTTCTTCACCCAAAAGGAAATCAACATGCGGCAACGACGTTGGCTTGAACTGTTGAAAGATTATGATCATACCATTCAATACCATCCTGGTAAAGCGAACGTAGTAGCTGACGCATTGAGTAGAAGATCATATGCGGGTACGAGTGCAATATTGTCAACACAAAGGCCCATTTTGTATGACTTACAAAGGATGGAGATAGAGTTAATGACTCCAAGGATCCATGTGATGATGGCGAATATACGAGTAGAACCGACTTTAATCGATAAAGTTAAAGTTTCTCAAGCTACAGACCTGGAGCTGATACGTATGAGGAAGAAAGTGCAAGAAGGTACTATTCCAGAAGCAAGAATCGATGAAGAAAAAAATACTTCGAGTCAAATCCAGACTTTGTGTTCCTAACAACCCTGATTTAAAGTATAAAGTTATGATGGATGTGCACAACACACCGTTTGCAATCCATCTTGGGAGTACCAAAATGTATCATGATCTTCAACATACATTTTGGTTGAGCAATATGAAGAGGGTGATAGCGGGGTTTATCTCAAGGTGTTTAACTTGTGAACGAGTCAAGGCGGAGCATCAAGTACCAAATGGTCCATTGCAACCACTTGAAATTCTAGAATGGAAGTGGGAGCACATTACCGTGGATTTCGTTACTAGTATTCCCAAAGTTTCTCAAGGCATAGATGCAATTTGGGTCATTGTTAATAGATTGACCAAGTCTGCTCACTTCTTACTATACGAGAAACTTATACACTTGAACGTCTTGCTCGTATAAAAATAAATGAAACTGTAAGACTGCATGATATGCCAATATCCATAGTTTCTGATCAAGACCCAAGATTCACTTCACGATTTTGGGTTAGTTTGCAGAAAGCTATAGGCACGGATTTACGATTTAGCTCGGCATATCATCCTCAGACAGACAGGAAGTCGGAGAGGACTATTCAAAATCTTGAAGATCTATTAAGACTCTGTGTCCTTGACTTCAAAGGAAGTTGGGACAAGTTCTTACCGTTGGTGGAGTTTTCCTACAGCAACAGTTATCAAGCAAGTATTGGCATGGTTACATTTGAGGCGTTGTATATGAGAAAGTGTCGTTCTCCAGTATGTTGGGATGAGGTGGGTGAAGCAACATTGTTGGGACCAGAGTTGGTATGTATGACTACATAAAAGATTCAAACGATCCGACAACGTATAAAAACTTTATAAGATCGACAAAAGAGTTATTTTGATCTTCATCGAAAGGACGTAGAATTCGATATTGGACATCATGTGTTGTTACGTGTTGCTCCATGGAAAGGAGTTACGAGATTTGGAAAGAGAAAAAGCTCAATCCTCGATTCATTGGCCCATTTTTAATTCTCAAGCGAGTAGGAATTGTGGCCTATAGACTCTCCTTACCGCCAAGTATATCTCGTGTTCATAACGTTTTTCACATATCTATGTTACGTAAATATGTGAAAGACCCGAACCACATTATTGAGTTAGAACCGGACGAGATAGAGGAAGATTTAACAAATGAAGAGTTACCTGTTAAAATCTTGAATAAGAAGGATAATGTTCTACGCTCCAAGGTTATACATCAAGTCAAAGTTTTATGGAGAAACCACGATGTGGAGGAAATGACTTGGGAGTTAGAATCTGAGATGAAGTCAAGGTATCTTCATCTCTTCGACATACCAGGTATGTACCCTAATCTTAAGGATGAAATTTCATAAGAATGGGAGGTTGTAAGACCCTAACTTTTATGAATAAAGAATAATTTTCTCGAAATATATTTTTGAATATTATGGTGTTGATTTGATATAATGTTATAGTTGTGGGTAATATTTACAAATTTTGCAAAGTAAGTAAGTGGTTATATAATATTCTATTGGTCGGGGAATATTCGTTTTAACAGGGAATATTTATACGACGGCACAATCATTGGTGGACCCCACAACGGAAGTATTGTCGTAGATAGAAAACAACAAAATTATCTTTCCATACAAATAATGGTGGAGGTGTTACCGTTAAAACTGTTGAACTACCCGGTAGTAAAAGTACAGTAATATGCGTAGTTGCATTGTAGCACACGATATTGATTATTGATTCTTACGTGAGAAGTCACTCAGTTATACTCAATTATTGTTACAGTAATTGCTGCATCATATCTCTCTTATTATTGATTCAATTATTGTTACGGTATCATCTGCATAATATGCTATATTATTAAATCAATAATTGAGACAACAAAGTTATTCATATTATTATTTGCAATATTGACAATGTCTAGAAGTTCTGTCAATGAGTGGTTTGGTCACCTAATTACGCGACAATAAGGAGAAATCCTTATCGAAAAGCCCCCTCTTTCCTGGGAACGATCTGGTTGTTAAATATTATGAATTATAATATTAATGATGAATAAGTTCGTGTTGATTAAATATGCATTTTATTGTTCCATTGTGTTGGAATTATTTTTGTTAGTAGAAATTGACATTTGTTTCGATAATAATTGATGTCTGGAGGTTATATTGTTCAATCGGGTATTTGGGGCACTTTTTTATGTCGAAGTACTATTCATGAGTTACTATTCATGTGTTAGTATTCACGAGTTACTATTCATGAGTTACTATTCATGAGTTACTATTCATGAGTTAGTATTCACGAGTTACTATTTACGGGGTACTATTCACCCGTAAGATATATTTCTTTTCGGTGCAAATCATTTTTTGGTACAATATTATTCCATGAGGAGATGTGCTAATTTTTCAGACCGTTGGTTGAAGATATAATAGTAAATCAATATGGATCGCTGGTGGAAAGTTGTAATAGTAAATCAATATGGAACGCTGGTTTAAAGTTTTAATAGTAAATCAGTATGGACCGTTGCTTTAAGTTTTTATAGTAAATCAATATGGACCATCCGTTTAAAGTAAATTAATTTGGACTGTTCATGAATTAGTTACTATTCAGTCCATTTTCCTATAAATAGAAGCTCATTCCCTCATTATTTCTTACGAATTCACTAAAACTCTAGACAGAGAAACTATAGAGAGAAAGAAAAAAAGTATTCTGCTACTTCACTACTTCAGTATTCAATTTTTCTAAGGCGGGAAATATTATTTGTTGTACTCATAAGGGGTATTCTTTCTTTCTAATTCATGAAAGAACTTCTGTTATTCCATTCTTTATTATTATGTTGGAATAACCTATTTATACGAAGTATTGCATATATGGTGAAATTCTTCTGTTATTCCATTCTTATTATTCTGTTGGAATAACCTGTTTATGCGAAGTACCGCATATATGGTGAAATTCTTCTAATAATCCGTTCTTTATTATTCTGTCGAAATATCCTATCTGTACGTTTACGCCTGACCTGGTTCAATTATTTATTATTCTGTCGGAATATCCTGTCTGTGCGTTTACGCCGGACCTGGTTCCATTATTTATTATTCTGTTGGGAATAACCTGTCGGTGCAGTCTATTTCACGCATGGTGAATCCTTCTGTTATTCCATTCTTTATTATTCTGATGAAATAACCTGTCTATGTGGATTACCACATGTATGGTGAATGATTCTGTGTATTCATTCCTTATTAAATTGTGGAAATGATCTGTATACGTGGATTACCGCATGGCGGGTGAAAATCAATTTGCAGTTTCATATATTCTATTATACTCAGTTGGTTAAAGCTTTGCCTTCTATACTACATAAAATTAGTGGAATATCCTTGATATTTGCGCTTCATCCAGTATCTTTTCATGGAAATATTCTTCTGAGCATTCTTGAATTTTACTTCACAAAGCAGTATCAAGCTGACAATTTGGACGTTATTGAGTTCATGATAAATTAACTTATAAATCTTTAAAATTTATTCTTGAACTTGTTTTATTGAATTGTCATCATCCTCATGCTTATATTATATTGAAAGTCATCTTTGGCTTACGTGCATAGATGGACTTGGTATGATTATAACCAGAGATTATTCGGTATAATCATGAACGTAATGTGACGAATGATGTGGTAAAAGTCCTCATTGGCCTGCAGTTCATTGGTGGACAGTTGTTGGTATGATTATGACCAGGGATTATTTGGTATAGTCATGACCATTGATGATTATATGAATATCATTGGCCGTGGAGCAGGGATGATTCGATTTTATTTATTAAGTTGAGTCTCAGCGATAAAGTTGATGAAAAACTTTTTAAATCATAGAAGACAGTAGATTTTATACTTTACTTGACTCTTGTAATGGATTACTTATTCTGCTGCAGTTTTTGATCTAAAACGTGGTGTCTATTATATTCTATCAGTTGTTATATTGTTGAAGGCTATTGATAATTTATTCTGCATTATCTTAGTCATAATATTTCTTACTAGGCTAGTTGAGCTCACCCTTTCTTTCATTGTTCTCTTCAGGAAATGAGAACGTAGCTGGGACTAGTCGGGGAACAGAGTGATGGTCCTTGATGGTGCATTAGTAGTCCTCACTATTCTGTGAAATAGTGTGATAATAAATGTAATGAGGACTCCACAGAGTGTGGATATTGTCTAGATGACAATATTTGTATTAAAACTCACAGCCTATGTTTTGTCGTAATTCACACGACTGTTGTATAATTAAGTTGTATTTGTATGCAGTACCTTGTATCTGACGACTCAAGATGGGTTATGTATACCTGTTTTTGGGGCGTCACAGAGGCCGCCGAAGCCATTCATAGAGCAACTAAGGTTAACCATCGTGCCATCACCAGTATGAACGCAGATCTAGTTCATACAAACGTATCGCTCGTTGAAAAGAATGAGATACTGGTGAAGACTCACAAGAGTCTGGTGTTGCAAGTAAACGATCTTGAGGCCAAGGATTTACGAGCCAGGAAGGAGCGGGCCAAAGATTGAGAGAAATTTGAAGCGGAACATCGGAAACTTCGTGATCTGAGGGATCTAGGTCCTCCCTTAATCGAAGATCTTCGTAAACAAATTCAAGATGAGTACCGGTAATCAGACGAGCTAAATGAAATGGTGGTTCAGATGTTCTTGGATGGATATTATGAATGTCGAATGAAGGACAAGGCAAAATGTTTCACGGCCAAGGTTGATCCTACTATTCTCGACTCCCCCGAAAGATGAAGCAGCAGCTTGAAGATGAATCTCTATCCTTTTAGCTTATAGGATTTCTGTATAAATTTCAATTTTTTGTAATGAACTTTATGGTAACGAAATATCAATCTCTTTCCTTATTACTCCTTCGTTATTAATTTCTGTCAATAGTACCGTATCTTAAAAAATATATTAACCCTTAACTTAAACTATTAATAGATAACTAAACAAGTTATATAACAGATAAGATGATGTTAAGTAATGAGGCAATCCGAACTTAACACTTAGAAAAATTTAGGTAATAAAGTAAAGGAATACTTATTCGTTACCGAAGTGCGAGATAGATCTGCTTCATAGGGAATTTGTTTACCATGAAGGGCCTGACAAACCCATAGGATGACATTTGTCTACCACAAAGGGCCTAACAACATCTAAAGAATGACAATTGTCTACCTCGAAGGGCTTGACAACGTCTAAAGGATGATAATTGCCTACCCCAAAGGGCCTAACAACGTCTAAAGAACGACAATTGCCTACCACAAAGGGCCTGCCAACGACTAAAGGATGAAAATTTCCTACCACGAAGGGCCTAACAACGTCTAAAGAACGACAATTACCTAACACGAAAGGCCTGACAACGTCTAAAAGATGACAATTTCCTACCACGAAGGGCCTAACAATGTCTAAAGGATGACAATTGCATACCACAAAGGGCCTGACAACGTCTAAAGGATGATAATTTCCTACCATGAAGGGCATGACAACGTCTAAAGAACGACAATTGACTTCCACGAAGGGCCTGACAACGTCAAAAGGATGACAATTTACTACCACGAAGGGCCTGACAACGTCACAAGGACCACCTGACCATAAGGCTACCATCGAATGGTCAGCGAGTCCACCCGAACCTCCTCACACCAATGAAGTGAACAACGACGAAGACAAGACTTGTTGAGAAAAAAGGAACTTTTATTGATAATGACTTAAACATTTACATACTTTCGGTATACTGACACTGTATCTACTGAAAATATTTCTGAAGCCTGCCAGCATGCCAAGTATTTTTAATTTCTGATCCGTCAAATGCCCTCAACCGATAAGTCCCCAGCTTCGGTACATCGATGACTTCATACGGTCCTTCCCAGTTCAGCATCAGCTTTCCCAAATTCTGAGGTGTAGATGCTTCAACTTCTCTGAGAACAAAATCTCCCACTTTAAATATGCAAAGCTTTACCCCCTTATTGTAATGCTTAGCCACTCTTCATTGATAGGCTGCTAATTTGATCAAGGCCGTTTCTCTGACTTCTTCAAGAAAATCAAGATTGACCTTCAGCCCCTCTTCAATCTCTTTGAATTGACAGACCCAAAGACTTGGAGATCCAATTTCAACTAGGACTAAGGCATCAGTACCATAGGCCAGTCTAAAAGGTGAATCCCCTGTTGTAGTCCTCGGAGTAGTCTGATAAGCCCATAGCACGTTGAGTAGCTCTTCTGGCCATCTTCCCTTAGCTTCATCTAGTCTAAGCTTGATCCCATTTAGCAGTGTTCTGTTGGTCACTTCGACTTGCCCGTTCGACTGAGGATGAGCTACTAAAGTCTTTATGTGTTGAACTCCAAACTCCTTTAAAAATGCTTTGAACTTTGATCCCACAAACTGACGTCCGTTGTCCGATATCACCACCTTAGGAATTTCGAAACGAAACACCAATAACTCCTTCATGAATTTCAAGCATTCCTGTTCCGTTATTAACCTAAGTGGATTCACTTCTACCCACTTGGTCATATAGTCAATGGCAAATATAATAAAACTGACCTGACCTTTAGCTTTCGGCAATGGACCTAGTATATCAACCCCGCAGACAACAAAGGGTATATGAGATAAGATCGAGTATAGCTCTTCTGGTGGCTGATGTGGGATTGGACTATTAAGTTGACACTTCTCGCACTTCTTGACATGCTTCGTTGCTTCCTTGAAGGTGGAAGGCCAGTATTATCCCTGATGAAGTACTTTGTAGGCTAATGACTTAGCAGCCATATGGTCACCACAGATGCCTTCATGAACTTCTCGTAGAGCGTAATCAGCTTCGGATGGAGTCAGACATTTCAGCAATACAGACGAGAAGGCCCTTCTAAAAAGATCTCCATCTATCAAAACGAAGTTACCACTCTTATATTTGATTTTCTTGGCCAACATCTGATCCGAAGGTAAGATGCCATCTGCCAGATACTCTAGATATGGAGTCAACCATCAGTTGGATTAATCAATGCACAGTAGCGACTGATGAGTAGGTTTTATACCTATGAATCTGATATTATTAAACTTAATTATTGTTATCTTTTATTGTTTTTAGTATATTTTTATGTGTTTTGTGTTTATTTGTTGTAGGTTGGAGCTGGAGGGACAAATTGGTCATTTCGGAGAAGAAAAAGGTCAAAAATCATGAAAATTAAAGCTGAGTGGCATTTTTGTAATTCTGTGGTCCTGGTCAAGCGCCTAGGCGCTTGGAAATGGCCTATATTGAGCGCTTAGGCGCTCCAGTGCGGAAAAAGTTGCGTTTTTCTACTGCCAAGTGGGTTTTTGAAGCCAAATAGGAGTCTGAATGAGGGCTGAGACCAATACAAATAGGAGAAGACTTTGGAAAAGACATATCAACTAATTTTTCAAGAGATTTACAGAGAGAACAAACAAGAAAAATGCGAAGGAGAATTGCAAGGGATGAAGATCTAAGAGAGAGTATTGGAGCAAATTCAGAGTTTCTTCTTCTCTTCTCTAGTTTTATCGTTTGTAACTATCTGGGATGTTTGGATTATTAATTTGGATGATGTTTTTCTTTATTATTATCATGAACTAAATTTTAATTAAGATTGCAATGGAACTTGGTATGTAGTTTAAATTGCAAGCTTCCCATTGAATGAAAGTTAGTTTTTATTGAATTGTTTATTATATCTTATGTTTATTGATTAATTGTTTGGCTAACAATTACTGTAATAATCTATATAAAATTGAAAGATGGAGTATAGATTGAGATCTGGATATGATAACATCTGTTCATATAATCTGAATAGGGTTAATATGATTAGCGTGTAGGATAGGAATATACCTATGTGTCTTTTGTATCCATTGAAAGAATTTGTGCGTAAAACCCTAATTAACTTGATTCACATAGGAATATAGTGAGTTGATTAACTAGGGTGTTCCTTGTAATTTCGCATCTTAAAGTATGGATTTAGGAGGATTTGTTCACGTGTCTTTGGAAGAAGTGCGTGAATATTCATAAAGCATTCTTGGATAACAATTCATATTAATTGATTTATTTTAAATGGGTAGTAAGTTAGTTTAGATGAAATACTAAGGGAAGTTGTGATCTTAACCTGTTAAATCTGCAGTTATTCTTGTGAAATTCTGATTTTAATTATTAGTTTGTTAAGTTTAATTTCAAAATCATAAACAAAATTTTCTTAGTTTAAAATAGGATTAATTGCATTAGAGTTAGTAATTGATAAATATTAGTCTATTTCCTCGTGGGAACGATATCCTTGCTTGCTGAATATTACAATTGAACGCGTATACTTGCGTGGTAAAGTGCTATTAAAAAATTAGGCAACAAGTTTTTGGCGCCGTTGCCGGGGAAATTAGTTTAATATTTTGTCATTATTGATTTTTATAGCGTTAATCTTAATTTAAACTTTTTCTGTTCTGTTCTATTAAGGTGTTCTTTACTAGTGTATGAAAACGCGATCGAAGAAGCCAGATTTATTGCCTCACGAGGACGACATCGAGAAAAAATTTCAGCGGTTGCGTAAGTGGGTTAAAGAAACCAAACAAACACTTGATAAGAAAGATACTATGGCTGAAGAAGAGCAAAAAGCATTGCGGGATTATGCTACATCGCGGGTTACTGAAATTCAGTCAAGTATTACGAGGCCTGCCATTACTGCTACAAGTTTTGAGATAAAACCGGGGATAATACAGATGATTCAAAATTCATGTCAGTTTGGAGGGTTACCAAACGATGATCCGAACGATCACATAGTCTGCTTTATAGAAATTTGCGATACTTTCAAGTACAATAATGTGTCAGAGGATGCAATAAGGCTAAGGCTATTTCCATTTACTCTCAGAGATAAGGCTAGGAGTTGGCTCCATTCACTACCACCAGGCTCGATTACTACATGGAATGATCTAGCCCAGAAATTTCTTGCAAAGTTTTTCCCGCCTGCAAAAACAGCAAAGTTGGGGAACGATATCTTCTCTTTCGTTCAGCACGATTCAGAATCACTATATGAAGCTTGGGAGAGATTCAAAGACTCATTGCAAAAATGTCCACACCATGGGATTCCTAAATGGCTTCAGGTGCAAACTTTTTATAACGGTTTATTCAGCACAGTGTGATCGAGTATAGATGCTGCAACAGGAGGAGCTATTATGGCCAAGAATTATGATGAGGGGTATCAGTTGCTTGAAACCATGGCAGCTAATAATTATCAATGGCCAACAGCAAGAAAAACTCAGCCAAGGACAGTCGGAGTGTATGAAGTGGATGCGATGACAGCATTGTCAGCTCAAGTGACAGCTCAGATTTCTGCTCTTACAAAGAAGATAGATGCACTTGGGGTATAACCAGTTCAGAAAATGGAAACGATTTGTGAAATATGTGCGGGTAACCACTCAAGTGATCAATGCGCAATAAATCCTGAGTCAGTCCAGTTTGTTTCCAAGTATAACAGGCAGCAGGTCAGTTATTCAAACAACTACAATTCAGGAGTGAGAAACCACCCGAATTTTTCTTGGAGTAATAATTAGTCAATGCCCAAGCTCCAAGGCAATTATATACACCTGGATTTCAGCCACATCAACAAACTCAACAACACCAACAACCTCATCAATCTGATAAGTTATCACAAATGGAAGAATTGTTGGCAAGATTGGCAACTCAGTTTGAAGCCACAACAAAAAACCAATCAGCTGCAATAAAGAATCTTGAGAACCAAATGGGACAGATAGCTAATGCTTTGAATACTAGAACTCCAGGTTCTTTACCTAGTGATACGGAGAAAAATCCAAGGAATGATGGAAATGAGCACTGTAAGGTCGTTACACTCAGAAGTGGGAAGGAGTTGACTACAGATTTGGACGGACACAAGAAAATAATTCTGCTGAGGATGGTGAACAAGAGAGTGGAAATTCGAAAAGTAAATCTGGAGAAAAAGTTGTGACAAAACAATAAGAAGATAAGCAAACAACAGTCGTACCACCTGTGCCGTTTCCTCAAAGATTTCAGAAGCAAAAATTAGATAGACAATTTTCAAAATTTTTAGAAGTGTTCAAAAAGCTGCAAATCAACATTCCATTCGTAGATGCTTTAGAACAAATGCCTAGTTATGCAAAATTCATGAAAGATATTTTAGCAAGAAAGAGGAAGCTAGGAGAGTTCGAAACAGTAGCATTGACAGAAGAATGTAGTGCGATTCTGCAAAGAAAGTTACCACCGAAGTTGAAGGATCCGGGTAGCTTCACAATACCGTGCACGATTGGGCACCAGTTCTTTAACAGATGTTTGTGTGATTTGGGTGTGAGTATTAACTTGATGCCACTTTCGATCTACACTCAGTTGGGATTACCAGTACCAAAGCCAACAAATATCTCTTTACAACTCGCAGATAGATCAGTGACATACCCTAGGGGCATTGTGGAAGACATATTAGTGAAGGTGGACAAATTCATCTTTCCAGCTGACATCATTGTGCTAGATTACGAAGAGGATAAAGACATACCCATTATCCTTGGAAGACCATTTTTAGCCATTGGAAGGACATTAATTGATGTACAAAAGGGAGAGTTAACAATGAGAGTTCAAGATGAAGAAATAACTTTTAATGTTTTCAAGGCTATGAAATTTCCGAAGGGAGAGGAAGAGTGCTTAAGAGTTGATCTAATTGAAGAAGCAACTGAAGAGGTATTTAGTGAATCTGTGATTGAAGATCCTCTTGAAACCGCATTGGTTTGTGAAAATTTATTTGATGATTCAACTGTGTTAGAATGGGTTCAAATATTAGATTCAACTCCGAAGTTCACACGATGTTTACAAAAATTTGAACCTCTGGATTATCGTGGAAAGCTAGATGAAAAGGTGACATCATCGTTAGAAGAACCGTCTACCTTGGAACTTAAGCCATTGCCTAACCACCTCCGGTACGCCTACCTTGGTTCTTCTTCCTCCTTACCAGTCATTATTTCTGCATCACTTGATAAGGTTCAAGAAGAAAAGCTACTAAGGGTACTTCGATAATACAAGACTGCTCTTGGATGGACTATTGCAGATATCAAGGGGATAAGCCCATCAATTTATATGCATAAGATTTTGTTTGAAGATGAAGCGAAACCGACTATTGAACAACAACGAAGACTCAATCCCATCATGAAGGAAGTTGTCAAAAAGGAAATCATTAAATGGTTGGATGCGGGAATTATCTACCCTATCTCAGATAGCTCATGGGTAAGTCCGGTTCAATGCATTCCAAAGAAAGGGGGAATGACAGTAGTTGCGAATGAGCATAATGAATTGATCCCAACTCGAACAGTTACAGGTTGGCGGGTGTGTATGGATTACAGAAAGTTGAATAAGGCCACTCGTAAGGACCATTTTCCTCTACCATTCATAGATCAGATGTTGGATAGGCTTGCAGGGCACGAGTATTATTGTCTCTTGGATGGATATTCGGGCTATAACCAGATTGCCATTGCACCCGAGGATCAGGAGAAAACAACATTCACATGCCCATATGGCACCTTTGCTTTTCGCAGAATGTCTTTTGGGTTATGTAATGCGCTAGCGACGTTTCAACAGTGTATGATGGCTATTTTTTCAGATATGGTTGAACAAAATCTTGAGGTATTTATGGATGATTTTTCAGTTTTTGGGGATTCGTTTGATTATTGTTTGGAAAATCTCACACTCGTGCTCAAACGGTGTATGGAAACGAATTTGGTTTTAAACTGGGAGAAATGTCATTTTATGGTGCAAGAGGGGATAATTTTGGGTCACCGAGTATCATCAAAAGGAATTGAGGTTGATAGAGCTAAGATTGAAACCATTGAGAACCTGCCACCACCAATTTCTGTAAAGGGTATTCGAAGTTTTTTGGGACACGCTGGTTTCTATAGACAATTTATAAAAGACTTCTCCAAAATCACAAAACCACTTTGCAATCATTTGGAGAAGGATGTCCCATTCAACTTTGATCAAGCATGCCTGGAAGCTTTTGATGTGTTGAAGAAGAAACTTGTTACCGCACCTATAATCATAGCGCCAGATTGGAATATCCCGTTCGAATTAATGTGTGATGCTAGCGACTTTGCGATTGGCGCAGTTCTTGGCCAACGAAAGGATAGAATTTTTCATGCTATATACTATGCTAGTAAGACATTGACGGATGCTCAACTGAATTATACCACTACCGAGAAAGAGCTATTAGCAGTTGTTTATGCATTTGATAAATTCCGCTCATATTTGATTGGGACAAAGGTGATTGTGTTTACAGATCATTCGGCAATTAAGTACTTAATAGCAAAGAAAGACGCGAAGCCGAGATTAATTAGATGGGTATTATTGCTACAAGAGTTTGACTTAGAGATCCGGGACCGAAAAGGAACAGAAAATCAGGTTGCTGATCATTTATCACGGTTAGAGAATTCAGAACTAAAGAAAAATGATACAATAGTGATCAACGAATTTTTCCCGGATGAACAGCTATTTGCGGTACGGATGGATACACCATGGTATGCAGATTATGTAAATTTCATTGTCAGTAAGGTGTTTCCACCAGATTTGACAAGCCAGCAGAAGAAGAAATTTCTCCATGATGTGAAACAGTATTTATGGGATGAGCCATTTTTATTTAAACAATGTGGCGATCAAGTAATAAGAAGGTGCGTCCCGAAAGTTGAAATGGAGAATATTTTATACCAATGTCATGCATCTGACTTTGGTGGACATTTTGGGGGAGAAAGAACAGCAGCTAAAGTGCTTCAATGTGGATTTTTCTGGCCAACACTCTTTAAAGATGCCCGTGTGTTTTCATTAAAATGTGACAGATGCCAAAGAGTTGGTAATATATCAAAGCGTCACGAGATGCCACTTAACATGATCCTTGAAGTCAAATTATTTGATGTTTGGGGCATTGACTTCATGGGACCATTTTCACCATCTTTTTGTAACTCCTATATACTTCTAGCGGTGGACTACGTTTTGAAGTGGGTAGAAGCTATAGCATCGCCCACCAATGATGCGAAGGTTGTGATTAAGTTCATTCGGAAGAACATTTTATCTAGATTCGGCACTCCACGCGTAATCATTAGTGATGAAGGCAAGCACTTCTGTAATAAGCAGTTCTCAGCTATCCTCTCTAAGTACGGAATCACTCATAAGATAGCTACTGCTTACCATCCACAAACAAGTGGTCAAGTCAAGGTATCTAATCGAGAAGTGAAATTAATCCTCGAGAAGATAGTGAATCCTGGTCAGAAAGATTGGTCTAGCAAGTTGGACGATGCTTTATGGGCATACCGTACAGCTTACAAAACTCCGATAGGAATGTCTCCGTACAGGTTAGTTTATGGGAAGGCAAGCCATCTTCCAGTGGAACTCGAACACAATGCTTATTGGGCAATTCGGAAGTTAAACTTTGATATGTCTGCCGCGGGGGAGAAGCGCCTCTTACAATTGAATCAAATGGATGAATTCAAACTCCAATCGTATGAGAACGCGAAGTTATATAAAGAAAAGATTAAGAAGTGGCATGATGAGAAAATTATGGAAAGAAATTTTGAAGCAGGGCAAACAGTGTTATTATACAATTCAAGGCTTAAACTGTTTCCTGGAAAGTTGAAATCTCGTTGGTCAGGGCCATTTATCATTACAAAAGTCTATCCTCATGGAGCTGTGGAAGTGGAAGACCCGAATTCAAAACATAATTTTAAAGTCAACGGTCAAAGATTGAAGCACTACTATGGGGGTTGTGTTGATCGTGAAAAGACATCAGTCAACCTTGCTGATTAGAACAGAGGAGAAAGTCAGGCTGACGACTATAAACCAAGCGCTAACTGGGAGGCAACCCAGGAATTTTTATTGTTATTTGCTATTTTTACTTTTATTAATTTGCTCTACTGTTAGTTTATTTAGTGGTTAAACTTTTATAATTTAGGATTTGTTACATCCATCGTTCTCTAACAGATATTCAATTTATTGCAGGAAAGGAAGCCAAGCATTTATGATCTTAATAAGTTGAATGTCCACTCGTCAAAATCTCATATTTCTAATCAATTCCGCAAATTTTGGTGTGGAAGGCAACAAGTTATTGGAGGTATGGCATACAAGAAGCACAAAACACCAAAATAGGCAAAGTTCACTGACCAAGCGCCTAGGCGCTCCAGCCAAGGCCAAATCAAGCGCCTAGGCGCTCCAAGTCAGTAACTATTCTTCTGACCAAGTGCCTAGGCGGTCCAGCCAAGGCCAAATCAAGCGCCTAGGCACTCCACACGACCCAAGCTTCCTGCAGGCAACTGCCTAGGCGGTCCAGATAGTACACTCTCAAGCGCCTAGGCGCTCCAATACAAAAAAAATAAATAAATAAAAGCCCCAATTCGGGCTACACTTCTCCAATTCCAAATCAAACACATTCTTGCTCTCTTACTCCAATTCTAACTCCCACAACTCTCAACCCTCATCTAATCTAGCCTAAACAACCAATCTTTCTCTTACAAATCCTAATCAAACACTAAATCTCCTACCCAAATTAAGGCACCTAAGCTCCATCTTATCATCCTTCTTCACCAATTCGGGAATCAACTTGCATTCAAGCCACATCTATCTAAAGTAAGGGTTCAAAGCTCAAATTGCTCATCCAACTTTGATTGAAACATCATATTTGGCTATACCCATGTAAGTACACAAGATTTTATTGCAAATTATTTGGATTCACTTGGATAATAGCTATGTTAGTACTTTGAAGCTAGTTTATATCATTATGTTGGCTCAAGTGGGTGTGGTACTCTTAATTGTTGCTTGTATTGCCTTGGATGTATAGTGTGCTTAGTAATTGGAAAAATTGGTGAAAATTAAGTTTGGGGGAGTGCCTACCAATAGTGTTCAAAATCTGTGCACACCAAGTGTTCGATAATTTGTCACAAAGAGGATTTGGCTATCTTAAATCACTGAGTATCATTTGGTTTGCCAAGAACTTAGTACATAAGACTATGGCTACTAAGAGACAAAGAGGAGAGACTTCGAGCACTTCGCAAAAGTATGACAAAAAGAGATTTACAAGTGCTAAAGCGTCCGAAAGATATTACAATGTACTTTCTAATAAAGCACTAATTCCCGAGCGTGGATTATTGCCAGAGATAGAAGATGGGGAATTATTACAAATGATTGGGAGTAGAAGATGGGTGAACTTTACAGCCCAACCGGATGCATCGGTTGTTAAAATTGTTAAGGAATTCTACGCCAATGCAATAGATCATGTTGGTAACATAATTTGGGTTCGCGGAAAATCAGTGGAGGTTAGTTTTGGGTCAATAAATGCTTATTACGGCTTGAAAACGATACCCAATAATGGATACATGCAATATTTAGAACACGAGCTAGACTACAGTGAAATCATTCAAGCCTTGTGTGTAACTGGAACAACATGGAAATTAACAGATCAACAAGAAGTTGTTTTGTTCCCCGCATCCAAACTAAGCAGTTATGGGAAAGCATGGCATGCCTTTATTTGTGCCAAGTTGATGCCGTGTAGGCATATGAGTGATGTTATAAATCAAAGGGCAGTGTTGCTTTTCTGCATTGCATCAGGAAAAATTATAGATGTGGGTCAGGTTATACATGATTCCATTAATAGAGCAATTCAAGGAGGGACCTCATGAGGATTATCACACCCATCTTTGATCACTGGACTATGTCAACAAGCAGGGATAAAATGGGATGTCGAGGAAGCTACACAACCTCCTTTAGCCGCAATTGACCACTCGCTTATTAAGAAGTACAAGGTATGGGGTGGGGGTATACCACACCCGAGAGGGTTAGGATTCATTATTGCTCCTCCCGAGCTTGCAGACGAGCCTACTCAACAGTTCCACGACAATCCTTCTGTAGCTGGAAGTTCTGGGCCACCACCAAATGTTTTTGAAGATATCCGTCGAGATTTAGGAAATCAAACTAGAAGGATCGACATGGTGGCCACTCGAGTTCAGCAGGGTTTTGACCGAATAGAAAGGAACCAGGATAGTTTAGCTCAGCGACAAACGGAGGTGTATCAGAATTTTAGTGCAGAATTCCTTGCAATGTTTGGCCTCATGAATCCAGGTGCCGCTCCCTACCAATTTCCACCATTGTCTGCGTACCCCCCAGATGAAGAAGAAGAGGAAGAAGAAGAGGAGGAGGATACTGACGAGGAATAAAGCTTCTATCTTTCAGGGAAGTCCTCAGTGCTTAATTTCTTAAATTTTGTTTGTTATATACAATGAGGACATTGCATCGGTTAAGTTTGGGGGTGCAATCTTCCAGCTCCAGTGCATTCATGTAGTATTCATCTAGTGCATGCATATAGTATTCAGTTAATAGTTTTTCATGTAGTTTGCATTCATGTAGTTTTCATTTTAATTTCCTAAATTTTTTTTTTTTAAGTATTTGCATGTTTCCAGCCGTTAGATAGTTTAAGTCTGTTTTGGCCAGTGATGAGATTGGAATTGAGTAGACAAGTATAGTATTATCTGTTAAGACTTTGATGTGATTTCTTGTCATGATTT
Source organism: Panax japonicus (assembly GCA_020205505.1). NCBI lineage: Eukaryota > Viridiplantae > Streptophyta > Magnoliopsida > Apiales > Araliaceae > Panax > Panax japonicus. The sequence continues at coordinate 37,029,566 of CM035113.1, read as the reverse complement.
GAATCTTTACCTATTTGAAACTGATATAATAAGGATAACACAGTAAAAACAACTATGTTGACTGATTGAGTTTAAATTGACACATAATGGACCTCTAGAGGATAATGCTAGTTTGAATGAATGAAAGACATGAATAGGCGAAGATGACTGAATTTAGATAAAAACTTAAGTTTGGGGGAAAAATTTGGGATATATAAGCTTAAAAAAAATAAAGAAAAAATAATATTGTGGCTAGTTTTGTTTTGGGGCCTTTGTTACTTGAGCAAGTACGCCCGAAGGGGTATCTTAAAACCTAGCGCCCTAAGGTCTTATATGGTCTGGGAGTCGTTGGTCGAAAGCTCGCTAAGGGGTAGCACTGTTAGCCTAATGGAATGAGACATTGCACAGTCATGGTTAAAAAATATATATATATATGAAAAAAAAACAATAAAACGGGAAAAGAGCAAAAAGCCCCCGTAAAGCACAATAAAGCATAAGTATCCCGGATTGGACTCTTAAATTTGGTGGATATTTGTCTTTAGTTGGTTTTAGCTTGTTCGTGAATTTTGTGAGTTTACATTGTATGATTCCTTTAAAGAGAGTTATTATGTGTTATATTTAGCATCATATCAGTTAGCATGGATGTTAAGCACACACACACTATATCAATAATAACAGGTTAAGATTTGATGATTGACGAGGAAATTATTAATCTGTCTTGATATGATGTACTAGCATGTTTATGGTGATTTCTCTAAGGCTTGATGAATAGATTTTGTTCTGTTTGACTGCTGGAATTTAAGCATTTATCTAGTTGCATTTGCATTGCATATTTAGTTATTGCATTGTGTTGTGTTGCTTGGGGACAATCAATTAGTTAAGTTTGGGGGTATTTGATGAGTAGGTTTTATACCTATGAATCTGATATTATTAAACTTAATTATTGTTATCTTTTATTCTTTTTTAGTATCTTTTTATGTGTTTTGTGTTTATTTGTTGTAGGTTGGAGCTGGAGGGACAAATTGGTCGTTTCGGAGAAGAAAAAGGTCAAAAATCATGAAAATTAAAGCTGAGTGACATTTTTGTAATTTTGTGGTTCTGGTCAAGCGCCTAGGCGCTTGGAAATGGCCTATGTTGAGCGCCTAGGCACTCTAGTGCGGAAAATGTTGCGTTTTTCTACTGCCAAGTGGGTTTTTGAAGCCAAATAGGAGTCTAAATGAGGGCTGAGACCAATACAAATAGGAGAAGACTTTGGAAAAGACGTATCAACTAATTTTTCAAGAGATTTGCAGAGAGAACAAACAAGAAAAACGCGAAGGAGAATTGCAAGGGCTGAAGATCTAAGAGAGAGTATTGGAGCAAATTCAGAGTTTCTTCTTCTCTTCTTTAGTTTTATCTTTTGTAACTATCTGGGATGTTTGGATTATTAATTTGGATGATGTTTTTCTTTATTATTATCATGAACTAAATTTTAATTAAGATTGCAACGGAACTTGGAATGTAGTTTAAATTGCAAGCTTCCAATGAAAGTTAGTTTTTATTGAATTGTTTATTATATCTTATGTTTATTGATTAATTGTTTGGCTAACAATTACTGTGATAATCTATATAAAATTGGAAGATGGAGTATAGATTGAGATCTGGATATGATAGCATCTGTTCATATAATCTGAGTAGGGTTAATATGATTAGCGTGTAGGATAGGAATATACCTATGTGTCTTTTGTATCCATTGAAAGAATTTGTGCGTAAAACCCTAATTAACATGATTCACATAGGAATATAGTGAGTTGATTAACTGGGGTGTTCCTTGTAATTTCACATCTTAAAGATTGGATTTAGGAGGATTTGTTCACGTGTCTTTGGAAGAAGTGCGTGAATATTCATAAAGCATTCTTGGATAACAATTCATATTAATTGATTTATTTTAAATGGGAAGTAAGTTAGTTTAGATGAAATACTAAGGGAAGTTGTAATCTTAACCTGTTAAATCTGCAGTTATTCTTGTGAAATTCTGATTTTAATTATTAGTTTGTTAAGTTTAATTTTCAAATCATAAACAAAATTTTCTTAGTTTAAAATAGGATTAATTGCATTAGAGTTAGTAATTGATAAATATTAGTCTATTTCTTCATGGGAACGATATCCTTGCTTGCTGAATATTACAATTGAACGCATATACTTGCGTGGTAAAGTGCTATTAAAAAATTAGGCAACACCAACTCATGTTGGACACTAAGATGTTGCAAAATTTCCAAGTAAACAGATCCATCAAAAATGTTAGCATCTGTAGTGGCCAGCTTTGAGAGAGCATCAACAATGGAATTGTCGCTACGCTCTACTCCTTGGAAATCATACGACTGGAAATACTGAAGTTGATCTTTCAGTTCTGCTAAGTACTTGACCATTTTATGACCTCGGGCTTTGTATTCCCCAGAGTGTTGTTTGACGACCAACTGAGAATCACTGAAGATGACTATTCTCTGCACTTCAAGACTCTTAGTCAGTCGTAACCCTATAAGTATCGCCTCATACTCAGCTTTGTTGTTCGTTGCTCTGAACTCAAATTTGATTGCCTGCTGCACCTTGAATCCCTCTGGACTTGTTAAAATGATCCCTGCTCCACTAATGTCCAAAGTTGAAGACCCATCTGCATACAACATCCACGAGCTCTGCTTCTGTTGAAGAACTGTGACTGCTATGTCAGACCCTTCAGCTTCTATCCCAGCTTCATCTACTTCAGAAAACGAACATTCGAACACAAAATCAGCCAATGTCTGCCCCTTGATGGTAGTTCGGGGATGATATTCGATAAAAAATTGGGAAAACTCCATCGTCCATGCAGCTAATCTCCCCGAAACCTCAGGTTTGCCCATAATTTTCTTCAAAGGTTGATCTGTGTATACCACCAACAACCTACCCTGGAAGTATTGCCTAAGCTTTCGACTAGCAATTATCAAAGAAAAACAAACTTTTCAATGTTTGGGTACCTTGTCTCAGCATCCTGAAGTACATGGCTTACATAGTAAACCGGGTGATGTTTACCCCTAACTTCACGCACCAAAATTGCTCCTACTGTCAATGAACTAGCTGCCAAGTACAAATACAAAGGCTCAGTAGGAGAGGGCTTCACCAACAAAGGTGCCGAAGACAAATAGGACTTTATGCTCTGAAAGGCGTCTTCACATTCCGAAGTCCATTAGAACATCATTTCATTCTTCGGCCCTTCCAAAGTATCAAAAAATGGCAAACACCTTTCTGTCGATCTGGACGTGAACCTCCTTAAAGCTTCAATCCTTCTAATTAGATGTTGAACATCTTTAAATGACTAAGGAGTCTTCATATTCTGAAATGCTTGAATCTTCTCTGGGTTGGCTTTAATTCCTCTCTGACTGACAAGATAACCCAAAAACTTTCCAGCCCCTAATCCGAAGGTGAACTTAGTAGGATTTAGCCTCAAGTTGTGATAAACTGTCTGAAAGCATTCTCATAAATCATCTAAGTGTTTCTGCACCTGCATGTTCTTGACAATCATGTCATCGACGTACACCTCCATGTTCTTGCCCAATTGATATCTAAAGACTTAGTTCATCATCCTCTGGTATTTGCCCCGGCATTGATTAGGCCAAAGGTCATTTTCTTGTAGGCATATATCGAATGATGCGTAATGAATGCCATCTTCGGTATATCCTCTTTACACATGGAAATTTGGTGATACCAAAAGAATGCATACATGAAGCTCAATAAAGCATACCCCGAAGTCGCATCGATGAGCTGGTCGATATGGGGCAGCGGGTAGAAATCCTTAGGACAAGCTTTATTCAGATTTGTATAGTCGATGCAGACTCGCCATTTTCAATTCTGCTTCTGGACCAACACTACATTTGCCATCCACTGTGGGTAGTCGATCTCAAAGATGAAGTCCGTAACCAGCAGCTTTGCAATCTCTTCATCGATGATCCATTGGTGCTCAGGTGCAAAAATCCTCCTCTTCTTCCAAACTGGCTTCTTTGATGGGTCCACCTCTAATCGATGCTCAGCAATCTTCCTGTTCACCCCTGGCATATCTTAAGGTTCCCATGCAAAGATGTCAGCATAGCAGCGTAAGAGCTCCATGAGGTTCGTTCGAAGAGGTTCTGACAGACCCGAACCTATTTTTACTGTCGTGTTCGCCTTCCCAGGAATGAGCTCAATCTCTTCTGTTTCCCCAGCTGGCATGACTAATGGCTCTAAACTGTTTTCGGTGAAGGGTTCGATTTATATCACCATGGCCTACTTCTTCTTCGATACCCTTATTCCCGAAGTGATCACTGTATTTCTATAACACCGTCTGGCAAGATCCAGATCTCCTTTCACCTCTCCAACTCCATGAGCTGTAGGGAATTTGATTTTGAAATGAGGGATCGAAGTCACAACTTGTAAAGTAGTTAAAGTAGGCCTCCCTAGAATGGCATTATAAGCAGAATCTACATGCACAACATAAAATTTACAAGTTATTTCTACCTGTTGGGGGGGTCGTTCTAAATATAACCGGCAGCTCAATAGTTCCAGCCACCTTGACTGGATCGTTGCTGAAATCGTACAAAAGAGCCTTTTATCTGATCTCCATCTTCTGCCCATTCAGATGCATCCTCCGATAAGCGTGGGCATATAGAATATCCATAGAAGACCCATTATCAATCATCATTCGCTTCATGTCCACCAAAGCCACTTGTGCAGTCACCACCAATGATCCCTCATGCGGTTCAATGGTTTCTGAAGGGTAATCCTCATTAGTAAAGGAGATTACCGTACCTGGATAAGGGCTATTACTCTTCGGTAGAGTACTCGCCACCATATGACTGAATCCTGATAACTTCGGCGCTTCTTTACAACAAGCTTGCCAGAAGTGCCCCCGGTGATGACATCTACCACGTGCCTTGCAGGCTGTCCGGGAGATGACAACACTTGATGAATTGGCTGAGCTGCCTGAACAGGATCTCTATCCCTCTGCTGAGCTTGTTGAGTCGTTCTGGCAACCACATACTGAACTAAGGCTCCACCTTGAACCTTCCTCGCAATAAAATCATTCAAACTAGCATAATCATTTGTATCATGACCCGAAGCTTGGTGATAATCACAATATTTGCGAAAATTACCTTTTTCGGGCATAATGTTGTCTCGAGGTGGTTCAAAGATAGGTTGATTCTTGATTTGATCCAGGATAACAGCCCTATCAGTATTAAGTACAGTGTACGTTCTATTGACTCTTTGGGCAGGAGCGGACGAACGACCTCCTCCCTGTCTCCAGTTAGTATTATATTTCTTCGACCCACCATCATAGCGGTCTTTATTCCCTTCACTCTTTTTCTGGTCCCCATCTGTTCTATCCCAATCTGTCTCCTTAAGTCGATCTAAAAAAGGACGTTTGAGACTATTCATGGCCTCCTCTACCACAATATAGCCTTCTGCTTTGTCAAAGGGTTCAGCTAGACTCTTCGGGTGGTGAAACATCAACTTCTTCACCAAATTTTCTGATTTTACCAGGTCTAATCCATTTTGAAACAGTCCAACAGCTTGTAGATCATTCAGGTCTGTCACTTGGCTGACTGCTTCAGGGAACCGTTTTACATATTGGCCCAAAGACTCATTTAAATATTGTCGAACCTGAGCCAATGAGCCGGTTGGTTTTCCCCTCCTCTTGTTGCTCCCAAAACGAGCATGGAATGTACCGCACAAATCTGCCCATGACGAGACTGAGTCCGAAGGCAAAGTCCTCATCCACTTTTCGACATCCTTTCTGAGCGTGGTGACAAAGGTATGACACTTAGCAGCATTGCTAAAGTCATAATAGTCCATCAGTCGGTCGAACGCCTGACTGTGGTCATAAGGATCACTTGATCCATCATAGCTTTCCATATGGGGCAACTTCTTAGTGGGGTCAGCTTTTCTTTAAGAATCTCCGCGAAAAAAGGAGATACCTTCTTTCCCGAAGTATCCTTTGATTATTGGACTTCGATAAGCTACTTCTGAAGTTCCTTTAGTTCTTTCACCAGATACTCCACTCCTTCTGGTTGAGACTATGCTTCTTTTTTCGGTTATTCTTTCTTCCTCTGAGTAGACCGGGCTTTAATAATGGAACCCCCAATCTTCAAGGGGCTTTTCTGACGATGAGAGTCCACAGGGGGGTGTGCCCTCAGTGGACCCTCCAGAGTGCTACTTCTGGATCTACTTTATCGCTAAACTTCGCCGTTGTGACAAGAATGTACAAGGTAAAGTGCCTTCTTTTTATTCTCGGGTGTATATTCTCTGGACCGGCCTCCCTGCCTGCTTCAACCCTGCTCCCTGGAACCGATAGGGTGGTATGCCCTCTTCGATCTTTAGGGAGTAGGGCTTCTTGACCTTATTTGTTCTCGAGGTTGGCCCCGAGATTCATAACCCGAATGGGCAGGGTCATTTCCTCTCCTGTACCCAAGCTCTTCGGATTGAGCATAGCTTGATGCTTGTTCCCTTAACTGTGCCATCCAAAGCATCTGCTCGGCTATATCATGTCTCTGTTTTTGAAGTACCTCCATAGCCTTATCCGTTTCGTCTGCCATCTTGGCTAACCTGGAGGCCTTATCATCCTGATCATCTTGGTGTCGGGTTCTAGGCGGTGTGCCTTCTACCCATTTCTGAATATGACCAGGTTCTTTTTCAGCTGTGAAAACTAGACTTCGCTTAACGTTACCCATGGGCTTCGGGCGAAAAACTTTAGATGGGCATTTGGAAGCCGTGCTGGCATGAGCACTGACTGCAGGTCCCAAACGATCCTTAACTGATACTCGCGGTGTAGACGAACTGACAGCCATCGGCTGTTCTTCAGGTGTAGGTGTTCTACTCTTCCCCATGGATTCTGATGTAGAACAAACACAGTTTGTGATTGAAAATGTTCAAGACATTAGAACTCAGCCCTCCTTCTCGCGCCAATGTTAACGCCAAGATCTTTCTCACGTCCCAATCACCAAGACGTGTCCAATATCCTACACAGTTCAACAAGTGAACACCAAAAGCTTGACGGCTTGACCATCGGGGGATAGCTCTGGCATGAGAGTCAGTACCTGCGATCACAAGGTTAACAATGGAGGAATAATATGTCTAGAGTATTAAGAGAGATAATTGTTTAGATAAGTGTTTTTTTTTTGTTACCTTTTTCTTTTATATGATCGTTGCCCCATATACACTCAAACCCCAGTTTACCATGCAACCCACTACGTCCTGACACAACCCCTCACTCTAGTCATCTCAGCCGACTGCATGTAACCCACCCACCACCTTTGGCCACAGTTTTCTATCGTCGGCCAAAAATAATCCCATCCACATTAATGATTTGCAGGTAAGACAGTCAACTGTCATGCCTTTTCATCATTACCAGTCAAAGATGGATACTTAGTTACTAAATGGATCAGCCCAACAACTAAGCCCAATAATAAGGGTGATCCATATGACTGGATCCAACCGAAATGACCCAATAGAATAATCAAATACTTTGGCCCAACCTATTCGGTCCAAAAGATAAAGTATATCATGGTCCAAGGGAGGAGCCCATTCAGTCTGGCTCAATACAAAAATTATTATGGCCCAACACATGTCTTATATTTAATTGGGACATTGTATGGTGGAAGGATTGAATTGTACGGTAACTATTTACTCAAAGGTTTTGTTTTGATTAATGTTGAAATCTATATTATCTGGAAAGTCGTTGATCGCTAGGGAAGCTTGTCCCTATTGTAGAATAAATATTATTTATTTAAATAAATTAATAGTTTAATTTATTTATTTAAATAAAATTAGAATTGTTCTAATTGATTTATTCACAACCGGTTTTGTGACGCCCCCAAATTCAGGTACTTGCAACCTGAACTCGGTGCTTCACGATACCATTTCTATGAGCGAAATAATACTAATAATACTAACAATAATATAAAAATCAAACTTAATTTATATTTATTAGAGTCTAATCCCAAGTACGCAACCTTTACTATAATTCCTTACATGATATATAATATATGTATCATTGCCCTCATACAGACTATTACAAAAGATATCATTACACATATTCAATTTGCTTTCCTTTTCACTTGTTCTTGTCTGAACCTTCAGTTTGATCACGCTTAGCTGAAAACATTTAAATTAAGCAAGGGTGAGCATTTGAGTGCCCAGCAAGTACTAACAATTAGAAATATAATTAGCTGAAAGAAATAAATATTTTCTTTTAACATCACTTCTACAACGAATTTATAGTTGTGAAGTAAACTGAACCGACAATAACAACATAACAATTCTATTTCAAATCTTTGAAACTACGAATAGACTATATATATAGGGTAGTCGACATACTATGAACATTGTTTTTCATTTTCAATAAGGTTTAGCAGAACTTCATCTGCAAACCATCATAACTTATAGGTACGAGGGTGATCTGCTCAATGTGCCATGTATTGATCAATACTACATTACAGGAATGATAAGATCGTTCACTCTGTCAGCCTTGGGCGCATAAAAGTTTTCCCATGATCGGGATGTTCATACTTAGACTGGAATCCGAACCAAGATAATTTGATTGGATACAAAAAGGTTTTATCTTATTCAACGATATTTCTAGATCTGTGTCTAGCTGGTCAAGTAGCATAGACGACTTATATATATATATATATATATTAATATATCAACATGTGATTAATTACAATGATTATCCAAGTGGGGACACTTGTGTAACCATATTTAGAAATTAACGAACAAAATATATATCTGAATTATTATATACTAACATATTGATAAACAACGATAGGATATAGAATATATCACAATAGGGTTAATAATATAGCATAATAATAGTATAATTCTGAAACTTCTTACTCATGTCAATTGCATAAAAGAAATGCAAAGGTAAGATACTTGCCTGATGCGCTGCTTACAGTTCGTAACTTAGTTCTATCTTTACATAACACCTATCAGTAATAAGATCATTAGATCGATTAGAATAACATACTATAACACATAGCACTGCTTATTGCAGTTAGCAAATAACCTAATCACATTGTCACATATGTTCCACAACCATTGAATTACAAATAAACACATATCTAATCAAAATATCTAAGTCAAGATCAATACGGCTTTATCGGGTAATTATCGAGTCTATCAACAGTAATTGACCAACCATTATCAACAGTACATATTCATAGCACTGAAAAGTCAAAATATAATTAATATTATATTAGTATCCTCATACCTTGACAATAATCCAAAATTAGAGTTTGGATTCCATATCTAATTTATTCTTCATATTTAACCTTAATAATTAAGGTAAAATAATTAACTTAATAAAATGTACTAAAATTCATATAATAAAATAATTATTATAATTATTCTAAAAATCACTTCATATATTATTTGAATAATATATGATTATATTTTTATGGAAAATAATTAACAAAAACATTTCTATCTTAAAATTAATTATTATAAGAATATACTTTATAATGATTAATAATTCTAAAATAAATTTATTTGTAAATATTTATATAATAAATATATTTTTATTTACCACATAAATACATATACACATTATCTTGTACAAATACACATCCTTAAAATAATAATAAAAAAATTTATATGCAAAATTTATGATTTATTTAAATAGAAAATATCGGGTTATTACATTCACCCTCCCTTATAAAGATTCCGTCCCCGTAATCCCCATTTTAAAACCTATACATACCAGGGTACATAACATACACAATCATTGCGAGTAGATCTCGATTAAAATTGATCGAACTGATCTTTAACTATTCATTTAAAGATTGTCTTTCCTATTAAATGGAAATTTGATTTCTAAAAGAACTCAAATTCCTCCCTCAAAATATCTTTATAAAATAATTTACTATATATAAGAAAATAATATATAAGAAAATAAAATTGGTTAGAATAATACCTGGAGTTGCATCCCCGGCTGCTACAGTTTCTTGAACGGTCATGTTGAAGACTCCTTCGGTTGGTTCTGTTGGTTCATTTATTGAAGTCGATCCCGCTATCGCCAATGTCCTGCTGTCTTTCCTCGTATTTGCATTCTTTGCCTCCCTTTTCTTCCTTGGACAGTGTTTCGCTTTATGCTCCATTGATGCACAAATAAAACACACAGACTTGCCCTTTATCTCCTTTCCTTTTATCGTATAGGTGACAAAACTATGTTTTGCCCCTTCGTTGCCCTAGCAATCACAAACGCATCAATATGGTCAGTTGATCATTCGGCGACTAGTATTCCGTACTGCATAGCTTGATCGTCCATATTCATAAAATTCTGTATCGGGTCTGGTTGTCTTCCAGCTTTGTTGACAGGTTCTTCTGTCCGTGTACTTCATTTTCGTCTCCTTGGCGGTATTATCACTATTTATTCTTATTAACTTACATTCTAAACCTTATCGTATACGCTTAACATATAACACAAAACATTTTATTCGAATAATCATGTACTCAAAATATTAGATTTTAAAATTTTGGTTTTCTGTATTAACCAGTACTCATATAATTAACTACTATCTTTATACCAAATTATTTCATTAATCCCATATAAATTCATACTCATATCAATTGACATACCGCATCACATATAGCTTTAATCATCCGTTATCCCTTTGTGACTCAAAAGTCGGGAATCGCTGACACAACTTATACAAAAATTGAAAAATTTTACCTTATACAAACATACATATCGTATAAATAACATAGAATCATACATAATCTAGTAATAATAGTATTACTTATTTCTTACGCCTCCACTAATGATCAATTGCTTAGTAATCTGTCTATTCCCATTATCCTAAATAATTCATTCACACCTAACTACACCTAGTTCGTCCAATTTACCATACATTATGAGTTTAAGAACTCGACATTGCCCACATGTGCTTTAACTATACTTTACCTATCAGTTATACTATCGTTTCTAGGTCCCGTATTATACTTTCCAAAATAACCACCTCATTGAGGTAGCTTTCAATGTGAGCCTCTATTTCAGCTATTGGCTTTGATATTGGCTCGGTTATGGAGGTTGACTTCTTCTTTACGATCTGAGGGTATCCTAATCCTTTTCTATCTGACATCTACACACCTAAGTTATCCTCATTATCAACTAATATATACACACAACAAATAATAGTTTTATACAAGTTATCTTTTATTTTGTTTAACGATGAATTTATTCAATTCATCTCCTTTTTAAACTCTATTTGAGTTAAGTGTATTTTCAACATTTCCCTATGTTCCAAGGTTATAGCTTAAGTTCTAACCCACCTAAGGTTTTTAACCCTAAGCTCTGATACCATAATGTGACGCCCCTAAATTCAGGTACTTGCAACCTGAACTCGGTGCTTCACGATACCATTTCTATGAGCGGAATAATACTAATAATAATAACAATAATATAAAAATCAAACTTAATTTACATTTATCAGAGTCTAATCCCAAGTACGCAACCTTTACTATATTTCCTTACATGATAGATAATATATGTATCATTGCTCTAATACAGTCTATTACAAAATATATCATTACACATATTTAATTTGCTTTCCTTTTCACTTGTTCTTGTCTGAACCTTCAGTTTGATCACGCTTAGCTGAAAACATTTAAATTAAACAAGGGTGAGCATTTGAGTGCCCAACAAGTACTAACAATTAAAAATATAATTAGCTGAAAGAAATAAATGTTTTCTTTGTATATCACTTCTACAACGAATTTATAGTTGTGAAGTAAACTGAACCGACAATAACAACATAACAATTCTATCTCAAATCTTTAAAACTACGTATAGACTATATATATAGGGTAGTCGACATACTATGAACATTATTTTTCGTTTTCGATAAGGTTTAGCAGAACTTCATCTAAAAACTGTCATAACTTATAGGCACGACGGTGATTTGCCCAATGTGTCATGTATTGATTAATACTACATTACAAGAACGATAAGATCGTTCACTCTGTCCGCCTTGGGCGCATAAAAGCTTTCCCGTGATCTGGTTGTTCATACTTAGACTGGAATCCGAACCAAAACAATTTAATTGGATACAAAAAGGTTTTATTTTATTCAACGATATTTCTGAATCTGTGTCTAGCTAGTCAAGTAGCATAGACGACTTATATATATATATATATATATATATATATATATATATATATATATATATATATATCAACATGTGATTAATTACAATGATTATCCCAGTGGGGACACTTGTGTAACGATATTTAGAAATTAACAAACTGAATATATATATCTAAATTCTTATATACTAACATGTTGATAAACAATGATAGGATATAGAATATATCACAATAGGGTTAATAATATAGCATAATAATAGTATAATTCTGAAACTTCTTACTCATGTCCATTACATAAAGGAAATACAAATGTAAGATACTTGCCTGATGCGCTGCTTACAATTCGTAACTTAGTTCTATCTGTATATAACACCTATCAGTAATAAGATCATTTGATCGATTAGAATAACATACTATAACACATAGCACTGCTTATTACAGTCAGCACATAACCTAATCATATTGTCACATATGTTCCACAACCATTGAATTACAAATAAACACATATCTAATCAAAATATCTAAGTCCAGATCAATTTCTGAAACATGTCGGTGTGCCGACGACTTTATCGGGTAATTATCGAGTCTAAGACTCTATCATGTAATTCTACATCTGTAAGTATTAGTCATATTATTTTTAAATGACTCATAATAATTTTTAAACATTTATTATAATTTATCACGCATTTTCAAACATCTGAATCATTATTAAATGATTTAAATATTAAATAATTCTATTATCATTAATATTTAATTAATTTTAAACTATTACTGAAACCATTGCCAAAAGGTTAAAGTTATTTACAATAACTCAAAATACTTTTAAAGTATTAATATCACCCATAAATGATTTTTAAAAGAATTAAAATCATTTTTAAATAATAGTCATTAATATTAAAGTATTAATGTATTACTTATCAAAATATTAAAAGTCCTTAATCATAACTTAAAATATTTATTTATATCATAAATAAAATCATTTTAAAACTATTTATTTAATATAATTATTAAATAAACTTAATATCATTTATTATTAAATTAATATCATTAATATTAAATTATTAATAAAATTATCCTTTAAATATTAAAAGTTATATTTTATAACTTAAAATATCTTTAAACACTTTATTTTCATTTAAAATGATTATTATAATATTAAAAATCATTTTTAAACTAATTTATTTAATATAATGATTAAATAAATCTAATATCATTAATATTAAAATATTAATATTTTTCATGACAAAATATCAAAAGTTATATTTTATAACTAAAATAATCTTTAAATCATTTTTCTATAATTTTTAAATCATTAATTCTATTTTTCATAATTTATTTAATAAATTTATTAAATAACTTAATTACCATTAATATTAATTAATTAATGAAATTCATCACAAAATATTAAAAGTTATTAAAAATAACTTAACTTATTTTCTTATACCATAATATAATTTTTCATGTATTTAAATCATTTTTAAATAATTTATTTAATATTATAATTAAATAAAGCAAATACTTTTAATATTCAAAAAATATTAAATATATATGAAATATATTTAAAATAATTAAAATATAATTTTCGTACCTTAAAATAATTTTTAATAATTTATTTTGTATTTTTTATAATTTAAAACTATTTTATTCTATTTATTTAATTAAATTAATTAATTTTCAGAAAATAATATATACTGTTTGTCGCTAAAGCCTTTGGCGACAGACAAGCGTCGCCTTAGGTGTTCTTGAGCCCTCAAGAACATTAATAGCAGTGTACGAGTTGCCTTGTTTGACCACGAATCGTGACTTCTGTAATGTGTTTCTGGGTTTTGTTTTGGTCAGAGATTGTAGTAATAATGTTAGTCTACAACATCCAACATCAAACATAATCATACAACATATAAAGAAGGAGTTCTGATCGTCCAAAGTGGCTGTCAGAGCTGTTCTTCATTTCTGGGTTTGCCCAGAAATGAAGAACAGTTCGATTGCTCATCTATGGACGTCCACTACGTTTTAATAATGCACTGTTTTTGTGATCTATAAACTTAAGTGTGTAGCCAGTATGTAAATGATGAGATCTAATACAAAACATCAACAAAATATCAATAGGTCTAACAGATAATAGAAGGTCAAAGCTTGTCAGAAAAATTGGACAAACGTTTTCTGGGTTACCCAGAAAACGGTACTTGTGATCTTTTTGCTTGCTTTGACCGATTGCTACATCAAATATATACGTTATTTAGATGATCTAGAAGCTTTAAACTGTAGTCCATATACCAGGATACCTGTCTATTACAACAACAACAACAAATAAACTAAAACCATCAAGATCTAGCCACATGAACATTCTGTCAGAGCATTCTGGGCGTTTTCTGGGATGCCCAGAAACTGCTCCAATATATATATATATATATATATATATATATATATATATATATATATATATATATATATATATATATATGATGTTGGATGCATGTATGCTGATATCTAGAGCTAAGTGTTGTCAAATAATATCACATGGAGTTGTTAGGTTAGGCCAACCACTCCCACACTTGGCAAAATTGTACAAGTTGTTTAAAAAAACACTAAAGGGCATTTTGGACAATTGATTTGTTATTTTAAGAGTATTCTTGTAATCATGCAAACCTTTAGGGTTTAACACTAAGGTTTAGTACATAGCATTTGTAGGATTTCCATTTTTAGGTTTTGCTCAAAAATAAAATTAAATAAATTTTAGTTTCTAAAATTTTGAAATTAGGGTTTTCTAATTATGATTAATTTTTTAATTACACTATACATGAACATTAGGGTTTAGATTATATAATTATCATTGACTTTGCTAATTTAGCAATTAGGGTTTATAGTTTTGGTAATTAGGTTTTTATAATTTCTAATTAGGGTTACTAATTATAGAAATTAGGGTTTCTAAAAATAAATATCTCAAAATGTTAATTAGGGAATACCTAGTTATTCATAAAATCATATAATATCGTTACATAATAATCGCGAACTCATAATTAAGTTTCAAATTAGGGTTTAACACTTAAAATTAGGGTTTCTAGCACTTTAATTAGGATTTACCTAATTAATACATTTAATACGTGACATAAATTATATAACACACTTATAAAACAATCTTGTACTCTAATTTGGATCTCAAATTAGGGTTTAATATTATTACTAGGGTTTGGTCATAATACACCGTAATTGACCAACCATTATCAATAGTACATATTCATAGCACTAAAAAGTTAAAATATAATTAATATTATATTAATATCCTCATACCTTGACAATAATCCAAAATTATGGTTTGGATTCCATATCTGATTTATTCTTCATATTTAACCATAATAATTAAGGTAAAATAATTAACTTAATAAACTGTACTAAAATTCATATAATAAAATAATTATTATAATTACTCTAAAAATCACTTCATATATTATTTAAATAATATATGATTATATTTTAATAGAAAATAATTAATAAAAACATTTTTATCTTAAAATTAATTATTATAAGAATATACTTTATAATAATCAATAATTCTACAATAAATTTATTTGTAAATATTTATGTAATAAATATGTTTTTATTTACCACATAAATACATATACACATTATCTTGTACAAATCCTCATCCTTAAAATAATAATAATAAAAAATTTATATGCAAAATTTATGATTTATTTAAATAGAAAATATCGGGTTATTACAGGTTTAATATGGAGAACCTAAGGGGTCATACCATAAAAGGAAGAATAATTATTTAAGAAGTTAATGGCATAATCGTAATAATAAGTTAAGTATATTTAATTTAATCTATGGTGATAGAATAAATTAAATAGCTTAATATTTATTATTTAATATTTTAGAAAATTAAATATAAACTAATAAGAGGAGTCTTATTATTATTATTATTATTATTATTATTATTATTATTATTATTATTTAATTCCTAAAGGAGTTTGGGAATTAATTAATAAAAGTACTCTCATTTATTCCTAATAAGATTAGGAGGCTAATTAATTAAAGGATTTTAATTAATTAAAATAAAACATAATTCCTTAATTGTTAAGGAGGGTTGCCCACATCTATAAATAAGATGAGTCTTATTATGGGTGATGATGTTGTTGACTTTTTCACAACTTATGTGATTCCAATTATTTGAGAGTACGCTCATTTTCTATGAGAGATAGAAAACTAGGGTTTTTCCAAACACATGTCTTCTTGAATCTTTATTCTTTCTTGGTGGATCACCTCTAGAGGCCAAATACTTGGGCGGCTAACGTTGATCAAAGAAAGAAACCAACCCCGGTGGATTCAAGTTGAACGCAAAAAGGATTGGAGGTGAACTTGTACCTGTGGAAGCTCGAATTTCAAGGGTATGATTCTTGTTCTTCATATCTTTTCGTTTAATTAATAATTGTGCATAAAGGATGATTCAGTTATATAGTTTGTAAAATTTTTAAACTCTGATTTTTACATGTTGCCGTTTATTTTGTGCAATTTGATTGCGTTTATGAATATTATAAACCTAACAGTGGCATCAGAGCCAAACCTTTATTCGAATTATTAATTGTTCTAATTTGATATGTATATTGATATGTGTTTAGAACAATTTAATTGTGCATAATTTTGTTATATAAAATTAAAAAATAAAGAAAAAAGAAAAACCAAACGTTATTCTCGAAATACGTGAAACATGTCCAGGAAAAGAAGTTGCTTAACACTTAGAAGTGGATTAACACTTCACGTTGCCCAGGATAAGTTGGGATCCATGTAATCATTTATATTATATATATACGAAAAGGTTACAGTATGGGATTCCTTTTATATAATCCTGGACATGGAAAACCCTTGACTTCGCTTTATATATATATACAGAATGGATCCTGTCCGGGAGTCCGGACAGGTCCTAAAATGCGGACCAATTTTTTTTTTTTTTTTTTTTTTTTTTGAAACAACTAAAAAAAAAAAATTTATGGAACTGAAATTTTTCCATAATACAGTGTTTTGGGTGTGTTTTTAATACCTATACCAACCCATGTATGTACAGTCTGCCCAGATTGTACAGAAATGTTTTGGTATAGGCATCCAAATCACGCCCAAAATACTGTATTATGAAAAAATTTCAGTTCCATAAATATTTTTTTTAGTTGTTTCAAAAAAAAAAGCAAAAAAAAAAAAGGTCCGAATTTTTTTAAAATCCTGGAGTCCGGACCTGATCCGGACTCTCTCTCTCTCTCTCTCTCTCTCTCTATATATATATATATATATATATATATATATATATATATATATATATATATAAACGGTACGATTTTATTATGTATAATAATAATTTTATAATTAAAATAAAAAGTTTATTTTGATTTTAAAATTAGATTTCATGCTAACTAATTAGAGTTAGAATTGAATTTCATAATAACTAATTGGAGTTGAAATTGATTTTCATATTTCCTTAAATAAATGAGTTTATTTAGATATGAAATAAGATTTCATATTATTCAAAATAAAGGAGTTTATTTGTGAATAAGAATCCGTATTTTCTTAAATAAATGAGTTTATTTAGATATGAAATAAGATTTCATATTATTTAAAATAAATGAGTTTATTTGGGAATATGAAAGAGAATCCGTGTTTCCTTTAATAAAAGAGTTTTTTTTACTTGGAATTGGATTCCATAATTAATTAAAATAAAGAAGTTTATTTTGATTAAAGATTTTGATTAAAATAAAATAGTTTATTTTATTCAAAATTGGATAAATGAAAATAAAAGAGTTTATTATGATTTAAATTTGGATTAAAATAAAGGAGATTATTTTGATTCAAAATTAGATTTTATACTAACTAAATTTGCCCATTAAATGATATCAATATATATATATATATATATTGAATGTTTATTATTCATGAGATGAATGTTATTTATTGATGCATATGGTGATGTGTATGATAATAAATGGGATTGATTATGGACTATTGACCAATAAGATTGGATTTTATTTTAGTTGGTTGCATGAATGTATGAGTTTTATTAAATGGGGTCTGCGTACCACATCTTCTCTAATTTTTTCTTAATGTAAATTCTATCTCCCTCCTATGTACTTCCCCTTGACTGCTGATCAAGGTTTCTATTTATTTTAAATAGTTTTGTAATAGGAATAGTTACAATTAATTTTGAAGAATTGGAGATCTAGGATCAAGGAGCGCTTGAAGACCCGTTTGTAATGGAGCCCGGGTTTAAATGTAATAGTTATATTTAAATATTAATTCTTGCACCACTAGGGTTTGACCTTTTGGTTTATTTGGTGGCTCTAGTGAACCAAACTAGAATAAAGGTGCATAATCAATCCGGGGAGAATATAGTATTCTATATGTCCATGCTTACACTATATATATTATATATTATGCAAACATGCTTCGCATGTTAATTAATATGACGTTTATTCTATATATATACTTTATTTGATACCGGTTATCCCCATTCTTTTATTTCTCCTACTTTCGCTCAACGATTAAATTTGACTCCGGAGAAATTAGACTTTGACTTATCTGTGGAAATTCCATTGGGAGAAACCTTCATTACTTCCACTGTTTATAAGTCTTGTTTGGTTCAAATCGGTAACCGCACATTACCTGTCGATCTTATTTCTTTAAAAATACTTGTGTTTGTCGTAATTCTAGGGATTGATTGGTTGAATACTCATCATGCAAAAATTGATTATTTTCGTAAGGTTGTTAGTTTTCATTTTCCTAATCAACCTATTATGCGAATTCAAGCGACCAAACCATTAAATTCCATCACGGTCATTTCAAGTCATAAAGCTATTCATTTATTGAAAAATGGATGTCGAGCTTTCTTAGCTCATGTCACAGATTTAAACAAAAATACGTCAGTTTTGAACGATATTTTTATTGTTAATAAATTTCCTGACGTATTCCCTGAATAACTTCCTGGCCTACCCCCAGAGCGTGAAATTGAATTTTGTATCGACCTTGAACCTGGTATAAAACCCATTTCCAAAGCCCCATATCTAATGGTTCCTATTGAACTTAAGGAGTTAAAGACCCAATTACAAGAATTGTTAGACATTGGTTTTATTTGTCCTTATACGTCTCCTTGGGGTGCTCCTGTTCTATTCATGAAGAAGAAAGATGGGAGTATGCGACTTTGTATTGATTATCGAGAGTTGAATCATGTCACCATAAAAAATAGGTATCCATTGCCAAGTATTGATGACCTGTTTGACCAGTTGTAAGGAGCCAAATTCTTTTCAAAGATTGATCTTCGTTCCGGATATCACCAATTGAAGATTAGAACTGATGACATTCCAAAGACAGCTTTCAGAACTTTGTACGGGCATTATGAATTTCTAGTCATGTCCTTTGGATTGACTAATGCTCCTGCTGCCTTCATGAATATGATGAACCGAGTATTCAAGGAATATTTGGATCACTTTGTGGTCGTCTCTATTGATGGCATCCTTATTTATTCCAAAAGCCTTGAAGATCATGAACAACACTTGAGGATGACACTCCAAAAGCTTCGTGAATACAAGCTTTATGCCAAGTTGAAGAAATGCGAGTTCTGGCTTGAGGAAGTAGCATTCCTTGGGAACGTAGTATCAAGTCATGGAATATCTGTTGACCCGGTAAATATTAAATCTATTCAAAGTTGGGAGCAACCTAAATCAGTGACCGAAGTACGTAGTTTTCTAGGATTAGCAGGTTATTATAGTAGATTCATGGAAGGTTTTTCTCGAATCGCTACTCCATTAACTCAGCTGACTCGAAAAGATACAAAGTTCGGTTGGAGCGAAGAATGTGAGAAGAGTTTTCAAGAACTCAAGAGGAGACTCATTTCAGCACCTGTTCTGACAATACCATCTAGCTCGGAGGGATTTTTCATCTACAGTCATGCTTCGGGCAAAGGTTTGGGATGTGTTCTCATGCAACATGGGAAAGTCATAGCCTATGCCTCAAAACAACTCAAAGAATATGAGAGGAATTATCCTACTCATGATCTAGAGTTAGTAGTTGTTGTCTTCGCACTTAAAATTTGGAGGCATTACTTGTATGGGGAGAAAGTGGAGATCTTTACGGATCATAGAAGCCTCCAATATTTCTTCACTCAAAAGGAACTCAACATGCGACAACAACGGTAGCTTGAACTGTTGAAAGATTATGATCATACCATCCAATACCATCCTGGAAAAGCGAACGTGGTAGCTGACGCATTGAGAAGAAGATCATATGCAAGTATGAGTGCGATATTGTCAACGCAAAGGCCCATTTTGTGTGACTTGAAAAGGATGGAGATAGAGTTAAAAACTCTAGGGACCCATGTGATGATGGCGAATATATGAGTAGAATCGACTTTAATTGATAAAGTTAAAGCTGCTCAAGCTACAGACCCGGAGTTGATGCGTATGAGGAAGAAAGTGCAAGAAGGTGCTATGCCGGAAGTAAAAATTGATGAAGAAGGAATACTTTGAGTCAACTCCAGACTTTGTGTTCCTAACGACCCTGATTTAAAGTATAAAATCATGATGGAGGCGCACAACACACCGTTTCCAATCCATCCTGGGAGTTCCAAAATGTATCAGGATCTTCAACATACATTTTGGTGGAGCAATATGAAGAGAGAGATAGCGGAGTTTATCTCAAGGTGTTTAACTTGTCAACGAGTCAAGGCGGATCATCAAGTACCAAAAGGTCCATTGCAACCACTAGAAATTCTAGAATGGAAGTGGGAGCACATTACCATGGATTTCTTTACCGATCTTCCCAAGGTTTCTCAAGGCATAGATGTGATTTGGGTCATTGTTGATAGATTGACCAAGTCTGCTCACTTCTTACATATACGAGAAACTTATACACTTAAACGTCTTGCTCGTATGTACATAAATGAAATTGTAAGACTGCATGGTATTTCAGTATCCATAGTTTCTGATCGAGACCCAAGATTCACTTCACGATTTTGGGTTAGTTTGCAGAAAGCTATGGGCACAGATTTATGATTTAGCTCGGCATATCATCCTCAGACGGATGGAAAGTCAGAGAGGACTATTCAAACTCTTGAAGATCTATATAGACTCTATATCCTTGATTTGAAGGGAAGTTGGGACAAGTTTTTACCATTGGTGGAGTTTTCATACAACAACAGTTATCAAACAAGTATTGGCATGGCTCCATTCGAAGCGTTGTATGAGAGAAAGTGTCGTTCTCTAGTATGTTGGGATGAGGTGGGTGAAGCAACATTGTTGGGATCGGAGTTGGTACGTATGACTACAGAAAAGATTCAAATGATCCGATAACGTATAAAAACTTCACAGGATCGACAAAAGAGTTATGCTGATCTTCATCAAAAGGACGTAGAATTCTATATTGGAGATCATGTGTTGTTACGTGTTGCTCCATGGAAAGGAGTTACGAGATTTGGAAAGAGTGGAAAGCTCAATCATCGGTTCATTGGCCCATTTTTAATTCTTGAGCGAGTGGGAACTGTGGCCTATAGACTCGCCTTACCACATATCTATTTTACGTAAATATTTGAAAGACCCAAACCACATTATTAAGATAGAACCAGATGTGATACAGGAAGATTGAACGTATGAAGAGTTACCTGTTAAAATCTTGGATAAGAAGGATCATGTTCTACGCTCCAAGGTTATACCTCAAGTCCAAGTTTTGTGGAGAAACCACGATGTGGAGGAAATGACTTGGGAGTTAGAATCTGAGATGAAGTCAAGGTATTCTCATCTCTTCGATATACCAGGTATGTACCCTAATTTCGAGGACGAAATTTCATAAGAAGTGGAGGTTGTAAGACCCCAACTTTTATGAATAAAGAATAATTTTTTTCGAATTATATTTTTAAATATTATGGTATTGATTTAATATAATATTATAGTTGTGGGTAATATTTATAAATTTTGCAAAGTACGCAAGTTTTTATATAATATTCAATTGGTTGGGGAATATTCGTATTAACAGAGAATATTCGTACAACGACACAATCATTGGTGGACCCCACAATAGAATTATTGTCGAATTGAGAAAACGACAAAAATACTTTATGAAAATAACGGCGGAGGTGTTACCATTAAAACTGTTGAACTACCCGGTAGAAAAAGTACAGTAATACGCGTAGTTGGACAGTAGCACA
Source organism: Panax japonicus (assembly GCA_020205505.1). NCBI lineage: Eukaryota > Viridiplantae > Streptophyta > Magnoliopsida > Apiales > Araliaceae > Panax > Panax japonicus. The sequence goes on along the minus strand of CM035113.1, from coordinate 37,007,284 downwards.
CAATATTGATTATTTATGCTTACTTGAGAAGTCACTCAGCTATACTCAATTATTGCTACAGTAATTGCTGCATCATATTTCTCATATTATTGATTCAATTATTGTTACAGTATCATCTGCATTATATGATATATTATTAAATTAATAATTGAGACGACAAAGTTATTCATATTATTATTTGCAATATTGACAATGTCTAGAAGTTCTGTCAAGGAGAGGTTTGGTCACCTAATTGCGCGCCAATAAGGAGAAATCCTTATCGAAAAGCCCCCTCTTTCCTAAGAACAACCTGGTTGTTAAATATTGTGAATTATAATATTAATGATGAATAAGTTCGTGTTGATTAAAGATGAATTTTATAGTTCTATTATGTTGGACTTATTTGTGTTAGTATAATTGATGTCTGGAGGATATATTGTTCAATTGGGTATTCAGCACAAATTTCGTGTCAGAGTTACTATTCACGAGTTACTATTCATGATTTACTATTCATGAATTACTATTCACGAGTTAATATTCATGAGTTACTATTCACGAGTTACTATTCACCCAGATACTATTAACTCTAGTATTGAGCATTCGGGTATTTGGGTACAATATTATTCCATGAGGAGATGTTCTAATTTTTCAAACCGTTGGTTGAAGATATAATCGTAAGTCAATATGGACCGCTGGTGGAGTTATAATAGTAAATCAATCTGGACCGTTCATAAGTTAGTTACTATGCAGTCCATTCTTCTATAAATATAAGCTCATTCATTCATTATTTCTTACGAATTCACTAAAACTCTAGAGAGAGAATTATAAGAAAACCTATAGAAAAGTATTATGCTACTTCCCTACTCTTATATTCAGTTTCTTTTACGGTAAGGGGTGTTATTTGTGAGGCCCCCGAATCCGGATACCTGAAACCCGAACTCGGTACTTCACGATACCATTTCTATGAGCGAAAAAATACTAATAATAATAACAATAATATAAAACTTAACTTAAATTTACATATACATCAGAGTCTTTCTCCCAAGTACGCAACATTTAGTCATTCATTACATGATATTAGATATTTGAATATCATAGCCTTCATAATCTAAAACAATTACAAACAGTACCACAAATCTTATTTGGTTAGCTTTCCCTTTCCCTTGTTTCGGCATGAGCCTTCTGGTTCTTCACACTTAGCTGAAAAATATTTAAATTAAGCAAGGATGAACATTTGAGTGCCCAACAAGTATTATATATATATATATATATATATATATATAAGTTGAAAGAATTTAAATGTTTTCTTTATAATACCCTTCTACAACCAGTCAATAGTTGTGAAGTAATCTATACCAATAATAGTATCATAACAACCCTCTTTCAAATTTTTTGAAACTACGTATTGACTATACATGGGTTTCTGTGACATACTATGAACATTATTTTCATTTTCGAAAAGGTTTGAACAGAAATTCATATGTAAACCGTCATGACTTACGGGCACGGAGGGTGATCAACCCCATTGTACTCTGTATTGATCAATACTACATGTACAAGAACGAAGTTATCGTTCACTCTGTCCGCCTTGGGCGCATAAAAATTTTCCCATTATCAAGATGTTCATACCTATCGGGTTTTCGTAACAAAGGTCTTATCTTATTCAACAATAATATAATTCAACATATATGTATATTAAAGGTGTATCAACATGTGATTAAATATAATGATTATCCAAGTGGGGACACTTGTATAATCATTTCTAGAAATTAACGAACAGAATATATATCCGAATTATCATATACTAACATGTTAATAATCAAAGGGTGTATATAATATAGGTTTAACAATCTGTACATTAATAATAATAATTATTCTGAACTTCTTACTTCTGTCCATTGCATAAAGAAAATGCAAAGTTAGGATACTTGCATGATGCGCTGCTTACAATTCTCAACTTAGTTCTACCCTTTTCTATCACAACCTATCATTAATCAGATCATTTTACTGATTAGTACAACATATCATACACATAACACTTCCTATTGCAGTCAGCACATTTCCTATTCACATTATCACACAACCTTAATAACCATTGAATCACAAATAAACACATATCCAATAAATTATCTAAGTCCAGATCAATTTCTGAAATATGTCGGTCTACCGACAGCTTTTTCGGGTAAATATCGAGTCTAAGACTCTAAACCGTAGTTCAATATCCATTTGGATAACTTAAACATCAGTCGCACTATTTTTCATGGCCTTATAATAATTACTATCATTTACCATAAATTTTGAAATATCAGAATCATTATTAAATGATTTAAATATCAAACAATTCTATTATTATTAATATTTAATTAATATTAAACTATTAATGAAACCATTGTCAAAATATTAAAGTTATGTATAATAACTCAAATATATTTAAAGTATTTATAATACCCTTAAATGATTTTTAAAACATTTAAAATCATTATTAAATAATTACCATTAATATTTAAATATTAATGAACTATTTATCCAAATATTAAAAGTCATTAATTATAACTTAAAATATTTTTAAATCATTAATATCCTTTTTAAATGATTTTTAATTAAATAAAACTATTTTTAAACTATTTATTTAATATAATTATTAAATAATTTTAATATCATTAATATATCATTAATATTAAATTATTAATGAAATTATCCTTTAAATATTAAAAGTTATAGTTTATAACTTAAAATATCTTTAAACACTTTATTTTCATTTAAAATGATTTTTATAATATTAAATCATTTTTAAACTAAATTATTTAATATAATTATTAAATAACTTTAATATCATTAATAATCATTAATTAATGAAATTTACCTTTAAATATTAAAAGTTATATTTTATAACTTAAAATATTTTTAAATACCTTATTATTATTTAAAATGATTTTTAATATAATAAAATCATTTTTACTTCATTTATTTAATTTATTTAATAAATAAATTAATTATCATTAATATTAATTTATTAATAAAAATTATCACATAATATTAAAAGTTATCAAAAATAACTTAAATTATTTTCTTATACCATAATATAATTTTAAATGATTTTTCATGAATTAAAATCATTTTTAAATAATTTATTTAATATTATAATTAAATAAATTAAATACTTTTAATATTTCAAAAATATTAAATATTTATGAAATATATTTAAAATAATTAAAAACTAATTTTTAGAATTTAAAATAATTTTTAATAATTAAAAACTATTTTTTTCTATTTTTTTATTAATTTCCAAAAAATTATAAATTATTTGTCGCTAAAGACCACCTATAGCGACAGAACCGTCGCTATAGGTGTTCTTCATGTTCTTGAGCCTGCCCAGACATTCATAGGCAGTCACCGAGTGGTCATGTTTGACCGACCATAATTTAGTGTGTGTTGTGTTTCTGGGTCTGTTGTTCGTCAGATCATGTAGTACAAATACAAGACTACACGATCCAACAACAAACATGATCAAAACGCATAACAAAAGAGAGATCTAAGCCTCTAAATTCGCTGTCAGAGCTGTTCTTCATTTCTGGGTTTGCCCAGAAATGAAGAACAGTGCAGCATGCCAACTTTGAGCTTCCACTACATGCAAATCGTGTAACATTTTTGTGATCTAAGAGTTCTAGATTGTAGAACACATGTAACTAAAGAGATCTATCATTTAAAACACATAAAACAACAACATAATCAACCTTTACAATCCGGTCAAACCATGTCAGTCGGCATGTTCATATGTTTTCTGGGTTACCCATAAAACAGAAAACATGCATGACTTAGCTAGTTTGACCGGCCACATAATCCAACCCGTTTACTACATAAGTGATATTAAGGAACAAGAAAGTAGACTAACAAACATACTACAACTTAGTGGCAATAACCACAACTAAGCATCAAACCACTGTCAAATCCGTGATTGTAAAAATCCTGTCAGACCTTTCTGGGCTCGTTCTGGGTTACCCAGAACATGGCCAGTCATGGTTGGTCAACGGTATTTGACCACCCATATCTTGCAACCAACAACCGATTTGACTCTGATTTTAGTTCCAGAGAAAAGATCTCACAACATACTACAAGACCAAACATTAAAACAACAAAAACATAAAACATAGAAAGATCTACATGACCTGACATTTGGTTGTCAGATATGAAAAACAAAATTTCCAGATTTTTAAAAATACCAATTTCGTGCATTTAGATGTTATGGAACCGTAATATACCAACCCACACTACTACAAAACAGTAAATAGACAACGCAGAAAAAACGTTGTGGTTTCAGTCAGAAAAACGTCGTGGTTAAGGGTGTTGTCTATTTGATACCCTTACACAACGTTTTTAAAACGTTGTAGTTAAGCACCATACACAACGTTTTTTAAGAAAAAAACGTTGTAGATTTATTTTTTAAAAATTAGCAGATGCTTAAAAACGTTGTAGAAGGTATGATTCCACAACGTTTTTTGGATAAAAACGTTGTTGTTTAGTATATCAGACAACGTTTAGACACATTTACACAACGTTTTAAAAATGTTGTAGATTAAAAAAATAAGAAAAAAAAATATTGTGGTTCACCTATATTACCAATACACCTGTAATATGCTAATGCCATGATATATAGCTAAAATTACAAAGAATATTAATACCATACAAAACGTTTACATCCCAATAATTCTTTGTAATGCCAATTATAAAGAATTTTAATACCATACAATACGTTTACATCTCAATAATGCCAAACTATCCATACATCTCAAATTGAAAATCAGTAAGATATACCTAATAGAGAACCTTGTGAGAAAGACCAACATAACTAATCCAAACACCACTAGTAGTTCCTGCACCTAAACAATAGCATTACTACATTAGCAGCACTTGCAATCCTTGGCCACAGATCATCGCACTCTTTTCCTATTGGGCCAGTAATGGCAGATCCTACACACATTAAAAGCAGATACCATAAGTACAATAAAAACAACATATTTGGATTGTGACTTGTCTATAACATGTCAGAGTCAGATTGATAAACCAAACATTATAACAAGTTATATTCTGTTGTTTACGTAGTGTAATGGAAAAGCAGCTAATAGCTAGGGGTCTACAGTGAAGAACAAACCTTGGTTAGATTAGACATGGCCATTGCATTGTGTCCAGCTCCACTCATCAGAACAGGCACATCACCTATATCTTCTCCTGTCATTCTCTTTAAAGCAGCGTACGCTGCAGATTTCAGCTGTGAAACTTAATCCAGCAATGCAAATCACCGCATTGGCATCATGCTGAAAATTTCAAAACTACGATGAGCATAAACTTAATTTTGTAGCAAAAAGTAAACAGAAAATGAGATGGAGATCTAACACCTTACGTTCTACAATACAAGAAACAGAGCCATTATAGTTGGAAAGTGTAAAGACGTATAAGAACTGAGATGTGAAGATGGATCTCATAGTAACTAGAAGATATAAGTGAAGAGCTCCAGAAAATTGCAGAGCATTAATCACTGCTCATGAATTAGTGGGCTTTTCTTTCCCTTGGCCCCTTATTATTATATCTTGTGCGCATGGGTGGGTGGAGTTATAATAGCCAAAAGTTGGAGAACAAAAATGCAATTCAACAATCAGCACTCGATTATACGTATATCATTAAGCCAAATATATAAAATGTTACAAAAGTTGAACTTAAAACGCTCACTACTAATCACTGATAATGATGAACAGCTTACAAGAGCTGGTTACCAGCTCAAATAATCAGTCGCCCACCAAATACAAAATGCATATATTTCTGTATGGACACAATGATTTTGTGACTGCAGTAAACCTTTATATATATAGGTCAGTATAACATTTACCTCAACCATAAGTAATTCCACGCGCACACAACCCCATACCAAAAACAATCAAATTCCACCTATAGGGTAAGAAAAGAATCAGGTGTCAGAACAGGGATAAAATGCTTCAAAAGAAGGATTCAGAAATTGAAGTGAAAGAACAAGAAGCCAATTTTAATACCTAAAAACAAGCAATCATTTACAAACTGTTGTTAGGTCCGTGAGTCAGATAGCCATGACATGATTGTCAGGCTGCATTTGATGAATTGGGACACACATCAGCAGTTAGAATATCAATACTTGAACCCAAGTCCTCTCTACTCGACAGCTTTCTTCCTACTCTAAGATGCACGGCTGTAGAATTCTGTGAAGTTAAGCCGAAACATGAGGAACTTCAAATCAACATGTTGCTGCACAGGAAATTGCAAAATGAACCCTTCAAAGAGTGATGAGTATTCCTTTGCAATTGCATCAATATCTTGTCCTGTATTCCGAAGAAATTCACCAGCACGTTGTGTGATTACCTTCCTGCTTTCACCAAGCCATGACCCGGGTTCTGAAGTTTTATTATTTGAACGCCTCTTGGTCATGTCTCGAGAAGGTAAAGAAGAATCCGCAGTTCTGCGATTCATAGCAATGAGGTAAGGTAACCGAACAGGACAAAAGTTTTGGTTTATTACAATTTTATCATGAAAAATAAAATGGCTGTAATAAAAGATAATACCTTACTTGGAACTCATTAACACCTTCATACAACCGATCTGCATGACTACGGAATCTCAATATAAGGTCAAACAACACAAAGAGAGTCTTATAAAGGGCTTGTGACCTCTCTCCAAGGAGGGACCTTTCAACAATTGAATGGAGATATTTCTCATGTGCTGCAAGTAGATCATCAAGATCTTTAGCTACTTCCATTTCATTTAAAAAGTTAGACCATGACACCTCTAGGACTTCAAACATGATATAGTATTGCAAATTTGTAACAAAATGATTCATCTCATCCTATAGTACTTGGCATCGCCTCGAAGCCAAAATCAACTGCAACTTAACAGCTTGTGGCAACTTAGAGAAGAAGAATATATAAATTAAGAAAAGAAATGGGCATTACCTTCCACCATAAAGGAGAAATCCTAAGGCTGCAAACAAAGATACACCTGCCAAAGCATGTAGATAAGGAGAAGCTTAAAAAAGTTTCAATTTTATAGCATAATTTACCAAAACAACAACAAAATATAATATACTATCTAAACACAAACCAACAAAGACCTATCCATCATTTTGTATAGGCAGATCCACTAAATCTTACTGTTAGCAGGACTCTTAACACAACTTCCATGGCAGTTGTCCACCAGTCAAGGATAAAATATCTCAAACGCATTAAGCATTGCCCAAGTAACAGAGACCTATCCACCAGAGTGTCATGTTCCCACTTCCCAGTTCAGATACACTGGTTAATTAAGCACATGAGTACCAATGACAGTGATTTGATCTTATAATTTTATACTATAGGAAAAACATTTAAATAAGTGTATAGAAATGATCTTTAGATTATATACCTAATCCTAGAGATGCAATTTCGTCTTGGTGGAAGAAATTGTCTCCCTTTGAAGTCAAGCTTGAGTTCATTTTCTCAACCGCAGCAACCAAATCCTGTGTTAAGTGATTTATAACTAGCATCCATAATACGCATACAGACAATCGTTTGACATTATATAATCACATACAAGTAGAGAAAGCCATGTTTTTAGGATTTTAAAAGCAAGATTGCACAATTCTATGCCAATTGATTATGGTTCAGCCTATTGACTCTTAAGATTACTGATAGATTGAAAGTCTTCTTATTTGAAACACAAGGAAGCTTCTCAGTTAGAACCAACAGATCTTGCCTATGAACTTTTGTCTCAGTTTCTTGAAACAATAAATCTTTTAACTACAAGTTTGGATAACCAAGTCCCTCATTCTCAAAGCTGGCTTTTGAAATGGCTTGGTGATTAAAAAAAAAGAATAAAAAAAGGAATTATTCCTGATAAATTAATCAAAAAATTTATTGATAAGTATATATTTTCAAAGTGGCTTTGGAGTAATTTTTTTCACTCTTCTTTCTATTAAATTTCAATATTCATGGACTTTTTGTGCCACTCAAAGCTCATGAGTTAAACCTATACTTCCTTCAGGCTCCAACCCTACTGATCTCCCCAATATTTTTTTATATCTTCCCAGCACTCAATTAAGGATCAATATATCAATAACAAGGGATAGGAAAATACATAAGAAAGTTTTGGGCAGAGTTGATGCAGTTACAGAACAGAAACAGGGTCATATTATCACCAAATTATTGTTATCTATAACTCCCATCTTTGTCTTTCACATTGAATTATGGCGAAGTTAAATAATGGGATGAGACAAAATGGTAAACATGATTAAGAAAGGAAGCAAAAGAAAAAACCTACCGTACGCCATCACTGCCGACGGGCTCACCAGGGTCCGAGCCATCACTGCGACCGAAGCATGAGAGACAGGAATCAGATGTTATCCTCAAAGCATGACCCATAACAAACCTGCTGTTGGACAGAAGATAAAGATCTAGAAGAGTAGCTGAGAGTTGAGAACCCTAGATTTGTGGTGTGAACCCTAGATTTATCAGAGAGGCTCATAAAAGCCCTAGATTTATTCAAATTTCTCAAACCAAAACCTCGAATTCCATGAAACAAACCTAATTAAAGCTCCTCAACGATTCTGAAACTTCAAAAATGGCGAGATTTTGAGGAGAAATGGAAGGGAAAAGGAGAGAGGAACTCATATGCATAAAACCAACATCGCAGAGCGAGAGAAAGAAAAAGACGTGTTTTAATTTTAACTTCAATATTTGATGCTCCGTGTTTTTCTTAATAGATAACGTTTTTTTAAAAAAACGTTATCTAATTAAAATAAAAATAATGTCCTTCTAAATAGATAACGTTTTTGCATATATATTTACAACGTTTTTTCTAAAAACGTTGTAAAAAAAAAAACCACAACGTTTTTATAAAAAACGTTGTCTATTAAGCGTTGTCTATTAGGTACTTTGTACTGGTGCCAGATCATTAAACTAGACTACAAATAACACATTATAACATCAAATTACAAGATTTAATAACAATTTAAGGATCAGATCATAGCTAGGGTTTTATACCTTTTTCTTTGAAATTTTCTGATCTTTGGCTTCTGATTTGATTATGAATTTTGTGGGGCTGTGTTTTGGGATAGAAATACTTAGAGAATTCGTTGCTTAGAGAGAAAGAGGGACTTGGTTGAGTGTTGGACAAAATGTAAGTTAGTAAATGCCTTTCTCTATCCTCCAATCTATATATATTTATGATGTTTGATGCATGTATACTGATATCTAGAGCTGAGTGCTGTCAAATAATATCACATGGAGTTGTTAGGTTTGGTGACCAACTTCACCAATTTTGTTAAAACATACAAGCTAGTCCCTTTAATGCTAAAAAGGGCATAAAAGACATTTGTTTTTCCAATTTAATGGCAAAAATGGAACTTAGCAAACCCTTAAGGTTTAACCCTAAGGTTTAGCACAAAATAAATCTAGGATTTAGCAATTAGGATTTGCACAAAAATAAAATTAAATAAAAATTAATTAAATTTTAGTTTCTTAAATTTTGAAATTAAGGTTTTCTAGTTATGATTAATTTTCTAATTACTTTTTAGAGTAACATTTGGGTTTAGATCATATAATTATCATTGACTTTGCTATTTTAGCAATTAGGGTTTATCCTTTTTGGTAATTAGGTTTACTAAATTACAATTAGGGTTTCCAATTACTAAATTAGGGTTCTACTTTAGTAATTAGGGTTTAACAATTTAGGGTTTTTAAGATTAACAATTATAATCATAATACTTGTTAATTAATCACATTAATACAATCACCAACATTCTCAAATTATAATTTCAAATTAAGGTTTTATAAATATCAAATTATGATTTCTAGAAATTTATATCTCTATTTATCAATTAGGGTTTACCTAATAAATCACAAAATCATATAACACAGTTATATAATAACCCCGCACTCATAATTGAGTTTCAAATTAGGGTTTCTCATTCTCAAAAATTTGTATTTTCTAAATACTATGGTTTCTAGAATTTTAATTAGGGTTTACCTAATTAATACATTTAATACATGTCATAACTTATATAACATACTTATAAAATAATCTTGCACTCTAATTTGAATATCAAATTAGGGTTTAACATTATTACTAAAGTTTGATCATAATACACCGTAATTGACCAACTATTATCAATACAGGAATATAGTACGTATTCATAGCACTGAAAAATCAAAATATAATTAATATTATATTATTATTCTCATACATTGACAATAATCCAAAATTAGGGTTTGGATTCCATATCTGATTATTCTTTCATATTTAACCTTAACAATTAGGATAAAATATTTAACTTAATAATCTGTACAAAAATTTATATAATAAAATAATTATTATATTTATTCTAAAAAAAATCACTTCATATATTATTTAAATAATATATGATTATATATTTATGGAAAATAATTAATAAAAACATTTCTATCTTAAAATTAATTATTATAAAAATATACTTTATAATAATCAATAATTCTAAAATAAATTTACTTGTAAATATTCATGTAATAAATATATTTTCATTTACCACATAAATACATATACACATAATCTTGTAGAAATCCTCATCCTTGAAATAAAAAAAAAATTATACGCAAAATTAATGATTTATTTATATAGAAAATATCGGGTTGTCACATTATTTCTTTCTTTCATCTTAATGAAGAGAACTATGTTATTCCATTATTTATTATTCTGTTAGAATAACCTGTATACGCGGGCTACCCTATACATGGTAACATTCTTCTAATATTTCGTCCTTTATTATTCAGTCGAAATATCCTGTCTGTGCGTTTACACCGGACCTGGTTCCATTATTTATTATTCTATCGGAATATCCTGTTTGTGCGTTTACACCGGACCTAGTTCCATCCTTTATTAATTTGTTAGAATAACCTGCCTGTACGGTCTATCGCATGCATGGTGATTTCTTTTGTTATTTCATTCTTTATTATACTGAGTTGGTTAAAACTTTGACTTCTATACCCATGAAATTAGTGGAATATCTTTGATATTTGCGCTTCATCTAGTATTTTTTCATGGAAATATTCTTCTGAGCATTCTAGAATTTTACTCTACAAAGCAGTATCATGTTGACAATTTGGACGTTATCAGTTCCTAGATAAATTAATTCTTGATCTTGTTTTATTGAATTCTTATATCATTGTCATCATCCTCGTGTTTATATTTTGTTGAAAGTCATCTTTGGCCTGTAGTTCATAGATGGACTTGGTATGATTATAACCAGGGATTATTCGGTGCAATCATGACCGTAATGTTACAAATGATGTAATAAAATTCCTCATTAGCCCGTAGTGCGTTGATGGACAGTTGTTGGAATGATCATGACCATTAATGAATACACGAATGTCCTTGGCCCGTAGTGCATGGATAATTTGTGGTCGTGATACTAAAGAATATCATTGGCCGTAGTGCAGGAGTGATTCGATGATGTGGATTATTTATTAAGCTGAGTCACAGCGATAAACGTGATGAAAAACATTTTAAATCATAGAAAATAGTAGATTTTATTCCCTACTTGACTCTTCTAATTGATTGCTTGTTCTGCTGCAGTTAAACTTGATATTTATTATATTTTATTAGTTTAACATTGTTGAAGGCTAACGATAAATTATTCTGCATTATCTTAGTCATAATATTTCTTACTGGGCTAGTTGAGCTCACCCTTTTGCTTTCATTGTTCTCTTTAGGAAATTAGAACGTAGCAGGGTCTAGTCGGGGAACAGTGTGATGGTCCTAGATGGTGCATTAATAGTCCTCGTTATTCTGTGAAATAGTGTGATAATAATTGTAATGAGGACTCCTTTTGAGTTTGTATAATCTCTAGTAGATAATATTTGTATTCAAACTCACAGTTTATGTTTTGTCGTATTGTACACGACAGTTGTATTATTAAGTTATATTTAAATTCTGTATCATGTATCTGGCGACTCAAGATGGGTGATGTATACCTAATTTTGTGGGCATCACAGTATCTCTCTTAATAGTCCCCAAAGACTCATAAAAGAGAGATCGCATGAGTAACTATCATGTATGCAATGAAATATATGAGACATGATGTTGATCAGTCATATTCTGTAGAAGTTCACTATGAGTCAGTGAAAAACATCTTAAAGTACTTAACCGGCACTAAGGATGTGATCATATACATGGTGGGTCTGAATTAAAACTAGAGGGCTTAATAGACTTGAGTTTTTTCAGATAGACCAAGATGACAGAAAATACACTTTAAGGTAAAGTGTTACCTTGAATGATGGTGCAGTGAATTGGAAAGGTTCCAAACAGCAAACAGTTGCTAGTTTAGTGATAAAGACAAAGTATATAGCTATAAATGAAGCTACAAGTTGATTGTTTGGATGAAAAGTTCATTACAAAACTAGAAATAGTTCATAAGTCTCATCTTGGATCTAAACATGTGTTGTGGCACTTTCATTTGATTAAAGAATCATCGAAAGATGGGAAATCACTATAGAGATAGTGAACTATCAAGAACAACATTACATCTCCATTAACTAAAGTTTATCTAACAGCAGGATAATCGTCACTTAGAGAAGAAGGATATGAGATACCATGGCGATTGGCTTTAGTGCAAGTGGGAGATTGAAAGTAGTATGCACACAAGCCAATCATGCTTGATGATAAAGCATATACTTTGTAACGTACAATCTTATTCATTTATTAATAAAAAGTATTAATTTATTAAAGGCTTTTAATTATCTACATGATGCTACTTTATAATATGTGATAAACCCATAGTTTTAAGCAATGCTTTTAGAATAATGATGATGATCATTCTAATGAGATCTAAATTTTTAAAAAGCTTAAAACTAAAATAGTTCCCAATCATTGGATTACTAAATTGGGGATTAGTAAATCCGGATAGATTGGTACATACGTTGCTTGCTCATTGGATGAGGATGATTAATCTCATGATCATTTGTGTGGAGACACTAAAGCAAGTATGTAGGTGCTTATTAGATAATAAGTTCACTGAACGTAGCTCGCTAAGGAATACCTAATGGAGTTTTACTTTTTTGTCAATAGGAATTCCTGTAGTGATAGTAGTACAAGTGATCCTTGGACTTGAGATCATCATAGTATCTTGTGTATGATGAGTTATACTTTGACTTATTTCTTAAGACCCTTAGGGTATATCAAAGGGTATGCTTGGGTATAATAAGTTGTACATGAAGATAATGTATGACCAATAAAGAATCTACCACTTCTAGTAAAAGAAGAGAAATGTCCTATGTGATTCGATAAATGACAACCCAGTAGTCCTTGGCCAAGGCAGAATGAAATTAGAAAAGAGTTTCTAATTTGAATTATTTGGAGTTGTGCATTTAAGAGTCGAAATACATATAATTAAATAAAATAAGACTTGACAGTAATTCCATGTATTATATTTAATTGGGACATTGTATGGTGGAAGGATTGAATTATACGGTAACTATTTACTCAAAGGTTCTTTTATGATTAATGTTGAAATCTATATTATCTAGAAAGTCATTGATCGCTAGGGAGGCTTATCCCTATTGTAGATTAAATATTATTTATTTAAACAAATTAATAGTTTAATTTATTTATTTAAATAAGATTAGAATTGTTCTAATTGATTTATTCACAACCGGTTTAATATAGAGAACCTAAAGGGTCACACCATAAAAAGAAGAATAATTATTTAAGAACTTAATGGCATGATCGTAATAATAAGTTAAATATATTTAATTTAATCTATGGTGATAGAATAAATTAAATAGCTTAATATTTATTATTTAATATTTTAGAAATATTAAATATAAATTAATAAGAGGAGTCTTATTATTATAATTACTATTATTATTATTTAATTCCTAAAGGAGTTTGAGAATTAATTAATAAAAGTACTCTCATTTATTCCTAATAAGATTAGGAGGTTAATTAATTAAAGGATTTTAATTAATTAAAATAAAACCAAATTTCTTAATTGTTAAGGAGGGTTGCCCACATCTATAAATAAGATGAGTATTATTATGGGTGATGAGGTTGTTGACTTTTTCACAACAGACGTGATTCCAATTGTTGGAGAGTACGCTCCTTTTCTATGAGAGATAGAAAACTAGGGTTTTTCCAAACACATATCTTCTTGAATCTTTATTCTTTCTTGGTGGATCACCTCTAGAGGCCAAACACTTGGGTAGCTAAAGTTGATTAAAGAAAGAAACCAAACTCGGTGGATTCAAGTTGAACATAAAAAGGATTGGAGGTGAACTTGTACCTGAGGAAGCTAGAATCTTCAAGGCTATGATTCTTGTTCTTCATATCTTTTCGTTTAATTAATAATTGTGCATAAAGGATGATCTGGGTATATGCTTTGTAAAATTTTTAAACTCTGATTTTCCATACTTCCGCTTATTTTGTGCAATTTGATTGTGTTCATGAAAATTAAAAACCTAACAAATTCAAGTATGGAAAACTTAATTTTTCGCATACGAACTTAATTTGAGAACGTTAAGGAAAATCAAGCGTTAAGAAGGTAATGTACTGATCGTATGATATGCATTTATTATGCGAGTAAATAAATATGAGTATGATACGAAGTATTATATGAGTAAGTATGAATGATGAAATATCATATATTAGGAATTAGTATACAAGTTAGAATACGAGAATAATACGTAAACAATACGTTATAAGGCTTTTAGTAAAATGAAATTGACATGTAGAATTGTGTAGTAATGGGTAAAGTTCAATAGAAGTTAATGTGCAAGCCCATGTGTGAGTAATATTATAGCCCAAGTGGTTATTAATGTAAAGCCCAAAGTAATTTAATATAAGCCCAAAACTTAAGTTAAGTAATTAAACCTAAGTCCAAGCTAGGATCCAAAGGGTAACCATGATCCATTGGGAAACTCATGGGTGATCTTGGTGACCAAGAACTTTAGGTGATGGCAAAGTAAAGTAAGTGGTTAGCAAGTAAACTTAGGGATTAAGTAATGAATAGTAAGGAGGTTTGTTAAGGAGGTGGGATGACCTAATGACCTTTATGCCCTAACTTTAGCAATCCTATAAATAGAGGGAGATTTGATTCATTTTTTGCTTGTTCATTTTCATCCAATAATTTTAACTTATTTGGAAGAGAGAATAAGTAAGTTTAAGTTATACTTTCAAGAAGGAGAAAAGCTAGTTCATCAAGGGTAAGCCTCCTATGTCATACTCTTCCATCTCTACCATAGTAGCTTGATAGAGAAGGGTTGACTGATGGTACATTTATATTAAGAAGAAAAGAAATTGATTAATCAATTGACTTAAGCCGTATAAAGTCAAGATTAAGTAATTCAAACATAAATAAGTTATAAACTTATGAAGAACTTATATGAACTTGTCATATGTTTACATGAATAAAGTTAGTATGTTAATAAGATGTAAGAATGTTGGTTAAAGGACTTACATTATCATAAGTCATGAGAATTGAAATTATAAGTAGTTTATACTTTGATAAGTTATAAACTCATGAAGAATAAGCCATAACTTAACACAAAAATAAGTTTTTTTAATATGTAGGTTGAGATGTCTATTTGATGGATTGAATCCATTTAGAACGATGAACAAATCACAAGTAACAAGGTTGTGCCAGAATTCTCACGATTGGATGATAATCGTCGAATTCATAAAATTCTCGGAATGAAAGTCAAATTTTGATATTGAGCTCGGAAATGTTAGTTTTCGATGGGAACAAGTCTTATTTGGAATTATAGAGTTGCGGACTCAAAAATGAACGAATTCTGACTTAGAACGAGGAAACGAGCATTGAACGTTCACGAACGTTTATCATTTTTGTTAAAAATGGAATAATAGGTGAATTTTGAGTTAACGGAGTCAAAATTGTAAAATTCTTACATGAACATGTAGAGTATGTGATTTGTGAACTAAAGGCTTTTGAACGAGCCAATTCAGACTTGTAACGAAGAGGTTATGAGCCCGGAAATCTAACTAAGTGTAAAACTGTCCTAAATTTCTGGTGCACAGAGTTGGCACCGCGGCGCTAGCCCAAGGCCAAATGGGTGGCGCTGCAGCGCCGAGCATGGCCGAGAGAAGCTGTGACCTACTGGTGTTTTGCTCTGCAGTGCGGCCTATAACGTTGGGACTCGTGCCAAAGCACCGATTCTAGTCCTCAGCCCCTGGAGTTTGGCGCCACAGCGCGACTTAAGTAAGGGAAGCTGGCGCTGCAGCGCGGTTTATGGAAGTGAAGATGGCGCCGCAGCACCACCTTAGGGTTTGAATGTAAATGAATGGTTATGAAGATAAAAAGAAAGACACAAAGTTAATACAAACTTAATGAACATGAGGTAACATTGTTAAGACATGGTTAAACCTTAAGTATGATCACTTAGGGTTGAAGTAAGTCAATTGCATGTGAACGTAAGAACGACGTAACAGAACGCCGGAACCAATAATAACAAATCTAAGTTATAATTAGATTGAGAATAAGGGTAAGATTCTTTAGGAACCATGTATGTTATTCATGACCTAATGTGTTATGTTATGTGATCATCTACTGTAGAGACCTTAAAGTCTTAAAGTGCACGTGTAATAACAGTAGCAGACGCTAAACGAAATTGTTATAACCCTTATTTCAGTTCAATCTGTACAAGATTTGTGATTCATGTATTCTTACGCATGAACTAATGTATGATGAAGCCAAAGCCAATTCTTTTGGATAGACTTGCGATATGTTGGATTTCTTATAATCTATCAAAGTATTGTCAATGTTTTACCAAACTATGTTAGTGTAGTTTTCAAATGAAGACTGAGTATGCTAAAATGTTTTGTCATCAAATGACGGGCACGTGAGCTTGCCACAACTTAAACGTACATACGTTTAATGAATGTAGTGTTGATCAACATAGAGTATTATAGGTTGATGTGATAACTCGGGATTTCGAATAATCCAAAATTTGCGAATAATTTTTTTAATTAATATTGATATTGATTATTAATTTTGTGACAAGTTTCTATGATACGAGTCTCGAGAAGGTCAATTTGTGTATTAACTAATAAAATTAGAGTAGAGTTGTGCTTAACAAGATTAGAAACCCTAACCCTAAGTTCGGATAGGAATTCGATAGAAAATATAATTAAAATAATTATATTGATGAGAATGTAGTTGTATTGTATAGAAATTTTGATCAACGATTGATCGGATAAGCTTTAAAATTTAAAAACCTTAATAAAGGATTAGAAACCCTAATCTCAGATTTAGAAAATCAATTGTACAGTTAAAAACCCTAATTGTACGCTGAGAAACCCTAATTTTATATTCGGGATTTCTGAACCCTAAATTAGGAAACCCTAATCCTAATTGGCAAGCCTAATATGTGTACTAAGCTTTAATATGATTAGAAAACCCTAATTATATATTAGTTATCTTAATTTTTATTTTTCAAACCCTAATTGTAATTTAAAAATTTTAAATTTTCTAATTAAAACCCTAATTTCATATTCGGGATTTATAAACCCTAATTAGGCAACCCTAATCCTAATTGGAAGGCCTAATATGTTTATTAAACACTAAAATGATTAAGAAAACCTAATTTAATTAGGAAAACCTAATTTTAAGTTCAAATTTTTAATTTTCTAAATTAAAACCCTAATTTAGAAAATCCTAGAATTGGAATATTTTAAAACCTAAGGGTTAGAACATTAGGGTTAAACCCTAAGGGTTTGTGCATTTGTTAAGATTTCCATTAAAATCAATTTGCTAATGACCAGAGTGCCCTTTTAGTATATTTTAAATGATAACTTATAAAAATGCTAGCCCCTTTAGTTGTTGAACAACTATGTTGACTTGGTGACACAACATCTCAGCCAAATCAGCCGAAAATCTCAACCTAGCAACAACATAAGCAATATATATAGAATTAAAGAAAGAGCAAGTTCATTTATATGCTCAATTTTTCTCTTGCTCTCACCAACTCTCTCTCCCATCCAAAGCTCCGAAATTCTAAGGTAGATCAGTCACTAAATCACCTCTAGAATCATCAAGTTCAGATTAGGAAGATCAAGATCAAGATTTGAACAAGAAGGTATAAAGCCTAAAATCTAATTTGATCTTATATGCTAAGAAATTTTTTGTGTTTTTGTGTTTAGAATCTTGCTAATGGATGTTTTATGCAGATCTATGATGATCTATCATGAATCCATAGCATCAAACTGCCTTCAAATGATGTTTTAAAAAATCTGTTCTTGAACATTTTCAGTGGTCTGACAAGAAATGTCAGTCGCTCTAGATCATTCAGTGTTTAATATTTTTGATGTTTTATTGTTTGGATCTGTAGCTTGTTATGTTGTCTTTAATCTGGAAGTGGTAGTACAGCCATCCAATGTCTAGATTTGTAGTTATTCATGGTCAAAACCTGTTGACCGGGCATGACCATGAAATTTCTGGGTAACCTAGAAAGCCTTTTACAACCTTTAACAACTTTTTCTGAGGTCTAGATATGTCGTGTTGTAAGTGTTATGATGATTTTATTGTATACTGGTTATATCCTGTTGTATGTACTTTAGATCCATGGTTTTAGTTTCTAGAAACAGATAATATATCGAGTGTAATTAATGGTCAAAGTAGACCATTTGATCACGGATGCATTTTCTAGGAAACCCAAAATCGGTTTAAACAAAACATTTTGACATGGTTTGACCGTGTCCTAACTTGTGGATCTGTTGTTGTTAAACATCTGTGTTTTTATGGTAATGTTCCTTGTCATGTATACTATAGATTTGAACCATTAACCGACTTGAATCATGACTAGAACCGAGATTAAATCGAGCATGAAAGTGACTGGTCGAACCATCTGGGTTTCTGGAAAACCCAGAAATGTTCTGACCAGATGTTTGCTAGCTCAGATCTTGTTATTGATTTGTTGTAGGATCGAGATGGTTATTGCTTTATGTAGTATTACATAAACACTATATAATCGATGCTTAATATTGCTCAGAACTTATATAGATTAAAAATTACACACGGTCAAACGTGCACCCTTGAACTCGGGTCTGACAGTGTTCTTGAGCTCATGAACACCTAAGACGACAGAAAGTGTTGCTAAAGACCATTAGCGACGGTTTATTTAATTTTTCAATTTTAAATTTCTGAAAATTATTTAAAAATAGAAATAAATTATAAAAATTTCTAAAAATGGTTTTAAAAATCATTTTAAATTATGAAAAGTAACTTTTAATTATTTGGGACATTTTTCTTTAATAATTATAATTATTTGAATAAAAAAGGATATTTAATTTATTTAATTAGTATATTAAATAAATTAGAGAAAAATAATTTAATATTATGAAAAATCATTTTAAATAAGAATAATGTAATTAAAAATATTTTGAGTTATAAAATGTGACTTTTAATATTTTTGGAGAATTTTCATTAATAAATTAATATTAATGATATTACATTTACTTAATTATTAAATTAAATAAATAAGTTAAAATGATTTTATTAATTTAAAAATCATTTTAAATAAGAATAAAATGTTAGAAAATATTTGGAATTATAAAATATAATTTTCAATATTTTTGGAGAATTCTGATTCATAAGTTAATATTAATGAAATTATATTTTTTTTAATTATTATATTAAATAAATGAATTAAAAATGATTTTATTGATTTAAAAATGAGAAAATTTTTTAAAAATATTTTAAGTTATAATTAATGACTTTTAATATTTTGAAAATAATTTCATTAATATTTAAATATTAATGGTGATAATTTAAAAATAATTTTAATTATTTTAAAAATCATTTAAGTAGAATATTAATGATTTAAAAATATTTAAAGTTATTAATAATAACTTTAATATTTTGACAAGTATGTTATTAATATTTTTATATTATTAAATATTAATAATGATAAGATTATTTGATAATTAAATCATTTAAAAATAATTTAATTGTTTGAAAAATTATTATAAATTATAATAATTGTTTATAAATTATTAAAAGCTTCTGAAAAATATTATAAACGATATTTGACTTATCTAATATAATATTGAAGCTTTGAAACCAAATTTAATTGACAATAACTGTGTTAATTGTTGGATAGGGTGACCAGAACACCGAGAATGGACCGAAATCCAATCAGATCGAAATAGTTAGACGCGTTAAGTGTTTATAAAAGTTATAAACACTGATGTGGCTATGTGGAAATGTGCCTAGGAGAAGTTTGACTGTGAATCACAATGTTACGTGTTATGAATTCTTGTGCAAATTGTGAGACCAATATAATTGGTTATAGTTCTTACGAACGTAGATAAGTTTTTTTTGTAGCTGTAATCAACGCGGAAGGCAAGTTTCCTAACTCAACTTTGAGTTATATTCATTCAATTATTATAATGGTTAACTATTTCTAATTATACCATGTCCATGGAATTTATTATTGATTATTCATAGTTAGTGCATGATTAATAATTCAAATTGAATTACTGATTCGGAGAATATACATTTGTAGAATAACTGTTATTGGATATTCGTATTCGTAGAAGATAGAATTGACAGTATAAATAATTCATGTTTATTGTCAAATTATGTTGAGAAATGTTTTAGCTAATTATTCTGGCTGGACGAACATTTGTTAGAACTTGATAAATTTGAAAAGAGAATTCAATTGTTATTGCTAGATCGATGCCAATTATTTCAGCTAGATCGATAAGTAAATAGAAATTGAAATCATTGTGTTTCGTTGTTAAATCAAAATCTTGATTTTGAGACTAAGAAGAACAACATTTTTTATAAAGGGAACATTTTAGGTCGTATATTCGGTCATTGCGAACTGTTAAGCATTATGCATAATATAGGGTATAATAAAGCTGATCACTTGTTATACTTACAGAGGGGTATAATTTAATCTTTATGGTTATCTGATACGCCTGCGTATGTATCAAAGTAAATCTTTGATATACCCGAGAAAATAAGTTCTAAGATCTGGTGAGATCACTCAGCATAAATCTGGAAAATATTCCACTTTGTTACTGCGTAGAATTGATTCTTGTTTATTCAATAGAATATCTTAGAAACTTTGAAAGCGTTGTACTCTTTCATTATCAAATTATTGTGTTGCCTAGAATACGAGAAGACTTGTTATTAATTAATGATTTGTTCAGCCATTTCAAAGTTCCCAGAACTTTTGTGTCATTCTATCAAAATAATAGTCTATTATTCTGATACTTATACATTCATTGTATATCTTAACTTGCGGGGTAAATTTGTTGCTCACCCTTGCTAAATAAAACTTTTTAGCTATGGACAAAGTGGCAGGAGGTGCTGTGAAGGATAAAGGCCAAGACATAGTGATTAATTAGTTATAAATAACATTATTATTATGTTGTATTTGTGAATCCTTTTTGTATAACTAAAGCGTATGTTTGTAATTTTAAGGTTAGAGAACCTGGGGTAATGTATTAACTATATCAGTTAATGAAGTGTATGTTCCTATTTATAAATAAATGGGTAGTTAAATGTTATTTATATTGTGGATCATGAACACCAAACATGGGGGTCAGGTAACCCGAATTTGGGGGTGTCACAAGTTGGTATCAAAGCTGTAGTGACCAAGGTGTCACAAGTGGTAGAAGAGCTGTAGGCTATAAACCTTAAGTGGGGTGGGGAAAACCCTAGGATTATAACCATAAGCGAAATCTAGAAAACTCATTTAGAGTACTAAGTGAGGGATTGCCGAAGTGAGTCGATAGTGAGATATTGGACACATAGTGTGAGAAGTTGGTACTGGAGAAGTATTAATCAAGTCATATAGACTGATTGTAGGATGTCTGGAGAAGATGAAATGAGTGCGGAGATGCTAGCGGCTGTTGCACCAGTGCCAGTAGCCGAGGTTCCAGCGCAAAGCGAATCAGTTGAAGAGCTGTGAAAAGATAAACCTATGGTAAATCTGGGAAAGGTGGAGAAAGAGAATAAGATCAAAGTTGGAGAATAAGATCAACTATCTGCAGAAGTTCAAGAACTCTAGAGTAAAGTGTTTCTCTTGTAGGAGTTATGGAAGACAGAGCGAGCATTACGTGAAATGACTAAAGAACGGAACGAGTTGAAGGCGCAGGTGGAGAGGATAAAGACTGAAGGTGATGGATCGTCTGAAGGAACCAGCAAAAAGGGCAAGAATAAGAGAAAGAGGGACAAAGACATCGATGATTCTGAAAATTCAAACCTGAAGAAGAAGCAAGTCTGCAGCAAGTGTGAAAAGACTCGCATGGGAGAATGTTTGATGAAGAAGAATGTGTGCTTCAATTTTAAGCTGGAAGGACATATTTTCCTATATTGTCCTAAGCCGAATGCAATAAGTGTCCTAGTAAGAAGAAGACTGGTGAAGGGAGTGGACGGTAGATAGCTTAAAGTTTAAGCGATGGTATCTTTTGATAGTGTTTGATATTAACGATTGTAATGTCAGGAATGATGTGTGAACATATTTAAATATATATGTTTGTATGAGTAAAATCATTATTTTCTATATGAATATAAGAGTAAGATTAATTTATTTTTTTATTTTTTATTTTTTTGAGATCTTAAAACTCATACTTATGGTAAGTTCATGACTCATGATTATATGAAATGTTTTGAACTCCTCAACGAATGGATGTCAAAGGTCTGACTAGGATAAGTTCATACACTCATATAATTGTGGCAACTTCCTGAACTCATAAGTGTGGTAAGTTTGATGAACTGGGAATAGTTATGTGTGAATGGAGAATTAAAACTTTTGTTTAAAGTTGTGTTATTAATCTTGATATTATTTAAAAAGAAATAGTTCTATGTGTTAAGAGCTAAATGTAATGCGTGCTATGTGAATAAATATGTGATTATATGAGAAATTTTAAATTCTTATTGTGTTATTAATAAGAATTTATGTAGAAAAGGATAATTAATGTAAGATTTTTATCAGATAATGCCGCCCAGGAAAGGAAGTCTAAAGGAAAATATGGAAGAACAATTTTTGAATCTGAAGCATAAGAGTATGTCAGTGGCAGAATATTTTGTCAAGTTCAAGGAGTTAGCAAAATTTGCTCCACATTAAGTGGACACTGAGGAGCTTAAAGCACGATGTTTTAGGAACAAATTGAAATCGTTGGTACTCGAGAAGCTGGATGTGCTAAAAATTAGTTCATTTTCAACGTTATTAGAAAAAGCTATTATCGCTGAAGGAGAAATTGAAGCTGTATTGAAGAATAGTCAAGAACAAAGAAAGGAAGCTGAAGGAAATAATATGATAGGTGTTAGGGGAGGTTGAAATCTTAATAAACGTAAGAGGGATGGTGATATTAATTCAAGAAATAATCCAGTAGAGATTAGGAAGAAAGGCGTGTCGTGCGTAGTTTGCGGGAAGCATCACCAAGGAGTTTGTTTGATGAACAAAGGAGTTTGTTACAACGGTGGTCAAGAGGGACACATGTCACCATAGTGTCCCATTCCAAAGAAGACACGAGGTTGTTTTGCGTGTGGATCGACCGATCATCTGGTCCGGATTTGTCTGAAGAGAAGAGTAGAGAGGAGAAGTGCCAACAAGGGACCCGATAGCGGGACCTTTGCGATTCGAGGACCTGCACAGCCAAGAAGACCAAAAACATTCACTTTTAGCGTGACAGTTCCAAATGCAGCAGATGCCCATGAAGAGGCGACAGGTAACGAGTTCGGTTAGAAATTAAAATACGAGTTAGATATTTTGCGAATAATCCAAAATTTGTGAATTTTTTTTAATTAATATTAATAATGATTTTTAATTTTGTGACAAGTTTCTGTGATACGAGTCTCGAGAAGGTCAATTTGTGTATTGACTAATAAAATTAGAGTAGAGTTGTGCTTAACAAGATTAAAAACCCTAACCCTAAGTCCGGATAGGGATTCAATAGAAAATATAAATAAAATAATTATATTAATGAGAATGTGTTTGTACTGTATAGAAATTTTGATCAATGATTGATTGGATAAAGTTTAAATTTTATAAACCCTAATAATGAATTAGTAACCCTAATATCAGATTTAAAAAATCAATTGTACAGTTAAAAACCCTAATTGTACGCCGAGAAACCCTAATTTTATATTCGGGATTTCTAAACTCTAAATTAGGAAACCCTAATCCTAATTGGCAAGCCTAATGTGTGTATTAAACTTTAATATGATTAGAAAACCTTAATTATATTTTAGTTATCTTAATTTCTATTTTTCAAACCCTAATTGTAATTTAGAAATTTTAAATTTTCTAATTAAAACCCTAATTTCATATTCGGGATTTATAAACCCTAATTAGGCAACCCTAATCCTAATTGGAAGGACTAATATTTTTATTAAACACTAATATGATTAAGAAAACCTAATTTTAGTTTCAAAATTTTAGTTTTCTAAATTAAAACCCTAATTTAGAAAATCTTAGAATTGGAGTATTTTAAAACCTAAGGGTTAGAACCTTAGGGTTAATCCCTAAGTGTTAGAATCTTAGGATTAAACCCTGAGGGTTAGAACCTTAGGGTTAAACCCTAAGTGTTTGTGCATTTATTAAGATTGCCATTAAAATCAATTTGCTAATGACCAGAATGGCCTTTTAGTATATCTTTAATGATAACTTGTAAAAATACTAGCCCCTTTAGTTGTTGAACAACTATGTTGACTTGGTGACACAACATCTCTGCCAAATCAGCCGAAAATCTCAACCTAGCAACAACATAAGCAATATATATAGAATTAAAGAGAGAGAAAGTTCATTTATATGCTTAATTTTTCTCTTGCTCTCACCGACTCTCTCTCCCATCCAAAGCTCCGAAATTCTAAGGTAGATCAGTCACTAAATCACCTCTAGAAACATCAAGTTCAGATTAGGAAGATCAAGATCAAGATTTGAACAAGAAGGTATAAACCCTAAAATCTAATTTGATCTTTTATGCTAAGAAATTTTTTGTGTTTTTGTGTTTAGAATCTTGCTAATGGATATTTTATGAAGATCTATGATGATCAATCATGAATTCATAGCATCAAAGGGCCTTAAAATGATGTTTTTCAAAACCTGTTCTTGAACATTTTCAGTGGTCTGACAAGAAATGTCAGTCGCTCTAGATCTTTCTGTGTTTAATATTTTTGATGTTTTATTGTTTGGATCTGTAGCTTGTTATGTTGTCTTTAATCTGGAAGTGGTAGTACAACCATCCGATGTCTAGATTTGTAGTTATTCATGGTCAAAACTCGTTGACCAAACATGACCATGAACTTTTTGGGTAACCCAGAAAGCCTTTTACAGCGTCAGACAACTTTTTGTGAGGTCTAGATATGTCGTGTTGTAAGTGTTATGATGATTTTATTGTACACTGGTTATAGCCTGTTGTATGTACTTTAGATCCATGGTTTTAGTTTCCAGAAACAGATAATATATCGAGTGTAATTAATGGTCAAAGTAGACCATTTGATCACGGATGCATTTTTTGGGAAACCCAGAATCGGTTTGAACAAAAATTTCTAACAAGGTTTGACTGTTTCCTAACTTGTGGATCTGTTGTTGTTAAACATCTATGTTGTTATGGTAATGTTCCTTGTCATGTATACTATAGATTTGAACCATTAACCGACTCTAATCATAACTAGAACCGAAATTAAATCGAGCATTAAAGTGACTGGTCGAACCATCTGGGTTTCTGGAAAACCCAAGAATATTCTGACCAGATGTTTGCTATCTCGGATCTTGTTATTGATTTACTGTATGATCGAGATGGTGATTTTTTTATGTAGTATTACATAAACACTACATAATCGATGCTTAATATTGCTCAGAACTTGTATAGATTAGAGATTACACACGGTCAAACTTGCACCCTTGAACTCGGGTCTGACAGTGTTCTTGAGCTCAAGAACACCTAAGACGACAGAAAGTGTCGCTAAAGACCATTATCGACGGTTTATTTAATTTTTGAATTTCTGAATTTTCGGAAATTATTTAAAAATAGAAATAAATTATAAAAATTACAAAAAATGCTTTTAAAAATCATTTTAAATTCTAAAAATTAACTTTTAATTATTTGGGACATTTTTATTTAATAATTATAATTATTTGAATAAAAAAGGATATTTAATTTATTTAATTAATATATTAAATAAATTAGAGAAAAATGATTTAATATTATGAAAAATAATTTTAAATAAGAATAATGTATTTAAAAATATTTTGAGTTATAAAATGTGACTTTTAATATTTTTGGAGAATTTTCATTAATAAATTAATATTAATGATATTACATTTATTTAATTATTAAATTAAATAGATAAGTTAAAAATCATTTTATTAATTTAAAAATCATTTTAAATAAGAATAAAGTGTTAGAAAATATTTGGAATTATAAAATATAATTTTCAATATTTTTAGAGAATTCTCATTAATAGGTTAATATTAATGAAATTAGATTTATTTAATTATTATATTAAATAAATGAATTAAAAATGATTTTATTGATTTAAAAATAATTTAAAAATGAGAAAATGTTTTAAAAATATTGGAAGTTATAATTAATGACTTTTAATATTTTGACAAGTATGTTATTTGAAAATATTTGAAGTTATTAATAATAACTTTAATATTTTGACAAGTATGTTATTAATATTTTTATATTATTAAATATTAATAATGATAAGATTATTTGATAATTAAATCATTTAAAAATGATTTAAGTGTTTGAAAAATTATTATAAATTATAATAATTGTTTATAAATTATAATAATTGTTTATAAATTATTAAAAGCTTCCGAAAAATATTATAAACGATATTTGACTTATCTAATATAATATTGAAGCTTTGAAACCGAATTTAATTGACAATAACTGTGTTAATTGTTGGATAGGGTGACCAGAACACCGAGAATGGACCGAAATCTAACCAGATCGAAATGGTTAGAGGTGTTAAGTGTTTATATAGGTTATAAACACTGATGTGGCTATGTGGTAATGTGCATAGGAGAAGTTTTATTGTGAATCACAGTGTTACGTGTTATGAATTCCTATGCTAATTGTGAGACCGATATTATTGGTTATAGGTCTTACGAATGCAGATATGTTTATTGTGTAGCTTTAATCAATGCGAAAGGCAAGTTTCCTAACTCAACCTTGAGTTATATTCATTCAATTATTATAATGGTTAATTATTACTAATTATACCATGTCCAGTGAATTTATTGTTGATTATTCGCAGTTAGTGCATGATCAATAATTCAAATTGAATTACTGATTCGGAGAATATACATTTGTGGAATAACTGTTGTTGTATATTCATATTCGTAGAAGATAGAATTGACAGTACAAATAATGCCTGTTTATTGTCAAATTATGTTGAGAAATGTCTTAGCTAATTATTCTGGCTAGACGAACATTTGTTAGAACTTGATAAATTCAAAAAGGGAATTCAATTGTTATTGCTAGATCGATGCCAATTATTTCAGCTAGATCGATAAGTAAATAGAAATTGAAATCATTGCGTTTCATTGTTAAATCAAAATCTTAATTCTGAGACTGAGAAGAACAACCTTTTTTATAAAGGGAACATTTTAGGTTGTATATTCGGCCATTGCGCACTGTTAAGTATTATGCATACTATAGGGTATAATAAACCTGATCACTTGTTATACTTGCAGAGGGTTATGATTTAATCTTTATGGTTATCTGATACGCCTGCGTATATATCAAAGTAAATATTTGATAGATACCCGAGAAAATAAGTTCTAAGATCTGGTGAGATCACTCAGCATAAATATGGAAAATATTCCACTTTGTTATTGCGTAGAATTGATTCTTGTTTATTCAATGGAATATCGTAGAAACTTTGAAAGCGTTGTACTCTTTCATTATCAAATTATTGCGTTGCCTAGAATACGAGAAGACTTGTTATTAATTAATGATTTGTTCAGCCATTTCAAAGTTCTCCGAACTTTGGTGTCATTCTATCAAAATAATAGTCTATTATTCTGATACTTATACATTCATTGTATATCTTAACTTGTGGGGCAAATTTGTTTCTCACCCTTGCTAAATAAAACTTTTAAGCTAGGGACGAAGTGGCAGGAGGTGCTGTGAAGAACAAAGGCAAAGACATAGTGATTAATTAGTTATGAATATCATTATTATTATGTTGTATTTGTGAATCCTTTTTGTATAACTAAAGGGTATGTTTGTAATGTTAAGGTTAGAGAACCTGGGGTAATGTATTAACTATATCAGTTAATGAAGTGTATGTTCCTATTTATAAATAAACTAGGGTGAACCCGTGCCTACGGCACTACGAATACTCGTGTAATTATTTAATACTTAAAGATGAATTTAAATGAAAAATGTGATTTAACATGTGTGAAAAAAGTATATTTGATAAAAATTAGATAATTTCGCAATTATTTATTATAAATAGAAAAATTTATAATCAAGATAGACATGCTCATTATTTACAAATCGAGACTGGCAAGAAAAAATAAATTTGTTAAGAAAACAACTAAAGCCAACATCCACATTCACTCAAAAATAAAATTGACCTGGTGTAGTTAACTGCGTTTATTAAATTCGAAACAATCCCAATGTCAATGACTTTCATATTTACTTCAAGCACATTTAAAAGCATTTCTCTTCACCTATATGTTATTGATTCCCTTCATTTAATTTGCAATTTTAGATGGAACATGGATTAATTAGTAAAACTATTTTAAGCACAATACATCACCCAAATGTGTCCATTGAATACCAGTCGCTGATACATTAACAGGTAAAAGCATTGTAGTTTTGAAATAGCGTAATAATACCAACTTGCATAAAAGGTTCATGTGCACCAAATTGGTTTAGAGCTCATTTGCCTGATTAAATAAAAATTAAAATAAAATAAGAACTTCAAAAATAATTGACCCAACTGCAAAAAAAACTAAATTTGGGCCATCACAAATTTGGGCAAGCTAGTCGCTACTGATTTTAGGAAATTTCGGCAGAGTTTCCTTTAAAAATTGATATCCAGAAAAATCTAAACCTGTTTAAAAAACTTGCAACCATCCATACATATCCAAACCACCAAAAAAACCATCATTTAAGACCTAAAATTATCATACCATACAGAAATTAATACATACTCAATAATCAACACATCCAACCACCAAAATATCAAGCTAATAGATACTAATTTCAAGAAATTTTGGCAGAGTTTCCTTTAAAAATAGATATTCAGCAAATTCAAAACCTGTTTAAAAAACTTACAATCATCCATACATATCCAAACCACCAAAAACAACATCATTCCATACTCAAAATCATCATAACCATGTATAATTACCTAACTTTACAAAAGACGAAGAACAAAAATACATATATGCAGAAAATAAAGAAACATGTTGAGCACCACCCTTTACTTTACATCTTACACCAAATATATTCTTTACAGCTTACATCAAGTATCCGTAGAATATATACACGAAAATACATATAATAATATTTACCTTGTAGATCTGTCAAGCTCTACCATGTCTTCGGTACATAAATCTTTGAAAAGAAAAGCTATCCATCGGCAACGTCCATGGCCAACAAATATTGTTTGTAACAAAAATCTGATATTTATAAAAGAAAGCAAAAAGTTAGCAGTATCGCAAGAACGAAACAATTGACACGTGATTACTTGAATACGATTTAAGAATTATAAAATACACAGAACCCTGTTAACTTGTCTCCACCCTCGACTTGTTGTTGAATGGACACGTTTCCATTCAATAGCAATATCATCCCAAGACTGCAAAAATTGAAATGAGTCGTATAGGTCTATCAACAAATTAAATCAACTAATTGGAACTTGATAACAAAATGTAATGAGCAGGATATATGTACAAATTGATCGATTCATGTGCAAGTAAAACTAAATCATAAGTTACATATATAATAATAATAATAAGCATATTATAGCTCAGCCAGCAATCACCAACTTATTATGTTAACAGCGATGATCAAGCTTCTCAAATTTGTTCTTCACAAATACACACACATATATAAATTTACCCGTATGTTATCTGAATGGTTTTCTGTAAGATATGTTATCTGATGTTCATACATTACTAAATCATGTATTCAGTTGGCCAAAGCAGGAATTGTTATTCAGTGGAGGCATCATACTCTCGAAACATTATCAGATTTGTTTACACAGAAAAGAGCAAGGAAATGTAAACCAATTTTCTGCAAATTAGATAATGAGTAACTTCTACGAAGGCATCATCTGTAAAATAAGTGAACGAATGTAAGTTGTGGATTCAAAAACATGAGGGTATATGTGTAATATACGGTATTGTAATTTGAGTAACTGTACTTCATGTTTTTTAAGCTTCGGCAGCATCAACTAAAAATATTGTATTACACCCTACAATAATTTATGGGGTTTGCTATTTCTATAGGGAAACTTGGTAGTCCTAGCCACTTCCATTTCACATGACTATAGGACTCACATATAGCCATCAGGAGTCTTGCTAGCATATGCCACAACTTATTCAAGCATCAGTCTCATTTATAACAATATGCAAATATTCAACTATTCAACAATTAACACATATATAAAGACAATTTTTATTGTGGATTTGTCAGTTAATTCAAAACTTTTATCAGCCAATTCAAAACATATCAAGAATTTTATCGTAAGAAGATCAATAATGCACGGAGATAAGAAATGATACCTCAAACATATAAAATTATAACAAAACTTCAGGATAGACGATATTTGTTGTGGACTTGTCAGTTAATTCACGAAGAAGTATGCATAAGCGGGAAGAACTTGTGCATCTTGACAGAGCTACATATAGTTGACCGTGACTAAATACTGGTGTACGTAAATCTACCCCAACAAATTTGACAGACTGGCCCTGTGATTTATTCATTGTCATTGCATACGCTAACCTCACTGGGAATTGTCTTCTTGTCATTTTAATACTCAACTCAGACGAAGAAGGAGTCAAAGAAATTCGTGGAATGAATACCAAGTCACCATGCTTATCACCAGTTAAAATCTTTGCTTCAAGTACTAAAGCACCACACTTGACTATGATAAGTCTAGTACCATTACAAAGGCCATCTTTCGGTGCAATGTTCCTTAGAAGCATTATTGGACAACCCTCTTTTAAATCTAATTTGAACGGTGGTAGTCCAGGGGGATTGAGTGTGTTCAAATACTCATTCGGGTACCGATGCATAATAGTCCGATCCACATCATCATCTTCAACCATTTTGTCAGCAGCAAAGTATGTATGTACTTCTCCCGGAAAAACCGCCAACGCAGCTAGGTTGATATCATTGACATCATCATTTCTAGCAGATAGAATTGTGCGCTCTTTTAAGAATTCAGGAGTGACCTTACTTGGTACTTCTAGTTCTGGGTAGATGGTCGAGATAAGACTATCTACACTTTGAGTTATTTTTATTGAATCTGGAAGTTGTATAGATTCTTGAGGGTTAGACCCAATCTACACAATAACGAAGTATTAGTAATTTATCAAATATTCCGGACGATATATATATGTCAATATGAATAAAGATACAAATACTCAAACCTCATTAAGAAAAGCCGAGAAATCAAATAATAACGATTGGTCATCATTCAAGCGCATGTTAACTTGTAATGTCAAGACTTGTATATCTTTCCAAAGCAAAGAACGTCGTAGTGATGCTGCCACTATATGCTCACGAAGACCTCTAGGTATAACAGGAAGAATCTGCCTAAAATCTCCCCCAAGAACAACAGTAATACCTCCAAATGGTTGCGAGTTATCACGAATGTCTTGTAAGGTCCGATTAACTGCTTCAACACAATGACGATGCTGCATTGGAACCTCATCCCATATAATTAGTCTAGCCTTCTGAAATAATTCCGAGTGTGATGATTGCTTCGTGAATCCACAAACTGAATTTTCTAATACGTTAAGTGGAATGCAGAATGTTGAATGTGCAGTACGTCCCCCATGTAACAACCCAGAAGCAATTCCAGAGGATGCTACTGTAATTACTATATCGCATAAGGAACGACATTTTTTGGCAATTGTATTGTAGAGAAAAGTCTTTCCAGTTCCTGCACCCCCACTCAGAAAGAAGGTTGTTCCTCTATTTTCATAAACAGATGAAATGATTGCATTATAAGCCATACGCTGACCCTCATTTAGTAGATCAATGTTTTGCTGGACATTTATTTGATCAACTTCAAGTTGTAATTGCCTATGTTCCCATATAAGTCGATTGCCAACGATAATTCTCCAATTAGCATATGGCAGTGGCATTGGTGGGTAATCTGATAAGCTCTTCCCCGACTCTTGAAGCAAAAGATTAATAAGGTATAAACCATAATCACAAATTTGAGCATTAGTAGGAACATCAATGCCATAACATGTACTTATTTTGTGTGCTAAATCATCACAAATATGCATAGAAAATTGGTTCCACAACGCTTCTGGATTTAAAGGAGAGCATTGTGTCAAGATAATAGAAAATAACTTTCTTAATTGAGAGCCTGTTCTCATTATTGATGCTTCTCTAAGACATTGAATCCACTCTTCATCGTCTTCCAAAAGGCCTTTTGCAATACATGCAGCCTTATACGTGGGGTGTACAACATTATCAACTGTTCTTAAACATTGAAAAGATTGAGGTCCCTCTACAACCGTCAACAGAAGACGTAGATAAAACCTTTCACCTTCATTCGGACTGGCAAAATACATTCTTCCGATTGCAAATCCCCTTTGTCTCTCTGTCCAGAGCTGTTCTCTCTTTTGCCAAACGAAATGCTTTGGAAATTGTTGGTATGTGAGAGTTCGAGCTAAATCATTAGTAGAGCAACATGCAAAAAATCCTGTTAGAGTTGTCTGCTGATCCTCTGCTCGGTTCAATATTGCAGCTATTGGTTCAGAAGGATTATAGCAGACGTGATGTTTTCCCTCTAGGTGAACTACCAGACGTATAACTGGAGGCAATTCTTGATGCATAGGATATCCAAATATCCGCCATGCCGCCTCTGTAGGCCCAATGTACCTTGAGTCAATATACTGCTTAATCTCATCTACGGCCCCCAATACCAAAGTTGTGCGATCGTAACCCTTGTAGATGTATTTATTGATATACTTTACGCACCTTACTCCTGCACAAACTTCCACATTTATATGGCAACTAAACAATCTAGAGAGGTATGAATTATATGGTACAATATCTCTATTATCAACTTCATGTCCAGACCTTAGAGAATGTTTTCGACCGTCATTGCGCCTTTGATATATCGGATACCCATCTTCGCCCATTGTAGTTTCTTCTGCCCAACATTTAGGATATCTCTTGGTGCATTTACCATCTTCCATACATGGTGATTTAAGATTTCGAACACCACATGGTCCATGTACCATGCAAGTTTTAACTGTTTCATATAGAAGTGGATCAGAAATTGGATCGGGGAATTCGGCACAAACAACACGATTTACCTGTTCACGTGTTCGTATTTTATCAGACCCTTGAAGAAATATTAGCAAATGCATGTGCGGCAACCCACGCTTTTGGAATTCAATCGTGAAAACATGTGCCACCTTTGCACCAAATACTTTCTTCTTATCAATTTCCAACATCAAAGCTCGTCGCTTCAATTCAAATACGCGGGCCACCAAGTCTGGGCGGTCAATTGATGTTTGATGTGGTAACAGTGCATCTTTTATCTCGGGCCAATTCGGATTTGCAGTCATAGTTAAGAAAATATCAGGGTGTTGGTTATACCGAGTTATGGCCATAGAATCTTGGAAGATTTCAAACATTTGCCTTGGACTCCCAGAAAAAGAAGAAGGCAAAACTACTCGTTTACCAACTTGATTAGCCTCTAACCCATCAGGAACTACCTCGACCAGATCTTGGTATAGATCAGATCGTAATTTTTGTTGGTTGAGCCTATAATATGTTAATCGATTCTGCTCTGTTGCCGCCCATGCATCTACAACAAACTCTTGAAATAATCTTCCACCCCTCAAGATAGTTGAATACTCAGTAGGTCTTTCAAACAAACGATAACCATAATATTGCAATTGCGTAAGTCTTTTTGATGAAGCTTTACCTTGGTTGACATCCCATTGCTTAAAATCTGGTTCCCATCCAAGCTCACCATACGGAAACAACAATACGTAATGTAATGGTAAATAAGCAGGATGACATTCATTTATCTGCATCAACTGGTCACTCCCTTTTAACCGTACAATAATATCCCTCATCGCAGAGAATTCAGCACCATCTCCAGGTAATATGACAGCAACCTCCTCTGACGTGGGTAAATTATGAGTTCGACGGTCTTTTGCTGCACTATAATGAAGGTATGCTGGGATGTCGCGATTGTTCAAATGTTCCATGCTTAAAATTGCAGCTGCATGTCTAAACTTACCCGAAAATGAGTTGTATCTCAAAAGACTATCCTGGATTGTTCGTAGGACATCCTCTCGCAGCTTCGGGTTTCTCCGAGAACGATATTCTAAAGCAACTGCGGCATCGTGAATGTACAACTGTGCATATACTGGATCTTGACCGGCTGGAGGTTGTAGTAACCCTGTCCGATGTCGCAATTCCCCATGGATTGTAAATGCATTAGGACCCCTACCAGGAACCACTCTATCATCCATATGTACACCTAAGCTCGTAAAAGCATTAGACGCATTGTACAGTCGGGTATAACTTCGAAAGGACTTTGACTGATCATCATTGCCATCATATAGTGATTGAATTTCTGGAGGAGGCGTTAATAGTTGTGGAAGTCGAATCTTTCCTTGCAAACAACATGTTCCGAAGAAAGGGCGGTCAACAGATGAATTTGATAACTTTTCGGCTTTCCAATGCAATGCTGAGCAGTGAGGACACTGTATATTCATTTTATCGAGGTAGTGTCTTCCTAAAATAGGATGCGGCAGAGGGGCTATATTTGTAGGCAATACCTCCTCTTGTACGCAAGCTTCATCAATGACTGACTGAATAATTGGTAATAACCTAGAAAATAAATGAACATGTTTCAAATAGTTCACATATATCGTAACAATCCTTATGGTATATAGTTATAAATATAGTTATAAATAATTTGCATTAAACTAACCCTTCAGTTGGTGATATAGGCATGGAAGATGATATAATGTTACGGGAGTCATGTGAATGCTCTATATTATTTTGTGGAAGGAGGATTTCTGCACCCATTGAATTTGAGTTGGTTGAATGTAACCCTTGAGGTGGTAAAATCGGAACGGGAGGAATTCGATTAGAATCCGATGGCGCAGGTTTTAACGACGGATCCTGATAAAAATGATTATTGATCGCGATACAATCCCGTTCATAACCTGCGCGTTGGGATGGCCTGGGGATCAAACCAGGGAAAAATCTTGGTTGAAATGGATATGTTTGAGATTGTATTATTTTTGCTTGTTTCTCTCTTTCACGACGCAAGCGCTGAGCAATATGTATTGGACGCACATCACCATTATCCCTTTCTCGTTTTTTACGTCGAGGAATTGGAGCTTCGTCAAGGATATTTTTATTGGATCCCTACAAATAACAATAGATATCTAAGTGTAAATAGATGAAGTCGTAGTGTTTTTTTGAGCAAAAAATAATGTTTTCTATTTATTCGGATTAGGGTGCATATATTCATTTTGCTTGGTTTTGTATTTCACACTGTCAATACTATGCAATATGTTTATTGCCTTTTCGTGAAGGATATTATTATTGAAACCCTAAAAAGATGTATAATTATAAACCTAAAAAGGCATAGTTTTGTTAATAAATTATCATCTTTGCTTCATCATCTTTACTTCAAGTACTAAAGCACCACACTTGACTATGATAAGTCTAGTACCAATGTCGTTAATAAATTAGGTTCAAATATTTTGTTTAAATGACTTTGTGTAACAAATATTTGTAACTACTAATATAAATGTCTGGAATATTGTATACTTACCACATTCAAATTGGGGGGTTGATTTTCTTTTTCTTTTCCTTTTTGAAACTCCTTCCCTTTTTCCTTTGCTCGATGTTTTCTTAGATTTTCCTGACAGCGTATAAATATAAGATGTTTTGTCTTGGAAAATAAAGTATGAGCTTAAGAAAAGAAAAAGTAATCTTATCTTGCCTTACGCATCATATTCAATTCAGATTCTTCTCGAATGATAATGCCAATATTCTTTTTTCGATAATGCTCTCTCTATTAAAGAAAAGAAAATAGAAGGTTAAATATAGAAAGTACAAAAAAAGCTATTAAATTGCAAGTTTGCTATAAAAGAAGAAAATAATTTTACCGTGCGTTGCAAATTATAATCCTCCTGTCCCAAATTGAAAGACACGTTAAAAATTTCAAAAAAGGAATATTAATTGTTCAATTTTCATTAAGTTTGAAAAAGGAACTTACATATCCAAACACAGTATAAGAAGGTGGTCCCGTGGGCAGGGTGACCTCATGATTCAGATTCGCTATTGAAAAAATATATTAGTGTGAAACGAATCAAATTAAGTGATGAAATAATATTCTTATTAATAATTAAATCTATCACAACTAAAACAATATTTCACATTCAAAATAATAATAATTCACAATAGTTAACTACGAATTGATTGTTTTAAAAAGAAGGTTAAATGATTGTATAAAATAGAATAAATGTGTCATGAAAAGAAGAAGTTAATAACAACTAATAAGTACGATTACTTAATATGTAGGAGTATTAGAGATTAAACTTATCAAGTACTTATGCAAATGAGAGACATTAATTTAAAAGGATATTACACACTACAAAATTTGATCCCAATTTTCATACTATCATTATCTGCATAATAATTTTTAACCAAACATTACCATAATCGGGGGGAACAAAGATATGATACATAACAACTTAAAAACGTGGGGAAAAACTCTAGGAAAGAAAGCATGTACACAATCACAACTGAATACGAACACGTGTGTGTGTATATACAATTCATATGCAACTAAAAGAGAACATATCAAATTGAGAATTTAAGGTGAACTAATTACCAGATAATCTTGTTAGCAGATAAATAATAGTATAGTCATGAATTACAGAGCTCAAACAACAATCCAACATTGACGCACAAACAATCTAAAGCCAGTCCTTCTACATGGACATGTTTAATGGACCGGAATATTCAATATTTTCAAGCAAAAAAATTAAGAAGACTTAAATACAGTCAATCTACTAATGCAACAATAATTGGTGTCTAATGAACTAAAATTTTCCTCTTTCCATGTAAAATAGTTAATAATTCTACTACTCATTATTAGTTGTTTTTTGACCGAATTCATATGCTATTAGTAGTTAATGGAATGGACATATTATGTGTGTACTGTGTGTTAATCAAACACATTAGTGCAAGACAACCAACTGAATATCTAGACTCTTTCATGTCTTTGATTAAACCTGATAAATAGTCAGTATAGAAAGGGGAAAAAAAGATCAAGAATATAATTTAAAATGTGTACATGATTATCTTTTATATTAAAGGATATATTCCAGTAAAAAAGTTTTGGATCAATCAGAAATAAAACCAATTGAATGCATGTATCTTTCAATATTTTATATGCATGTATCACTAATTCACTATAGTCTATAGATAATAAAAAAACGTCCAAACAACTAAATATTATAATAATTTTAAAGTCAGGATATACTAAATAAATTAAAAGTCACTCTAAATACACTCATATTAAACCCCATATTAAACTCAAAAACTGTGCAACAATTCTGTTCTCTGTAAACCCCAGATACCAACAATTTAAAAGCAATATTGAAAGGCAGCAGTCTCTTTTTCCCTGCCCCTTGCCTTAAGTAATTTTATTTCCCACATCTTTGATCCATGTGTTATTAAATTTTGAATATTGAATAAAGGACACATTAACCTAATGTGGAAATATTTGAGGGGGCATTCCATGTGTTGCCTTATTTGGGACAGTTTTAACCCTTCCGACTGAGAGCTCAAAAGAGCCCCCAGCCTCATTCATCCCACTGCTATTGCTGCTGCTGGTACACGCTGCTGCCACAGGGCAGCAGCTCTTTCCCCCCTCCCGCGTGGTCACTTTGAGGTCTTGTTTAATTTAGTTCATATACCAAATTGCATCAAACTTTATATATGTTGTATATCATATATAAGACTGTAATTAAAAGGTATAACCACTCTATTTCATATCCTCTAGGCTACTCAAAACAGTGGCCAAAGATTGCTTGACATATCAAAATCCCTATTTTGGTTTTAGCTTAAAAAATTTGTTTTCGTTTCCATTTAATATGTCAAAACACCTATCCTCATATTATATAGGATGTACATATATAACCCCAACTTTAATTCCCTATAGAATTCTCTTTTTTGCCAAAACAGTCCAATTGGGACTTTTAACAAACATGTGGTGTCGGTACAGTCCACTTGGTACAGGTTAGGATTTTTATTGATGAGCTAGTCAAATCAATAACCACAAATCACTCAGAGACCCTAGAATACAAATGCAAACACAATATCTGAACAAAAAAGAAAGACACATTCAAATATCTTTTAAACTTTCTATCAGAAAGGGTCATCTAGCTTTCTTGAGTAATAATTTTATCTACTTTACATATTTTGAGTGGGTACCACATTAATGAAGATTTGCATGTTCAAATGGAAGTTTAGTGAAGGCTGCGTGACCAACTGGAGGTTAGTTTTATTGGGTGTCCATTCAAATTAAGCACCTTGCACTTTTTACTTTAGCCACTTCAATCAGTTCTACAGTTTCCTGCAGAAGATTTTACCTCATAATTTATGTGGTTTGTATGGGTAAATTTTGATTACAGAGTCTCAATAACTTGTTGGTCTTTTGTTTGACTAAATAGTAAGCGGCTTGACTTTTAGAAAAGATGGTGAAACTTTAAAGTTATAATATATACGAATACCTATGTGCTTACAGTTTTAGTTACAATAAGGATTCTACCAGAGTGGATGTTTTATCTTGCACTTAAAATGTCTAAACTATAAAATTAAATTATATGGAAAACCCAACTTTAAAAAGAAAATAGAAGATGATATGGAAAACCCACCTTTAAAAAGAAAACCTCCTCTGTTGTACCTAATGGCTATCACTGACATCGACTATACTGCCATTTTACGTAATAAGGGTTTTATATTGCTAGTAGGTAGAAATATCCTCACTGAGATTGTTAATTAACCACAAAAACCTCATTAGAGTTCAATCATCTCCAATCAAAAGTGTGGTTAATAAAAGCTAGGTTTACTTCTAGGCTATTAGACCGAAATCATAATATGGCTAATTATAAAATAATAATGTGTTAATTGAGCCACCTGGAAGTACAATCACACAACACACACATGCCTAATCGGCAGTACATGCCCATAGATGCCCATAGCTTAGTTAAAAGATTTGTGTTTCTCAGTAACCAAATAGATTAAACAAAACCTCCCGCTATTTTACCTGTTGATACATTGCAAAATCACAATTAACCCAAATCATTGCAAAAATAACTCAACTTCAAGATCATAGCCTTTTTACTGGTGTCAAATAGTTTTCAACTTCAAGATCATTGTAAAAATAGTTTGAATCAAGGAAGTAAAAAACATATTGTTTCCAAATATCAGTATGACCATCTTGTATTGAACCCAATATAGTCGTATTAACGGTAACACTAATACTCAATGGGGGGAAAAAAAATAAACATGATCCTACAATAAATACAAAAGCAATAATAGGCAGCATGGCTACTTTATCTATTCATTAAAAAACATAAAAAACTTTCACAAAAGAGGAATGGAAATTTTCTGAAGACCAAAATTTTGACAATTCATTATATGCCCTGGTAAGCTAGAGATAAGTAATTCTCCCAAACATTGTAGCATGCGCATTCACTAAACTTTTGTAGTATTTGTTATCACAATTTTTTGCAAGCAACCAAATCCAAAGACCCATTATGCAAGTACAATCACACAACACACACATGCCTAATCGGCAGTACATGCCCATAGATGCCCATAGCTTAGTTAAAAGATTTGTGTTTCTCAGTAACCAAATAGATTAAACAAAACCTCCCGCTATTTTACCTGTTGATACATTGCAAAATCACAATTAACCCAAATCATTGCAAAAATAACTCAACTTCAAGATCATAGTCTTTTTACTGGTGTCAAATAGTTTTCAACTTCAAGATCATTGTAAAAATAGTTTGAATCAAGGAAGTAAAAAACATATTGTTTCCAAATATCAGTATGACCATCTTGAATTGAACCCAATATAGTCGTATTAACGGTAACACTAATACTCAATGGGGGAAAAAAAATAAACATGATCCTACAATAAATACAAAAGCAATAATAGGCAGCATGGCTACTTTATCTATTTATTAAAAAACATAAAAAACTTTCACAAAAGAGGAATGGAAATTTTCTGAAGACCAAAATTTTGACAATTCATTATATGCCCTGGTAAGCTAGAGATAAGTAATTCTCCCAAACATTGTAGCATGCGCATTCACTAAACTTTTGTAGTATTTGTTATCACAATTTTTTTGCAAGCAAACAAATCCAAAGACCCATTATGCAATTTCCAATAAGGAGCTTGGCTTCATCTAGAATCATCAAATTTTGTTCCTCAGAATGTATCCAATATACAAAATAAAACATACTATAATAAATTAGTTGACAGAGAACCCAAATGAATATCCAAGCACCTCTATGTCTACAAAGTTCTACAGCCAACTCTTTAAGTTTACTTCATATCTGGGGTGAAGTCATGTTCATTAAGCATATATATTTCTCCAAACACATTAATCAATGCTAACTTCTTAAGAAACAAAATTCAGATGATACCACTGACAAAAGTACTACAATAATTTGGGTCTGTATCAAGTATTGAAGCAACCAAGTACCAATATATAACGCCAAAAATTTACATAAAACCTGTGTAAAGCACTTGACATTTGTGGGTGGGTGGGTGGGTGGGTGGGTGGAACATGGGACTAACAATTAACTGCATTTGGATAGAGGGAGGAAGAAATCTATACATGTATATAGGGTAGACACAAAAAGAATACAGCATATCACAGGAATCCTCTTCACCAAAAAAGGGAATAATATCCCCATCCAATTCGTTCTAATAAACACTGCGCAGGTAAAGAAACGAACCCTAATCAAACTGCTTATAAGAGACTCATACTACTCCATTTTGATTTCCCATAAATGTTCAAGAAATATACAGTCAATCAACCAAATTAAATAAACATATCAAACAGAAAAAGAAATCAAAAAAGGGGGCACCAATATTTTTTTGAGAAACTACCATTTTCATAATTTAATTCGTACAATAAAACTATATACATATATACACACAAACACACGTAAATACAGAGAAGGGAAAAAAGCCAAGAAAACATATAGAGGAAAATGCCAATAAGTACAACATTTGAGCTCATGAAATTTTATTACCCTTTTCTCACGGCCGCCGTCATCAATCAAAAGAAAAGAAATGAAACCCCCAAGAGGTGCTAAAATCATGGGCTTGAATGGAATCCACAACATTTTTTTTTTGAAATCTTAATAACCACAACATAAAACTAAACCATACAGAGAAAAGCAACACTCATCTAAAAAATGGTCAAAAAAACAAAGATTGCTACTGATTACAAAATAACTCAATATCATAATTTTTGACAAAACACTTGCTTAGTATACATATAATCTGCATTTTTTACAGTGTAAATCTTTTTTTACCCTTCATTATTCATCCGTAGCCTACAGAAGAACCCAAGATTACCAGATATTTATTCATCATGCCACTGTTTGCATTCCCATACTAAATTATTCATTCTTCGTTCTGTTTAAGTTGTGTTTAGTTTCTTTCTTTTTTTATTTTCTTTGGACATTTGGATTGATATATAACTAAATTTATTGGATAAACACCTATGCTCATAAC
The DNA here is from genome assembly GCA_020205505.1 of Panax japonicus. NCBI lineage: Eukaryota > Viridiplantae > Streptophyta > Magnoliopsida > Apiales > Araliaceae > Panax > Panax japonicus. The sequence goes on along the minus strand of CM035113.1, from coordinate 36,965,289 downwards.
TAAAACTGATTTGAAATACAATTTTTTGTATTAGATTTTTCAGTTGAGAAAGAAAGGGGAGCATTGTATTTGTCTTTGTCTATGGATATGTATTTACCTTAATTAGTCCAAAGTTGAGCTACACGTATACAATTTGTTAAAAATCACCAGTTACGTGCAACTACACGTATACCATTAAGAATAATGTGTTAAATAAGTCACCTGCAAGTATAATCACACAACACACACATAGACTATCAACTCCATGAGGCTATGCCCAATCAATTTATTTTACCATTATGTATTTTCTTTTATGAGGCTATGATCAACCCCTAAAGTACATTATATCATAAAGTCATATGTTTATTTCCTATGTTTATGCTTTATACCTCAAGGGCCCAATACTTTTGTCCCATACTTCATACGAACTACCTTATATCAAGAATAACAAATCTATCTATCTATATATTTCACTTAGTATGCTACGGTTCCCACCGGGCTCTCTTTCTCGCTTAGTATGCTTCGGTTTTGGAAAATAAGAGTATTAGTGAAGCTAAGTTATCTATTGGATGGCCAGATCTATCCCAAAGTTTTGGAAAGTAAGAGTACTTAGTTTTTCCAATCTTTTCCCTTTTTCCTACTATTTCAGTGTTGTCATTTACCGCAGAAAACATCTTCAAATCCATAATTAGTTTTACATTTAATTTCTCACAAAAAGCATTTAAACCATTTTAAGCATCATTCAATAAATTCATCAACCAATAGAAAAGAAATGAAACCCCCAAGAAGAGCTAAAATCATGGGTTCGAATGGCATCTACAACATTTTTTTTTTGAAATCTTAATAACCACAACATAAAACAAAGATTGCTACTGATTGCAAAATAACCCAATATCATAATTTTTGTCAAAACACTTGCTTAGTATACATATAATCTGCATACTCTGTTTTCTGTTAATGTTTTAAGAGTGAACAAATTGATTTCACAAATCATGTCCCATTTTAAGAGAGATGAAAAAATTCAACATACCTAGTTTCAGTTGAGTTCTACAGAATACAAACAGAGTATTGACAGTTTTGGTTGGCAAGTATGGGTAAAGAAGAATCCAAGCACAAATGCCGGAATTAAGAAGAGTCATTAAGAAGAATTCAAGCATAAATCTCTACAATTTCATTCGGAGAAATTCGCCAAGCTTGGTAACAACAAAAAGTTTCACCAGCGAAACTGTTTCTCTACTTGACCAAGCTTGGTCTATAGTGTTCGACAGTAGTTCAAATACTGACAGAAATATGTTTTTTCACCTTATTTAATGCCTTGGCATAAAAAGTCAATAAAATCTTCTATCAAATAAGAAATCCACCTAGAATTACCTTTTAGAATCTTAAGCATATAGACATCTGATATGCATAATGCACTTTTGCACTCGGCTCAGAATAGTGAATCAACATTCACATTCATAGTTTCTAGGACTCTAGAGAGTGATGGCTGGTGTAGAAATCCCCAGACTGTAGCTTATAAGTTCATAGAAATCCTTGAACTTTAGCTTATAACTTCATCGTGAGGTTGAGTCAGTTATAACTTTAGCTTACAACTTCATCGTGAGGTTTTTTGGTCAGAGTTATAAATGGAACATGATTGCTCATTGTGTTTGGTGAGTTTTACTGAGGGAGCGAAATTGTCAATATATTGAGGAGTAGGAGAGGTTCAGTTGTGCATATTGAATTTTTACTTTTCAGTATAGTTTTGTTTGGCAGAATGAGATTTATCTTGGTTCAGTTGTTCAACCTTGGAAGCTGACCATTGTTGTGTGACTTTCATGTCCTTCGGCACTATTATTATTATTATTATTATTATTACTATTATTATTATTATTATTATTATTATTATTATTATCTCCTCTTTTTTGGGGGAGGGGGGATAAGTAGTTATTTTCTTATTCTTTTTTTGATTCTACACATATCACATATATTATTTTTAAGAGGACTTGGCTCCTCTGTTACGCTTAACAGAGTGAGTGAGGGAATGAATGATAAGCCTGTTTTCTTTTTCTTAACAGAGTGAGTGAGGGAATTAGTTGAACACTGCATACGATATAAACATCACTTCTGGAGGTCATAGGCATAATAAACTATCTATTAGCACAAAGTTGTGTGTCTCACCCCTGATTATAATAAAAGGACATGTATGTACAATAAAACCTTAGCATGCCTACATGTTTGCCTGTCATTTTGTATTGCAGAACAAATTAAGTAGAGTAGAAAAGTATCTAAACTTCAACATAGCTGAAGGCTTGAAATAAAAAAGAGAGGGTATGTTACCAACATAACTAAGTTAGTAAACATGTTTACTATGCCCAATCAATGTATTTTACTATGCCCAATCTGTTTAAGTTGTGTTTAGTTTCTTTCTTTTTTTATTTTCTTTGGACATTTGGATTGATATATAACTAAATTTATTGGATAAACACCTATGCTCATAACTAAAACTAATTTGAAATACAATTTTTTGTATTAGATTTTTCAGTTGAGAAAGAAAGGGGAGCATTGTATTTGCCATTGTCTATGGATATGTATTTACCTTAATTAGTCCAAAGTTGAGCTACACGTATACAATTTGTTAAAAATCACCAGTTACGTGCAACTACACGTATACCATTAAGAATAATGTGTTAAATAAGTCACCTGCAAGTATAATCACACAACACACACATAGACTATCAACTCCATGAGGCTATGCCCAATCAATTTATTTTACCATTATGTATTTTCTTTTATGAGGCTATGATCAACCCCTAAAGTACATTATATCATAAAGTCATATGTTTATTTCCTATGTTTATGCTTTATACCTCAAGGGCCCAATACTTTTGTCCCATACTTCATACGAACTACCTTATATCAAGAATAACAAATCTATCTATAGATTTCACTTAGTATGCTACGGTTCCCACCGGGCTCTCTTTCTCGCTTAGTATGCTTCGGTTTTGGAAAATAAAAGTATTAGTGAAGCTAAGTTATCTATTGGATGGCCAGATCTATCCCAAAGTTTTGGAAAGTAAGAGTACTTAGTTTTTCCAATCTTTTCCCTTTTTCCTACTATTTCAGTGTTGTCATTTACCGCCGAAAACATCTTCAAATCCATAATTAGTTCTACACTTAATTTCTCACAAAAAGCATTTAAACCATTTTAAGCATCATTCAATAAATTCATCAACCAATAGAAAAGAAACGAAACCCCCAAGAAGAGCTAAAATCATGGGTTCGAATGGCATCAACAACATTTACTTGTGTTATAAACCCATGTTAGCCTCCTTATAACCCCACACAACCAACCTATCTCCTTGTGCTACTAACAGTTACTTTTACCATAAAAAATCATTTGAAATCAACTTATCATTCAATAAAATCATCATATTATCAATTCAAAACTTTAGAATCAATTCTACCTCAATAATTTTTAAGTAATGTGTTTGGGTTGTTGGGTCTAAATTCTACCTCAATAATTCTATGTATTTTCCTTTTTTATTTTGACTTATAAAAATACATTCAACCTCATAAAAAGGGGGGGGGATTGTTTATTGATTTGAGTTGCTAAAAAAGGGGGTTTAAGCAATGTGATTTTTTTTGCTATAACAGTTACTTTTATCATAAAAAATCATTTGAAATCAACTTATCATTCAATAAAATCATCATATTATCAATTCAAAACTTTAGAAGCAATTCTACCTCAATGATTTTCAAGTAATGTGTTTTGGTTGTTGGGTCTAAATTCTACCTCAATAATTCTCTGTATTTTCCTTTTTCATTTTGACTTATAAAAATACATTCAACCTCATAAAAAGGGGGGGGGGATTGTTTATAGATTCGAGTTGCTAAAAAAGGGGGTTTAAGCAATGTGATTTTTTCTCCTATAACAGTTAACAATTTTGACAATACATACAAACAGTCCCAAGTTATGCCAACTAATAAGTCCCAAGTATTAGATATGAAATAATCTAATAGATGAAATAATCTAACAGTCTAGGGTCTTTAGAATGGTGGGACTTCTTATTTTTTACATAAAAAGCCATTTATCTATATATAACTGAAAATTGAAAATGCATAATTCATATGATTATATATAACTGAAAACCGAAAATGCCAAAAAGAAATGCGAACACAAAGAGATACCTTTATCAGAGAATTGCATAAAGTGGGTTGTTTTGCTTTTGTCCATAAAAATCTCCTCAATCTCCTTGTAATAAGACATCTTGGGATCACTGTTAGGTTGCTGCTTAGATTTTTTGAACTCCTTCAACAAATTCCTCCACTTGTCAGTGCACATAGTCGGCGAGCGATCGAACCCTTTTTCCCTCATTTTGGCTGAAATCTGGTCCCACAGGTGCTTGTTGGATTTCGAAGTGTTGAAGAGAGATTCGATTTCCCGGCGGAGGCTGATGAGAGTTCGGGTCTCATCTTGGACCCATGTTTCCGCCCGTTTCTTCGGGGCCTTGGGGTTTTCTTTGCCGCCGATGCTGTCGCTGAGAAGCATCGGTTGGTGGTGGCTTTGCGGTGGCTTTGTGCCTTTGAGTTTTATCGGAAAAGAAGAAGAAGAAGAAAAAAAGTAAGGAATCACAGCACAAAAGTAAGGAATCGAGCAAGGAAGACCATACGATGATCATCAATAAAATTTTAAACAAAATAAACAAAAAATAAAAATCAATCCTTTTTCAATGAACCAAACACCTAAAAATCTCACCCATCGAAACAGATTTCTAACTTTTCTTTTTCACAAATCAGACAAATCCACCAAACAATAATAAAATCTCAACCATAAGAAATAAAAAACTTAAATTAATCAGTACATCAAGAACCACGGAAAATAGAAACTATTCCAATAATCGACAAAAACAGGGGAAGAAAGAGGAATCAGTAATACCTCTAGGTTTCTGGGTAAAAGGAACTTTAGAAGTCATCTCTTCTTCTTCTTCTTGGTGATTATGGCCGAAAACTCCTCCTATTAACCGCCCCTCCTTCTAGGTTTTCGGTCGCCACTCTCTCCTTAAAACTCTTCTTCTTTCTCTAGTCTTGACACTCTCTAAGACAAATTCTGAAGTGGGAAAAAATTGAGAGGACGCCTCAATTTAACGGTCACAATCCTTGATGGTGGTTATGCGGTGGCAGTGGTGGCTATGCGGTGGCTGGTGGTGGGTTAATCGGTGGCAGTGGTGGTTTTGTTGGCATACAGAGTGGCTATGCGGTGGCTATGCTGTGGCTGGTGGTGGTTTATCGGTGGCAGTGGTGGGTTTATCGGTGGCTGGTGTGGTGGTAGTGGTGGCTTTATCGGTGGCAGTGGTGGGTTGAGGTAGAAGAGGAAGAAATTGCTCACGGTGGGTTGAGGTAGAAGATGATTAGAGGGCGGATGGGTTGAGGTAGAAGATGATTAGAGGCCGGATGGGTAGAGGTAGAAGATGATCGGTGGCTGGTGTGGTGGTAGTGGTGGCTTTATCGGTGGCAGTGGTGGGTTGAGGTAGAAGAGGAAGAAATTGCTCACGGTGGGCAGAGGTAGAAGATGGTTTTCCCCGTGTTTTGTTAACCTGAGTAAGAGTAATGAAGGGTTAGATTTATCTCATTTTTTGGATGGTCCAGATCTGTTAATAGGTTGAGAGCGGGAAACTAAATTTTTTCAAAATCATTTGTATTTTGTATAGATAGATGGGTAGTTAAATGTTATTTATATTATGGATCGTGAACACCAAACTCGAGGGTCAGGTAACCCGGATTTGGGGGTGTCACAGCTGATCACCTAGACGTGCTCGTAAGTTATGTCGGACTTAGTGTCGGGATGTCCTTTTTAAATAAATTATGAAATGCTCATGGTCCTGGACCGAAATTGATGTTTTGCTGAATATTGTCATTGTAAAATGTTTTGAAGGAAAAGAAGTGATACTTTGAATTATCGACAGTATTTCATAACTATTGTTCAGTTATTGAAGATATACTATTCATATGTTTCAAGCATGTCGTTTAATTAGAATTGTTATACTTGTTGAGCTAGTTATGCTCAATCTTGCTTGAACCATATGAATGCAGTTAAGACCGAACGGACCGAAGGATCCGACAAGGATAAAGGGAAAGCTAAGGCCAACCCGTAGATTACCTATGTAATAGTATAGGTTTGTAATGATAATATTTGATATTATGATAAGAACAAATGTAACGGTTATAAAGAACTTGGGGAATGCTAATATTGTTTCATAATATACATATACGATATATTCGTTCTTTTGAGATATTTCAATTGAATGTTTGTGTGAACTGTAGCACCGTGTAGCACCATCTGTCGGGTTGGAAGATATCCGGATTTAGGGGCGTCACATAGGTTCTAGTAAATATACTTGATAGTAGTTACGATGTGTAATACATGTTAGCATGTAAATTTGAACTATGTGATACATAGAGAAATTTGAATCGAGATATAAAAGTTTATACAGAAATAGAATGAAGTAAATCATAGAATAATTTGATTCAGGGATTTTTAATTGATTCAAGTTAAGATATAAATAAAAGAATTATCTTCAAAGGAGATTGAAAAGTTTAAATTATTCCGCATATTTATATAACATCAAATGTGATGTAATACAGTAATAGTAAATGACCAAGATTAGATCTTATAAAAGTTTAGGGGTCATTGTACAAATTTTGGAAATGGAAAGAATTTATATTCTAAATTATAATAAGTAAAGTTTATTCATTAAGTTATGAATGAAAAATATAAATAGTTTGACGATATAAGTATAGTAACGGACCAGATCCAAGGTTTAAAGGAACCCGGATTTGGGGGCGTAACAGTTCAACTCTCGGTAGTCGATACAAAGTCTTAGCGACCTGTAACGCCCCAGAAAATTGAACATTTTGTAATTTCTTTTAATAATGAATAAAATAATATTATTTATTATTATTGCGTGTTGAGAAGATGGATGTCGTTCTATAACCTAGAAACGTCATAACGTCGTAGTATTTTAACTACGTGGGAGAATTAAAGTGTTTGAATTTCTAAAATGAAAATAAAAGTTTTCTGAGAAATTTTCCGAAAAACACTATTCATCAATTTCTGCTCGGGAATTATTTTTGAACTTCAGAGAAATACGTAATGTTATAATATCGAGATGATATCGATTATGTAATAATAATCTAAGTATGGAAAATGAAATATTTTGCATGCGTACCTAATTTGAGATAGTTAGGTTATTAAGCGTTAAAAGAAGGAAGTTGTGATCATATAATGTGTAAACATTATATGGAGTAAGGAAGGTAGGTATAATATGACGTATTGTATTATTATGTACGAAGAATGAGATAACGTATATTTCAAATTAATATACGAGATAGCATAAGAGAATTATACGTAGGATATGTATGTTAGGTTATTGAATTTAAGGTAATGGACTGGTGGGATTTCTAGTTTATAGATATAAGCCCAAGTGTATGATTATCACAAGTCCAATCTATTGTAACTCAAGCCCAATAGGAAAGTAGTTGGACAAATTAACCAAGCCCAAGGTGAAGCCTTGACCCATGGGTCAAACCAAGTGAGGAAGTGGGTAGTCTTGTTGGGCAAGGATTAAGTGTGATGACCAAGTGTTGTGGTGAGCAAGTAAAAGAAGTGGCTAGCAAGAAGACTTGAAGGTTAAGTTGTGAATAGTAAGGAGGTGGAATGAGGAGGTGGAATGAGGAGGTGGGATTGATTATTGTCCATTTTGCCCCAAGCTTTGTTGGCCTATAAATACCAAGTTCATTTCATTTTGTTGGTTGTTTTTGTTATCATCCAAACACTTTCCTCTCAAGCATATAAGCTACTTATTTGGTAGAGAGAATAAGTCACTTAAAGCACTTATAAGCCACTTCAACCTTTGATAGTTTCCAAAGCAAATAGAAGTCTTCAAGGGTAAGACTCATTTTCTTTTATCTATATCTTTTCTATGATAGGATTGATAGAGAAGGGGGATTGCTTGAGGATAACATGTAATAAGTTATAAGGAATGAACTTAAGCCGAATAAGTTGAATAAGCAACTTGAACCCTAATAAGTTGTTAAGATCATGAAGGACTTGTCATATGATGTTAGTATGTTGTTTATAACATGAGAACATTGATTGAAGGACTTAAATTATTGGTAAGTCATGAGTATGAAGATTTTTAGTTCATAAGTTGAGAAAGTCAATGACTTATGGAAATAAGTCAAAACCTACTTTGATTATAAGTTGGTGTAGCAAATAACTTGTAGTGATTATATGTTGGTTAAAATCCACTTAGAACGCTTAGTATGGTTGATTTTGACAAACTTCGCACGATTAGACGATTAACGTCGAATTCGTGAAATTCTCAGAATAGAAGTCATATTTTGTGTTGGAAGTCGGAAACATTGGTTTTCGATGGAGACAAGTCATTGTAGTCATTATAGAGTTGCGGACTCAAAAATGACCGGATTCCGACTTAGAACGAAGAAATGAGCGTTGAACGTTCACGAACGTTTATCGTTTTCGTTAAAATGGACTAATAGGTAAAATTTTAGCAAATGATGTCAAATAGATAAAATTCTTGCATGAACGCATAGATTATGAAATTTGTGAACCGTAGGCTTTTGAACGGACCAATTCGGAGTTAAAACGAAGAAGTTATGCGTCCGGGAAGTTAACAAAATTTTCAAAAACTGCAAAATTTTCTGAGGACTAGAGTCCGCGCCGCGGCGCGACTCTAAGCCTTCTTGTCCGCGCCGCAGCGCGAGGCCGGATGATGGCACACTGCTAAATCGCGCCGCAGCGCGAGTCACAGACCAATTAGTGGCGCCGCGGCGCCAGTGCAAGGAAGAAGGGATTAATAGTAATGAATTGTGATGTAATCACAACATAAGTAAGACATTGTAAGGTGCTTGTAATACACTAATGCATGTTTATAATCAATCAAAGAAGAGCGGGATATGAATGACGTAATGAAAGCCGAAACCCTTAATAACAAAACTAAGTTAGAAATTACATTGAGATGAAGGGTAAGGTATAATAGAAAACATACCTGGTTAATTATGACCTAATGTGGTACGTTATATGATTATGAATTGTAGAATCATGGAGACTTAAAGTGTACGTGTATTAACAAGTAAGCAGATGCCAAAGGCAAGTATTCTAACCCTTGTTCCAGTTCAGTCTGGACAAGCTTTGTAATTCATGTACTCTTTCACATGAAATCTAGAATGATGAAGTCTTAAGCCAATTCTTCCGGCTAGACTTATATTATGATTTTGTCAAGCATGATTGGTAAAATACCGAGTTATATTGGTATGGTTTTCAATCAAGGACCATACATGTTCAAATGTTATTGTCGTTTAACGACAGGCACGTGAGGTTGCCACAATTAAACGTATACACGTTTAAAGAATGTATTGTTGATCAACATAGAGTACTATGAGCTGATCACTCAGAAGTGCTCGTAAGCTATGCCGGACTTACGGACTTAGTTCCGGGATGTCCTTTTCAAAAGAACTTATGTATGCTCATAATCTTGAGCCATAATTGTTATTCTACTGAATATTTATGGAAAAATGTTTTGAAGGAAATGAAGTACTATTTTGAATCACCAATAGTACTTCATAACTATTGTTCAGTTACTGGAGATATATTAGTTCTATGTTTCAAGCATGTTATGTATTAGAATTATAGTACTTGCTGAGCTAGCCGTGCTCACTCTTGCTTGAACCATATGAACATAGCTAAGATCGAGCGGACTGAAGGATCCGGCAAGGATAAAGGCAAGGCGAAGAAGAACCCGTAGCATACTTATGTAATAGTATAGGAAGAATGTCTGTAATATATTGATATTATGACAAGAACAAATGAAAGGGTTACAAAGAACCTGGGTAATGTAATATTACTTTGATATATATATGGAGTTATATTAGTCCTCTTGTGACTATTTGAGGAACTGTGTGAATGAATGGTAGTACCGTGTAGCACCATTTGTCGGGTTAGAAGAGACCCGGATTTGGGGGCGTCACAGGTTGGTATAAGAGCAAGAGGTTATAAAATTTAAGGGGGGAATTAAAACCTTAAGCCATAACCTTAGGAAGAATCAAAGAAATACAAGAAGAAAATAACCTTATAAAAATGCATTATGATTATGATATGTATTTTTATTATTTTACTGACGTGTACTAATCAACTCATTTGTTTTATGTAGATGTCAGGAGTAAACGGGATGTTTGTTTATGAACAGACCATAAGTGAAGAGTCGGTGAACCAAGTAGAGGTTGTACCGAACCCTATAGCAGCAGAGCCAGAAGTAGTAATCATTAAGTCTGAAGACTCAGAAGAAGCTGACTACATGTCAGTATTTGACGGGATGATAGAGGAGGAGGTAGAGACAGTCTCCTTTAACCCAGTGGCTATAGCAGCAGAGATAGCTCCTGGGGGGTCGATGATGTCTCTGTTTATGTCAGTGTTGGATAGAAATATCCATTACTGTCAGGAGGTTAAGGAGCTGAAGGCAGATCTTCAAATGCTTATAGAGGACAAGACTGATGTCGAGTCCATGTGGGAGCAGGAGCATGACGAGAGGATTTTGGCTAAGGACAAAGTCTAGGATTTAAAACACGAGGTCTTGGAGCTCAAGGAGGAGCTCAAGACAAAAGTGCAGAAAATAGGGAGGATGTCCTATATCTATAGGAGTTCTCACACGGATTTTCAGCAGCAGGTAGCTGGATATCCGGTGGAGGTGGGGCAAACGCGGCATACTATTAGCCGTGATATCATTGCTGGTCTGGCCAAGGCAGATTTCAATAATGCCTTGAGGCAGATGTAGTTTAGTGGTGGTTAGGGTAGTTTGTAGATATTTTTGTAAGTAGTAGGGATGTAAAACCCTTTTTGGTATAGTAAAGGGTAGTCTTTTGTAAATCCTAATTTTTGGAAAGTGATAGCGGGAAAGTAATGTAATCAGCTTAGGCTGAGTATGTAACCGATGTAGTATTATACTACAAAGAATGTATATAAAGATCATTTTATGGAAAGCAATGAGTTATGAATGTTTGGAGTTATTGTTTTATATTAATGATAGCTAATAAAGAAAGGAATAATAATGTAATGTGTTTATTGTATCAGGCAAAATGCCGCCGAGAAGAGTGCAACGTAATCAAGGTGCGAACGTAAATCAACCGGAGGGAGGTCCGGTTAACGCGATGCAGGAGTTTGTTAATTTATTAACAGCCGCCTTTAATAGAACAGGGGCTAATATCCCCGTAAATCCAGGAGTAGCACGAGCTACTACCTTTAAGGATTTTAAGAGTGTAGGTCCGCCGGAGTTCAAAGGAACTACGGACCCAATCGAAGCCCAAACGTGGGTTAAGGAGATAGAGAAGGCATTCATAATTGCAAATGTTGATGAGGCCCAGAAGGTTGCCTTTGCAACCTATATGATGAAGGGAGAGGCCAATTTTTGGTGGGAAGCCAATCAGGCTAGGGTCGGGATAACGACTTTAATGTGGGATAGATTCAAGGAGATATTCTTCGAGAACTATTTTCCCACGAGTATGTAGGGAAGGATGGAGATGAGGTTTTTAGAGCTAAAACAAGTGGAAATGACGGTTCCCCAATACGCTGCCAAGTTCAATGAACTAGCTAGGTTCGCTCCACACCAAGTGGATACCGAGGTGAGGAAGGCGCGACGGTTCGAGCAGGGCTTGAAACCCTGGCTCTATAACCGTATATCCGTATTCCAAAGTACTTCTTTTGGGATCGTTTTAGAGAAGGCGATAATCGCCGAAGGTGGTAGTGAGACGTTGAGCCAATACCACAAGGAAAAGAGGAATAAGGGGAAGGTTGACGGGAGAGTCAAGATTGAGGGAGCCAGTGGGAGTGGCGAGGGTCAAAAGAGGAAGGTAATTAACTCTGGGAATACCGGAGTGAAGCAAGGAGACCCAAAGAGAAGAATGGAGGCCTGCAAGACCTGTAGAAAGACTCATTTAGGAGTCTGTCTCAAGGGGAAGGCCGTCTGTTACAACTGCGGACAGGAGGGGCACATTGCGCCAAATTGTCCGAGTCCGAAAAAGAATCATGGATGCTTTGTGTGTGGGTCAACCGACCACATGGCAAAGAACTGCCCGAAGAAGGGGACGGACGGGAATCGGGGCACTAATAGCGGTAAGTTAGCTATTGGGGGTCCAGCTCAGCAGGGTAGACCGATGGGTCGTACCTTTAACATGACAGTCCAGGATGCGGTTGCATCAGGGGACGACTTTGCAGGTATTATCCCGATCAACGATATCAATGCGTACGTGCTGTTTGATTCGGGTGCTACCTGTTCATTTATAGCATGCGGTTTTGCTAGACGATTAGGACTACTTCCCGAAAAGTTACCTATACCTGTAAATATTAAGGTAGCAAACGAAGATATAATTCCTATTGAAGATGTTCATAGGAGTTGTTGTGTAGATATACGGGGTTGTAAATTATCGGTAGATTTATTACCAATAAAGTTAGAAGAATTCGATGTAATTCTTGGAATGGATTGGTTAGTAAACCATGGGGCAATAATAGATTGTCAAAAGAAGTGTGTGAACATTAAGACGTTAGAACAACCTCGGGTAGTATTTTATGGGAATAGATCGCCAGGACGTTCGTGTTGTCTAACCATGACACAAACTAGAAAATTACTGAGGAATGGATGCGTAGGATATCTATGCCATGTTGTTGATACCAAAAGAGTGGTAGCAACCATGGAACAAATACCTATAGTGAGGGAATTCGTCGATGTATTTCCGAGTGAATTACCTGGTCTTCCGCCGGATAGGGAGACAGAATTTGTGATAGACATTGTGCCCGGAGCGGCACCAGTTTCCAGGGCACCGTACCGTATGGCGCCAGTAGAGATGAAGGAGTTGATGGTGCAGTTACAAGAACTGTTGGATAGGAAGTACATTCAGCCGAGTGTGTCACCGTGGGGAGCACCGGTACTGTTTGTCAAGAAGAAGGATGGATCGTTAAGACTTTGTATCGACTACAGAGAGTTGAACAAGTTAACGATAAAGAATAAATACCCATTGCCCAGGATCGATGATCTCTTTGATCAGTTGAAAGGGGCTAATTATTTTTCTAAAATAGATTTACGAACGGGGTATCATCAGTTGAAGGTTAGGAAGGAGGACGTGCCAAAGACAGCATTCAGGACTCGTTATGGTCATTACGAGTTTTTAGTGATGTCATTTGGGTTGACAAATGCACCAGCTGCATTCATGGATATGATGAACAGAGTGTTCAAACAATATTTGGACAAGTTCATCGTGGTGTTTATAGATGATATTCTAGTCTATTCTAAGACGCCAGAAGATCATGTTGAACACCTTAGATTAGTGTTGGAGACATTAAGGAAGGAGAAGTTGTATGCGAAATTCACAATGTGTGAATTTTGGTTAGAGAAGGTACAATTTTTAGGTCATGTCATTGACCATGAGGGGATTTCAGTGGATCCAGCGAAGGTAGAAGCCGTGATGAATTGGGAACAACCGAAAACGCCGACTGAGGTGCGGAGTTTCCTAGGGTTAGCGGGTTACTATCGGAGATTTATCAAGGATTTTTCAAAGATAGCTACTCCGTTGACTAATTTGACGAGGAAGACGGTGAAATACGCTTGGACTAACAAGTGTGAGGAAAGTTTCCAAGAACTAAAGAAGAGGTTGAGTGAGGCACCTGTGTTGTCATTACCCGATGACACAGGAAATTTTGTAGTTTATAGTGATGCTTCGCATAGAGGACTTGGTTGCGTGCTCATGCAGCATGGTAAGGTCATTGCGTATGCATCTAGGCAGTTGAAGGATTATGAGAAAGTTTACCCTACCCATGATCTAGAACTAGCCGCAGTAGTTTTTGCTCTAAAGATATGGAGACATTATCTTTATGGAGAAAAATGTGAGATATACACGGACCATAAAAGTCTAAAATATATCTTCACACAGAAGGAGTTGAATATGAGGCAGAGGAGATGGCTGGAGTTGATAAAGGATTACGACTGTGAAATCCTGTATCACCCTGGAAAAGCCAATGTAGTTGCCGATGCCTTAAGTAGAAAGGGTCGGGAAAAGTTGTCTTTGTTAACGGCTCAAACTGAGTTAATAACAGAGATGGCTAGGATGGAGTTAGAGGTGAAGCTACCCAGTGAAGACGAAGGACCAATGTTGTTTGCAATGGAGATGCAACCAACCATCGTAGAGAGAGTTAAAGAGGTCCAACTCAAAACTGATGAGTGTGACCGGATGAAGGATCGGCTGACAAATGAAAAAGATACTAAATATAGTCTTGATAACGAGGGATTATTGAGATTTGACGGAAGAATTTGGGTTCCGGATGAGACGAAATTAAAGGAGCAGGTTCTACAAGAGGCTCATAGTTCAAGGTTTTCGATTCATCTTGGTAGCACTAAGATGTATCAAGACCTTCGACAGAGTTTCTGGTGGCCGAACATGAAGAGAGGGATTGCTGAGTACGTTAGTAAGTGCTTAACTTGTTAGAGAGTTAAGGCTGAACATCAACGACCTAGTGGCTTGTTACAGTCATTAGAGATTCCGGAGTGGAAATGGGAGAATATCACAATGGATTTTGTGGTGGGACTTCCGACTACTCATAAGGGGTATGATGCAATTTGGGTAATAGTGGACCGATTGACGAAATCAGCTCACTTTTTGCCAATTAGGGTTAAGTATAACTTAGACCAGTTAGCTAGACTTTATATTAAGGAAATAATCTCTAGACATGGAGTGCTAGTATCGATTATGTCAGATCGTGATCCACGATTCACGTCGAACTTTTGGAGAAGTCTGCAAGAGCAGTTGGGAACGCAGTTGAAGCTGAGTACGGCGTATCGTCCACAAACGGATGGACAAAGTGAGAGGACAATTCAGACATTAGAAGATATGCTAAGAGCATGCGTTATGGATTTCAAGGGTAGTTGGGATGATCATCTACCATTAGTGGAGTTTGTGTATAATAATAGTTATCATGCAAGCATAGGTATGTCGCCTTACGAAGCTTTGTATGGTAGGAAATGCAGAACGCCACTGTATTGGGATGAGGTAGGAGAACGCCGAATGTTGGGACCAGAATTGGTGCAACAGACAGCGGATATTGTTAAAAAGATTCAGATGCGTCTCTTAGCAGCTCAAGACAGACAGAAGAAGTTTACAGATCTGCATAGAGAGAATCGAGAGTTTGAAGTGGGTTCATACGTATTCCTAAAAGTATCTCCCTGGAAAGGAAAGATACGTTTTGGGAAGAAAGGAAAGTTAAGTCCGAGATTTATAGGACCTTTTGAGGTTTTAAAACGGGTAGGTGAGGTAGCTTACATGGTAGCGTTACCTCCAGACCTAGAACGAATACATAATGTATTTCACGTTTCGGTATTGCGTCCTTATAAGCCGGATTATAAGCACGTGATAGAATACGAGCCTATTCATGTCGAGAAGGACTTAACATATGAGGAAACGCCAATTCAAATTGTCGATATGAAAGAACAAGTTCTGCGAAACAAAAGTATAGTTTCAGTAAAGGTGATATGGAAGAACCACGATGCAGAAGAAGCAACGTGGGAGTTAGAAGAAATGATGAAAAAGAATTACCCGAATTTATTTGTGTAATTTTTTTTATAGCGAGATTCTGGGGACAGGATCCTTATAAGGGGGAGAGAGTGTAACGCCCCAGAAAATTGAACATTTTGTAATTTCTTTTAATAATGAATAAAATAATATTATTTATTATTATTGCGTGTTGAGAAGATGGATGTCGTTCTATAACCTAGAAACGTCGTAACGTCGTAACGTCGTAGTATTTTAACTACGTGGGAGAATTAAAGTGTTTGAATTTCTAAAACGAAAATAAACGTTTTCTGAAAAATTTTCCGAAAAACACTATTCATCAATTTTTGCTCGATAATTATTTTTGAACTTCCGAGAAATACGTAATGTTATAATATTGAGATGATATCGATTATGTAATAATAATCTAAGTATGGAAAATGAAATATTTTGCATGCGTACCTAATTTGAGATAGTTAGGTTATTAAGCGTTAAAAGAAGGAAGTTGTGATCATATAATGTGTAAACATTATATGGAGTAAGGAAGGTAGGTATAATATGACGTATTGTATTATTATGTACGAAGAATGAGATAACGTATATTTCGAATTAATATACGAGATAGCATATGAGAATTATACGTAGGATATGTATGTTAGGTTATTGAATTTAAGGTAATGGACTAGTGGGATTTCTAGTTTATTGATAGAAGCCCAAGTGTATGATTATCACAAGTCCAATCTATTGTAACTCAAGCCCAATAGGAAAGTAGTTGGACTAATTAACCAAGCCCAAGGTGAAGCCTTGACCCATGGGTCAAACCAAGTGAGGAAGTGGGTAGTCTTGATGGGCAAGGATTAAGTGTGATGACCAAGTGTTGTGGTGAGCAAGTAAAAGAAGTGGCTAGCAAGAAGACTTGAAGGTTAAGTTGTGAATAGTAAGGAGGTGGAATAAGGAGGTGGGATTGATTATTGTCCATTTTGCCCCAAGCTTTGTTGGCCTATAAATACCAAGTTCATTTCATTTTGTTGGTTGTTTTTGTTATCATCCAAACACTTTCCTCTCAAGCATATAAGCTACTTATTTGGTAGAGAGAATAAGTCACTTAAAGCACTTATAAGCCACTTCAACCTTATAGTTTCCAAAGCAAATAGAAGTCGTCAAGGGTAAGACTCATTTTCTTTTATCTATATCTTTTCTATGATAGGATTGATAGAGAAGGGGGATTGCTTGAGGATAACATGTAATAAGTTATAAGGAATGACCTTAAGCCGAATAAGTTGAATAAGCAACTTGAACCCTAATAAGTTGTTAAGATCATGAAGGACTTGTCATATGATGTTAGTATGTTGTTTATAACATGAGAACATTGATTGAAGGACTTAAATTATTGGTAAGTCATGAGTATGAAGATTTCTAGTTCATAAGTTGAGAAAGTCAATGACTTATGGAAATAAGTCAAAACCTACTTTGATTATAAGTTGGTGTAGCAAATAACTTGTAGTGATTATATGTTGGTTAAAATCCACTTAGAATGCTTAGTATGGTTGATTTTGACAAACTTCGCACGATTAGACGATTAACGTCGAATTCGTGAAATTCTCGGAATAGAAGTCATATTTTGTGTTGGAAGTCGGAAACATTGGTTTTCGATGGAGACAAGTCATTGTAGTCATTATAGAGTTGCGGACTCGAAAATGACCGGATTCTGACTTAGAACGAAGAAATGAGCGTTGAACGTTCACGAACGTTTATCGTTTTCGTTAAAATGGACTAATAGGTCAAATTTTAGCAAATGAAGTCAAATAGATAAAATTCTTGCATGAACGCATAGATTATGAAATTTGTGAACCGTAGGCTTTTGAACGGACCAATTCGGAGTTAAAACGAAGAAGTTATGCGTCCGGGAAGTTAACAAAATTTTCAAAAACTGCAAAATTTTCTGAGGACCAGAGTCCGCGCCGCGGCGCGACTCTAAGCCTTCTTGTCCGCGCCGCAGCGCGAGGCCGGATGATGGCACACTGCTAAATCGCGCCGCAGCGCGAATCACAGACCAATTAGTGGCGCCGCGGCGCCAGTGCAAGGAAGAAGTTAGAGAAGAAGGGTTCCAAGTATAGAATGAAAGAGGGATTAATAGTAATGAATTGTGATGTAATCACAACATAAGTAAGACATTGTAAGGTGCTTGTAATACACTAATGCATGTTTATAATCAATCAAAGAAGAGCGGGATATGAATGACGTAATGAAAGCCGAAACCCTTAATAACGAAACTAAGTTAAAAATTACATTGAGATGAAGGGTAAGGTATAATAGAAAACATACCTGGTTAATTATGACCTAATGTGGTACGTTATATGATTATGAATTGTATAATCATGGAGACTTAAAGTGTACGTGTATTAACCAGTAAGCAGACGCCAAAGGCAAGTATTCTAACCCTTGTTCCAGTTCAGTCTGGACAAGCTTTGTAATTCATGTACTCTTTCACATGAAATCTAGAATGATGAAGTCTTAAGCCAATTCTTCCGGCTAGACTTATATTATGATTCTGTCAAGCATGATTGGTAAAATACCGAGTTATATTGGTATGGTTTTCAATCAAAGACCATACATGTTCAAATGTTTTTGTCGTTTAACGACAGGCACGTGAGGTTGCCACAATTAAACGTATACACGTTTAAAGAATGTAGTGTTGATCAACATAGAGTACTATGAGCTGATCACTCAGAAGTGCTCGTAAGCTATGCCGGACTTACGGACTTAGTGCCGAGATGTCCTTTTCAAAAGAACTTATGTATGCTCATAATCTTGAGCCATAATTGTTATTCTACTGAATATTTATGGAAAAATGTTTTGAAGGAAATGAAGTGCTATTTTGAATCACCAATAGTACTTCGTAACTATTGTTCAGTTACTGGAGATATATTAGTTCTATGTTTCAAGCATGTTATGTATTAGAATTATAGTACTTGCTGAGCTAGCCGTGCTCACTCTTGCTTGAACCATATGAACACAGCTAAGATCAAGTGGACTGAAGGATCCGGCAAGGATAAAGGCAAGGCGAAGAAGAACCCGTAGCATACTTATGTAATAGTATAGGAAGAATGTCTGTAATATATTGATATTATGACAAGAACAAATGAAAGGGTTACAAAGAACCTGGGTAATGTAATATTACTTTGATATATATATGGAGTTATATTAGTCCTCTTGTGACTATTTGAGGAAATGTGTGAATGAATGGTAGTACCGTGTAGCACCATTTGTCGGGTTAGAAGAGACCCGGATTTGGGGGCGTCACACGACCCATCTTTCTTCTTTATGAATAAGACTGGTGCTCCCCACAATGATACGCTCGGTCGAAAGTATCCCTTATCTAACAACTCTTGTAATTGAGCCATCAGTTCTTTAATCTCTACTGGTGCTATATGATACGGCGCTTTGTATATCAGTACTGTCCCTGGTGCCAAATCAATAACAAACTCAATCTCTCTATCCAGTGGCAATCCCTGAATCTCGTCTGGGAAGACATCAACGAACTCCCTTACAATAGGTATCTGACTCAGTTCACCCTCGACTTGTCGAGTATCAACCATGTGAGCCAAATAACCTATACAACCCTTCCTAAGCAATCTCTGTGCTTGCACCATCGTCAGACAATGAGATTGTCTCGGCGATTTACTACCATAAAATAGCAACTTTGACTTATTCGGAGTCTTAAGCTGTACACACTTCTTTTTAAAGTTTATAACTGCTTCATGAATCGATAAAAAATCCATTCCAAGGATTACATCAAAGACCCCCAAACGAATCGATATCAAATCCACTTCAGCTTAAATCCTCGCAATTCGGCATAACAATTCCTACGAATGTATTTTACGGGAATAATTTCCTTTTTTGCTACTTCTACGTTCATAGGGTGTTCTAATCTCTTACGAGGTAAGTCTAATTATTTAGAAAATTCTTCGAAAATAAAAGAGCAGGTAGCACCCAAATCAAATAACACGTATGCATCTATATCATTGATCAGAATGATACCTGACACCACGTCCTTAGATTCCACCGCATCTTGTACGGTCATGTTAAATGTTCGTGTTGTTGGTCCGTTGGCTTGATTGGTTGGCCCTCCAATGTTTAGCCCATTGTTGTTGTTATTACGGTTTCCACTAGCTGCATAGCCCTTTTTCTTCGGGCAGACCTTGATTTGATGGTCTGTGGCTCCACACGAGAAACATCCTCTCTTCTGCTTATTCGGACACTGAGGAGCCATGTGCCCCAGTTGTCCGCAATGATAACAAACACTCTTTCCCTTCATGCACTCCCCCGAGTAATTCCTCCCACAGTTGTTGCACTTCATACTTTTCTTGGACTCCCCCTCCGAACTTTTTACCTCCCGAGGATTGGCTCTTCGTCCATTTACGCTTGTTGGGGTTACTTCCTCCACTACTTCCCCCTTTCTGTCCATCTTGGCCGGTCTTCTTTTCTTGTTTGAATCGAGCGATGGCTTCATTACCTCCTTCAGAAATGATAGCCCTTTCCAATAGATCAGAGTAAGTTTTAATCTTTAATATAGCCATTACTTCCTGCACTCATGGTTTTAGTCCTAATTCAAACCTTCTTGCCTTCCTGGCCTCCGTGTCAACCTGATGTGACGCGAATCAGGCCAAATCGTTAAATTTTGCCACGTACTCTGCGACAGACATACTACCTTGCTTCAATTCTAGAAACTTAACTTCCATATCCTGTTGCATATTCTCTGAGAAATAATTCTCGAGGAATAGCTCCTTAAATGTAACGATCCCAAAATTTGTACCATTTAAATCTCAACTTCGGTCGTTAACCATACATTAAATCTCTAATTTTACATCATTATTCGATATTAAAAACACTAAAATTGCAAAATATTTAAAATGTTTATACATTTCCTTCTTTCTTGCCCTGAATCGCAACCTTTACATTACATCTCTTTTCATGATATGTTATGCATGTTGATGAACTGTTTTAAATTGCATGATATGTTATGCATGTTGAAATTATGAAATGTTAAAGTCGAGATGTAATGCATTCTACGACTTACTTCTTTTAAGGAATACTTTCCTTTTTCACTTCCATCTTGCAGAATAACAAGAATCTTCCATAATTGTTCAATAATTGGGAAGTAATATGAATAACTCAGGAATTTAAAAGATTCCAAATCATGCTGAGGGGTCATAAGACTGTGGACTCTTTTCTAGGTTTAATAGTGTTTCACCTCTGGTTCTTCACACTTTAAACCCTCTTTGGCAGAATGTTTATCAACCACAAAGACTGGAAACACCCTCCAGTCATACACTAGGTGGCCAACCTATTGTACCACTACGTTGGGCCGCAACGTAGTGTTTTGTAACGACTATATGCGTTACGCTCGGTACTTAGGGTGTTAAGCCCTTCGTACAATGTATTGTGCTCAAATATTTCAGCGCAAAGTATAAACTAAGCGCAACCCCTAAATAATAAGGTTGTTCATCTCAGCTTTTCAACATCTAAATTCGCACCAAAATAATTTGGTTTGGCATAACTTCTCAAGAAACTCTTGAATTTCATGAACATCTTTCAATATTTGTCTAGCTGAATCAAATAGCATAGACCTCTACAACAATTCGGACATCAACCGAAATATACATATACATACATACATATGTATTCTCATATCTTAAAGAAATCACAAAAATCTTTTTATAACGTCATGATACCGCACTATATTTACAGTCCATTCAGGATTCCATCATTTGGTGATTTTATTATACTACATCATACTATAGTGGGTTGACGATCATTAGATCATATCCAACACTAGGTAATAATGCATTGATGACTCCATCATTTTTATCATCTTTGCAACAGGTTACATGATGCATTAATGATATAAAATACATTTTGATATATTGCAAATCATTTTTGTCTAGCCGAAGCAATTAGCATAGACATACGAATAATAGTATTGTTGTTAAAACTCATTGGTTCCATTTGTTGATTCCAATGTTTTTCAAGAAAATAAAAGTTTAAACATCAGCACGAAGTCAATAAATTTTGAAAGTCTAGCATAGCTAGTAGATTTATAATACCTATACTTCCACCATCAACTCCACTTTATATAATGATCCCTTGCTTAATAGGTCTATCTATTCCTATCATCCTCAATACTCCATTTACATTTATCTATACCCAGTTCGTCAAACATACCACACGTTATGAGTTCAGGAACTTACCACAATCATATGAGTTTAAGAACTTATCCTAGTCAGACCATAGGCGTCCATTCGCTGAGGGGTTCAAAAATATACCATATAATTATGAGTCACGAACCTACCATAAGTATGAGTTTTAACCTTATAATATTCTCTAACTATACTCTACCTATTTTTTATACACATGAGAAAAGAATCACCTTCTCAACAGGCATATAAAAAATAGCGCGACACAAACATTCCAATGATTATCAACGTGATAAACTTAGTGCAAGCACAAAATCCTCGCCCATACAAAGGTTTATATAACTCAGTCATCACATGAGTCCTCAATTGAAATCCCACCTAACTCTACATTGCTCTTAACTTGCTCTTTGCTCGATACGAATTCCTCGTATCACATCATCTATAACTCCTCATGAGTTATCACATACTATTTCATAGTACACCATCTTCATAGCATTAAGCTATAACTATTCAAACATTACAAACCATCTTTTTTTTATAACTTAAACAGATCATGTCGTGATCTTATTCTATAATCATCTCTCTTAAAATTCTTTTCTTAACTTATGATCGTTTTGTTTTACGATCCCCTTTCTTTCCTTTCATTTACGACATTATTCGTTATCTTGGCTTTTAGAGTTAGGAAACTCCCATTTCTTATCTTTATATCTCTTAGATTCTTCTTAAAGAATCTTCTTGTTTATAAAAAAATTCTTCCTATAAGAATTTCAAACTTCAGTTACATCGCTCAAAATTTCATTCTAGTTCTACACTTTCATCATACGTATCCATTTCTACACTCGGTACACATCGAGTCTCTAACAGTTTTAATATCGTACGCTGAGTGGTTTCACACAAACAACCAACAAACTAGGTTCTGAGTTACTAGTTCGTACATACCTCCGCTTTATGAAGGAATCGTTTAGCTCAGATACCATACATCAACTACTAAAGAGTACAATTGCACCATACTTAGATATAACTCTCAATTCTTAACTTCTTTATCACTCTCTTTTTATAGACATTGTCTATTTATTATCATCTTGCATCCTTATTATTGGAGTTGGGTAACCCCACATTCACATTCCTTATATCTCTGCGAGATTCTTCTTTGAATCCTTTCAAGCATGTTTTAATCCATTCTATATAAATTTCTTAAATGACTTCTTATTGTTCAAACTCTATTTGAGCTTATTCGTTCAATATCTTCACCTCTCTTCTCTAAGGTTATAGCCTAAGGTACTATTACCTAAGGTTTCTAACCTATCGGCTCTGATACCAACTATAACGACCCCAAAATTCATACCATTTAAATCTCAACTTCGGTCATTAACCATACATTAAATCTCTAATTTTACATCATTATTCGATATTAAAAACACTAAAATTGCGGAATATTTAAAACGTTTATACATTTCCTTCTTTCTTGGCCTGAATCGCAACCTTTACATTACATCTCTTTGATTCAATCTTATATCATGAATCGTTACAACAAAATGACTATACAAAGTCTTACATCATAACTAAATATCCATATACATTGGATAACTCAACTTACAATTCAACAACATGTTACCTTCAAAATATGAAATACATTTCTCATAAAACATAAGTAATCTTCGTGAATATAGATCTCTATAACTCACTTAGCACATATCTTTACCTTAAATTCTTGACCTGTAAAAGTGGTTATTTGAAAGAGTGAGCTCGACAGCCCAGCAAAGTCTAACAGTTTTCATGCATCACATAGCACATAATAACATGCTCGATATACATCTCATTAAAGTAAATGGCATAAATGCTTTTAATTCACATAGCAAATATAAAGATTGAGTTCCTTACTCAATCATCATTACTTAGCCAAAACAATGCAGTCATATATCGACTTTAACATTTCATGATTTCAAAATGCATAACATATCATGCAATTTAAAACAGTTCATCAAGTCCACGTAGAAAATAGGAACCGAAAGACTTTCCTTGCGCGTAGATTAAACCGTTCATATCCAAATCACAATACCCTATATACATATGTTAACATGACATGATTAGTCATAATCAACACTGTAGCGCGCCCAAATCTGGGTATCTTCTAACCCGACATATGGTGCTATACTGTACAACATTCATACATTCATTCAATTAAAAAGTCTCAAAGAACGAACATAACTTCAATATATTTAAGGTAATATTTACATTTCTCAAGTTTTATACCCATTACAAAGGTTCTTTGTCATAATATCAGTTACATTATAACAATATACCTATACTATTACAAGACAGCTTAACAATCTGCCTTAGCTTTTCCTTTATCCTTTTTCGATCCTTCGGGACGTTCAGTCTTAGCTGCATTCATATGGTTTAAGCAAGAGTGAGCATAACTAGCTCAGCTAGTATAACAATTCAATAACAACGTGCTTGATACATACGAATCGTATATCTTCAATAACTGAACAATAATTATGAAGTACAATTGATAATTCAAAATAGCACTCTATCATTCTTTCAAAATGTTTTACAATCATAACAATATTTAGCAAAACATTTACTCTGGTCAGAGACCTCGAGTATTCATTCTTTATTAAAAAAGGACAACCGAGAAATAAATCTGTAAGCCCGATATTACTTACGAGCACTTCTAGGTGATCAGCCTATTGTACTCTATGTTGATCAACACTACATCGATTAAACGTATGCACATTTAAGCATTTGGAAACCTCACATGTCTGTCGTTTTACCGAAAAAACATTTGTTTAACATTTCAGTCTTATTTTGAAAACCATATCTAGTAGTTAACAAAAGATAATAACATTTGATAATAGAGGAATAAAGTATCAATAATCCATGCAATATATCAAGTCTTAGCCACGGGAATTGGCGTTAACTTCCACATTTCTCAATTCATGTGAAAGAATACATGAACTTCAAAGACTTGTTCAGATTGAACCGAGACAAGAGTTAGAATACTTGCCTTTAGCGTCTGCTACGGTATATTAAATTTATGTTCAAGTCTTTCAAGTCTATACAATACATGATCATATAATGCCTTACATTAGGTCACATATAATCAAGTATGTATATGACTATATCATACCCTTCATTTCAATCTAATCGTGTATTAGATTCAGTTACTATTCGTTCCGGTTTATTATTATCCTTGCATTTATATACGACTAGGTTATCTCAACCTTTACACAACATCCTTAAGGTTTAACAAAGTTTAATAATGTTACATTACACTCCTTAAGTTGTGTTTACTTTTAAATTAATTAACTTTCTTTTCTTTGTATTTAGCAACATTAATCACCGTCATTGTTCTGAGATTGGCGCTGCGGCGCGAGTCCTTACTTAGTGGGCCGCGCAGCGGCGCCACACTCCAGAGGATTTTCGTATTGTATATGGCACTGCGGTGCCATAAATTGTACTACAGTTCACGTTGCAATGAACTCTTGCAGTGTGCTCGAAAACTGTTACGCGCTGCGGCGTGACTCATTTGGCCTAGGGGTCGCGGCGCCAATTTTGTGCACCAGAAAAAAATTTCAGTCTTTGAATTTTTTGAACATCCCGGATGCATAACTACTTTGTTATAAGTCCGAATTGGCTCGTTCAAAAGCCTACGGTTCACAAATTTTGTAATCTATGCGTTCATGCAAGAATTTTATCTATTTGACTTCGTTTGCTAAAAATTCACCTATTGGTTCATTTTTAACGAAAACGATAAACGTTCGTGAACGTTCAACGCTCGTTTCTTCGTTCTAAGTCGGAATCCGCTCATTTTCGAGTCTGCAACTCTTAAATGCCAAATATGACTTGTCTCCATTGGAAAACAATGGTTCCGAGTTCAAACACAAAATTTGACTTTTATTCCGAGATTTGTACGAATTCGACGATTATCGTCCAATTGTACAATTTCCGAAAAATCTTCATTCTTATGATTTGTCCAACATTACAAATGAATTCCATTCATCATATGAACATCTCAACATACTTATTACAACAACTTATATTCATTGTAGGATTTTTGACTTATTCTTCATGAGCTTATAACTTGTCAAATTATAAACTACTTAAGATTTTATTATTCATGACTTATGACAATTAAAGTTTCTTAATCATCATACTTTACATGTTCTTCACATATAACTTTACTTATGTATACATCATACATATGATCATATAAGTTCTTATGTCAATTCTCTTAATAAACTCATTACAAGTCATAATACTTTCAAATACGTTTATAACTTATGCTAGCTTAAATGACTTATTACCAACTTATTTGACTTAAGTTCATTGCTTAGTCATTCTTCTTACTTTTTAACATCCATGATCCTTAATCCATCTTTTCTTATCAACCTATCATGGAAGATATAGAAGATAATTTAGAGAAGAAGTCTTACTTTTGAATTCTTGGTAAGGTAGCTTTCTTTTTCTTCTTATAAATGAAAGTGGCTTATTTGTAGCTTATTTTCTCTAACACTTAAGCACTTTGAAATGTTTGATTGTTTGAACAATAATAAAATGGCTTGTAAGCCTTCTTTATTTATAGAATTTGTAAGGTTAGTGTAGTTTTGTCTTTAAAACAATCCCACCTCCTTATGCACCTCCTTACTATTCATTACTTGCAAGGCACAAAACCTATCCTTTGCTTGACCACCACTCATAAGTCTTGGTCATTACTTCTAATACTTGATCATTACACATTTATTTTGATTACCAAGTTTAACCATATTAACATGGTTTGCCCCATGGGTCAGTTAATTCATTGGACTCTAGCTTGGGCTTGGACCAACTTAATCTTTGGGCTTTGCATTAATAAACCTTAACTAGTTAAACAAGTTTATTAATAAACCTTGATAGGTTATTAATGTCCTTAACAGTTTATTTTCGTCTTGGAAATTCAAACACTTTAATTCGTTCACGTAGCTCAAATACTACGACATTCCAACATCGATAGGTTATATAATGACAACCATCTTGATAACACATAGAATAGAATTTTATTATTATTTAACTTAATAAAAATCATTTTACAATAAGATCCGAATTTCTCGGTCGTTACAAACACTACATCACGTATGGTTTAAAAGTCTAACCATGTAATCAAATTATATTCCTAAACGATAATAAACTCATTAGGTATTAATACCATGTTCGTTCAACACATTACAATACTATAATAACAGAATTATTTGGTCATATAGTATTACAACTAAAATTTCAGACTTCTGTGCAAGACAGAAGTCATTTCAGAACATCCTGCTAAGTGGAGCCGCGGCGCTGTTGTGGCACTTTGGCGCGAGAGTTATATAGGGACTCGGCGCTGCGGTGCGAGGTCCGGCGCTCCGGCGCTAACTTCAGCACTGTGGCACGAAGTCTGGCTAGGGCGCTAATTTCGGCGCTAAGGCGCGAGATTTGATAGTGGAGCGTGAATTTTGTTGCTTGGGCGCCGAAACTCACAGAATACAAAACGAAGAACAAAACAAAGCTATTGTCTTTATTTTTAACAACAATTAACCTCAATTAACATGTATATCTTCACATAATTTACACATAAACACTAACAATCATTCATATACCAACGACCAATAATTAAACAACAAATTTTTTTAGAAAACTAAGTTCTTTGAAAACACTATTTTACATCAAAACTCCATTACTGATAATTGGTAAACACAGTGAAAACTGTAAGTTCATATAAAATCCAATTTGATTCCTTTAAAACACAAACATACTAACATATAAACCAATTAACATGCATAATTTAATTTCTCAATTAGCATACACTAACTTTGATATTTCTACAAACATACGTTCATACATGAATTTCTACTGTACAACCCAATTTCCTTCCTTCATCATGTAATTAGCATACAGTCATATATATATATATATATATTCTAGTGATACAATTACAATTACACATATTATCATAACTCTCTACCCAATTATACAAACATGGTTTTTCAGATATTTTGGTAGAAGTCTTATACACAGTAATTTTTAAGAAAATATAGACATAAAATTTTACAGAGACTATATAATGTAAAACATATATGATAAGGTTTATAGAACATACCTTTAATTTGTTTAGACGACACTTGTAAATCACTGATAAAAGCTTGAAGAATTCAAAGACTTGTCTTTCTCTTACTTCTCTCTTTCAAACTCTCTCTTTTCTTACTTAGGCTTAGGTTTAACACTAAGATGTAAACCCAAAAACTCAACTGATAACTCAGCGTAAACATAAAAATGGCTATGGCCATAATAAGTCTAATAATTAACATCGGTTATAAACGTATAACGTATAACTTATAAATATAAATATATTTTATTTATATATTTGTTTTATTTATTTAAATTACAAAAGAAATCCAAAAGCCATAGGGCTTTGTTTGGCAAAAACCCTTTAAATTTAAAATATTTAATAGATATAAGCCTTGTTTGGCAATACTAGATTTAAAGCTACTTTAATCTATTTTAATAACTCTTTATAATATAGTTATTTTTCACACCTTATTTAATTAAGATTTCATAGTTAATTAATTAATTACTTCAAATAACAATTTATTAAATAATTCACTTAATCACATAACTCAATCCACATAACACATTAATTATTTAACAAATAAATAATTAACTAAATCAAATCAATCAAATTGAACAATTTTTTATCCAATAATAAACACATCCAATAAATATTTATATAATTCAATAAATATTTAAATATTATAATTAAAAAATCTGGATTGTTATATTAAATCTGTCCCAAGGAATAACTCCTTCGTCTACTCGTCCCTTATTGGCTTTCAACCAATAATTAGCTTCGCCCTTCATCATGAAAGTGGAAACACTTGTTTTCTGTGTTTCAGCCACTCGTGCGACCTCAAACACCTTCTCCATTTCTTTTATCCATGTCTAGGCTTCAATTGGGTCAAAGGTCCCGGAACTCTGGTTGTCCTACAAATTTAAAGTCCTTAAAGTTAGCCAAATGCTGTCATGGCTGCCCTGCTACTGGCGGGGGTCTATTTTGCAATGCCTCTATTAACAGGTTAACGAAGTTCTACATTGGATCAACATTTGCCCCTCCACCATTTTTAACGGATCCTTCCTTCCTCCCTCTGGTTTCACGGTATTCTCCTAGACGACATAATCTGAGGAAAGGAAGAAACAATTAGGCTTTATGTGATATGCTATCCATGTTAGCATTAAGAAGTTTAAGACGTCTATCAATCATTTTTGATTTAAATAAACTACTTCAGTATCACAATAAAACTCGATGGATTTCCTCATCTCATCACTTAAATACCTTACTATAGTTTTCTACTAAGGTTATAACCTAGGTTTCACATTCCTAACGTTTATAACCTACGGCTTTGATACCAAGCTATGACACCGCTGAAACCGGGTCCTCTGACCCCGGTTCGATCATCACAATAAAATACAAGCATCCACCTCTAAACAACATATAAAAACTAAAATGCAGAAGAAAAAAAATAAACATATGTTTTTCATTCAAAAGATGTTACTAGTCCTAAGATACGATAACCTTAATATCATCTTACAAACATACCCTAAAATAGTCATTAGGGTTCATATTACATAACAGTAATTTAAACTAAGCATAAGGTAAAGTCGACTCCTCGCAATTCTCCTACATCTTTCCTTTACCCTTATTGTGAAACCCCATATTTTATGAATAAAGATTTAAATTTATCGAAATATTTTTTTTAATATTATGGTGTGGATTTGATATATTGTTATAGTTGTGGGTAGTATTTATAAATTTTTCAAAGTATGCAAGTTGTTATAAAATATTCAATTGGTCGGGGAATATTCTTTTTGTCTGGTAATATTCGTACGACGGCACAATCATTGGTGGATCCCACAACGAAAGTATTGTCGTAGTTAGAAAATGATATAATTATATTTTTATAAAAATAACGGCGGAAGTTTTTCAGTTAACTGTTGAACTACCCGGTCGTAAAAGTACAGTAATACGTGTGGTTGCATAGTAGCGCACGGTATTAATTATTGATGTTTACGTGAGAAGTCACTCAATTATACTCAGTTATTGCTACAGTAATTGTTGCATCATATCTCTCATATTATTGATTCGATTATTTTCATAGTATCATCTGCATAATATGTTATTTTATTAAATCAATAATTGAGACGACAAATTTATTCATATTATTAAATTGCAATATTTACAATGTCTAGAAGTTCTGTCAAGAAGAGGTTTGGTCACCTAATTGTGCGCCAATAGGGAGAAATCCTTATTGGAAAGCCCACTCTTTCCTGGGAACGACCTGGTTGATAAATAGTGTGAGTTATAATATTAATGAAGAATGTTATTAAAATTGAAGTTGTGTTCGGTGATGAATTTGGAGGCGCGAACGTGATATTTGAGTCCGGAACGATGAAATTAGTAAAAATAGTCTATAAACACAAAATTTTCCGGAATTCACTCTTTGGTCAAAAAGTCAATAGTTGACTTTTTCGGGAAAAGTCAAACTTTGAAATTTCAAAATTTATATTTTTGATAAAAATGGTTTCATTGTGTTGGAATTATTTGTGTTAGTGAAAATCGACAATTATTTCGATAATAATTGATGTCTGGAGGTTATATTGACCAATCGGGTATTTAACCGGATAAATGAGCAATTGATTGCTATTATTTCACATGATTATAACTATTTATTCACATGTGTATATTATTGTTTCACATTCTTGTTACTATTAGGGGAGTTGGTGCAAGATTGATAATACTTGCATGACTAAGTTAAAAATGGAGGTATAGATGAAGGTACTATACTGTAATTCGTATTTTCACATGTCTAGAACTATTGATTCACATAATTTACTATTAAATCACATTATTTACTATTAGGGGAGGTGGTGCAAGTTTGATAATACTTCCATGACTAAATTACAAATAAAGGAAAAGTTGGAGGTATTGTACTGTAATTTTTCGAGCCCTAAAACGTGCAATTATCAAAACTATATTTTTTTTATAAATAGAAGCTCATTCTTCTTTCATTTCTCACCAATTCACAAAATCTTTAGAGTGATTATTATAGAGATAAATTATAGAAAGAAGAAGAGAAGTCCGCTACCTCACTATTCCAGTATCCAGTTTATCTAAGGTAGGGAGTATTATTTCTTTCTTATCCATGAAGAGAACTTCTGTTATTCCATTCTTTATTACTATGTTGGAATAACCTGTATACGCGGGCTACCCTATACTTGGTGAAATTCTTCTGTTGTTCCATTCTTTATCATTCTGTTGGAACATCATGTCCGTGCGTTCTACGCCGGACCTGGTTCCGTCTTTATTATTCTGTTGGAACATCCTGTCTGTGCATTCTACGCCGGACCTGGTTCTGTCTTTATTATTCTGTTGGAATATCTTGTATGTGCGTTTTACGCCGGACCTGATTTCGTCTTTATTATTTTGTTGGAATATCCTGTCTGTGCGTTTTACGCCGGACCTTATTCTGTTATTTATTATTCTGTTGGAATAACCTGCTTGTGCGGTCTATCGCATGCCTGGTGATTTTTTTTGTTATTCCATTCCTTATTATACTAAGTTGGTTAAAGTTTTGACTTCTATACTCCATGAAATTAGTGGAATATCCTTGATATTTGCGCTTCATCCAGTATCTTTTCATGGAAATATTCTTTTGAGCATTCTTGAATTTTACTCTACAAAGCAGTATCATGTTGAAAATTTGGATGTTATTAGTTCCTAGATAAAATAATTCTTGAACATGTTTTATTGAATTCTTATATCATTGTCATCATCCTCATATTTATATTTTGTTGAAAGTCATCTGTGGCCTATAGTGCATAGATGGACTTGGTATGATTATGACCAGGGATTATTCGGTGTAATCATGAATGTAATGTTACAAATGATATGGTTAAAGTCCTCATTGGCCCGTAGTGCATTGATGGACAGTTGTTGGCATGATCATGACCAATATTGAATACACAAATATTCTTGGCCCGTAGTGCATGGATAATTGTGGTCGTGATACTAAAGAATATCTGTGGCCGTAGTGCAGGGGTGATTCGATGATGTGGATTATTTATTAAGTTGAGTCCCAGCGATAAAAGTGATGAAAAACCTTTTAAATCATAAAAGATAGTAGATTTTATTCTCTACATGACTCTTTTAATGGATTTCCTGTTCTGCTACAGTTAAACTTGATGGTTGTTATATTGTATCAGTTTAACACTGTTGAAGGCTAACGATAATATATTTTTCATTATCTTAGTCATAATATTTCCTACTGTGCTAGTTGAGCTCTCCCTTTTACTTTTATTGTTCTCTTCAAGAAATGAGAACGTAGCAGGGACTAGTCGGGGAATGGAGTGATGGACCAGATGATAGCATTAGTAGTCCTCACTATTCAGTGAAATAGTAGAAAATAAATGTAATAATATTGAATTTGAGTTTAAATATTGTCTAGACGACTATATTTGTATTAAAACTCACAGCTTATGTTTTGTCGTACTTTACACGACAGTTGTATACTTAAGTTGTATTTGTATTCTGTACCATGTATTTGTTGACTCAGAATAGGTGATGTATACCTATTTTGGGGGCGTCACACTTATCCTTTCCTGAGGTCTCGGGCTTAGCTACAATATAACTCATGATATAGCAAGGATGAGCAACAAGTTTTCTCAACAAGTTTAAATATAACAATAAATATATATATCATGATGAATGGAAAATATCTGACAATGAATTCAATAATATGAATATCTGAAGGATTCAACAATAAGAATATTAGAAGCAAAGATAATGATTGCTTTTAGAATAACTGCTAGTCAAGTAGACTTTGAATTATAACACTCCAATGGAATCAATAGCTAATTGACCCTTTGGTTACTAGCTACAGTATAAGTACTTGAGGGGATCAGCCTCACGTACACCATGTATATGCATAACATTTAAATCTGCTCTTTGTATTTTATATTAGATACCTGGGGTACTCCCCTATCTTAAATGGGGTGTTCTTTCAGTCTAAGAATCCTTACCATCAATTGGTTTGGATAGATTTTAAAAAACTTCATACACTTGTCTGACCGAACAAAGGTTCAGACTCTATCTGACACAGTTCAAGAATTATAAAACTTTAAATAATGTATAAGTTCAAGTCTATATGAACTCAAATGCACTAAGTTTGAATATCAATAATATCGATGTGGAATAATTGTAAAGTAATTAAACCACTTAATAGCATGCTTGGAAATAAAGTTCAAGCTTAAACGAATAACTTTCAATTCAAAAATAACCTACTCAATACGATATGAGAACGATAGGAAACTTTCACAAAAATAAGTGAAATTTAGCAACTTGCACAATATTCAAAGTTGTGTAAAATAGAAAACTTGCACAATCAAATAGTGAAGTTCAAGGAACTAGCTCAATAATAATTTGAGTAAGGTTATGGAACTTGTCTGTTTGATCAGCTACAATTTAATTCTAGCTTTAATTAACTTGCGTTGAATCGACCTAACATTAACAAATCGGTCTTTCCAATTAGTATGTGTTAAACTAATATGAGTCTACACTTACAAGAATTAAATCATCACCTAGCATGCTTCTATAAATGTGTCATTACACTACACGATTAGTTTCTAACACACTATATCATAGTTGAAATCATCATTGACTTTAAAGTTGTAAACATTAATTCATCATAGGTCCTTTTCAATATCATGATTATCATCACATGAATACTATACTAGACAAGTATTATAGATTAAAGTAACCATATACGCATGCATCAACACTTAATTTATTAACAAAACTCGGACCTTACTGCAAGACGGCGTAGCGGCGCTTGGTTTGTACTAAGGAGTGGCGCGACCGCGCTGCTCCTGGTGCAAACCAAGACATAGCTATTTCTGCAGAAGGTCATTGTACACTCGTCTTACACATATATGAATAATCATGCACAACACACATATTATTATGTGAATAACAAAATTTAACCCTTCATCAAAACATATCATAGGTCATTATTCGTTTTCATTTAATCAAGACTTCACATGTTTTGTTAATAAAGGCGTTCATGCCTAGTCATTATACACATGCTACATGGTCCTTTGGCCTGAACTACACATGTTTATGTTAGTTACATCATTTATCTCGAGTATAAAGTCATCACTTAGACTTATCGTATTCCATGCTCAACTATTTTATAATCCACATAACTAGTTAGCATGTTTGTCAATCATGCAAGCCACTTTACCTACCATACATCATACTTTCATATATACATGTTAGACATCAAAAGCATACTTACAAGTTCTCAACTTAATATATATATATATATATAGTCTATCAAGTTCATTTTCAAAACTTTAAGTCTCAATTAGTAAAATTCATTTAAGCATGCAAGATATGTCTATATTGTCTAATTCATACTTTCATATGCATGTGTGCACATACTCAAGTTATTTACATATGTTCACAAGGTCAGAATGTATATTACACCATGTATATAATTTCTAGTTTTCAAATCTTTTAGCCTTCTTTGAATAACCAAGTCAAAGCAAACCTATTATGGCTTACTATATACATATATAACCACCTTAGTTCATATGTTTAGGACATTTATATTCATATTCAATTCAAAGTAACATGCTCAGAATGGAACATGATCACAAAAATTAGTACACATGACTGGCAACAGGCGCGATCGCGCGGTCAGGTACTATAGAAGTGGCGCGGCCGCGCCACTTCGACCAGAATGAAAAATAAGGACTCTGCTTCGGCAAAGTTCCCACATAATCAACCTCAAGCCTAAGTTTAAACCCATAATACAGCTCTTAGACATGCAAACAAACCCAGATAAAATAATGACATGTTATTCTATATCAATTAACAGAGAATTCTAGAGAATTGCAAGAATTTGCTAAAACTCAACGTAAGAACAAAAGTTAGCTTTTATACCTCCTGAAGCTTAAATGAACTTAGTTTCCTCCTTCTAAATTTGCTAACCTCTTCTTTAGACCACAACTCACTTACTCTCAAGTTATCAGAGTTTTAAGAACTAAAACAAAGCAACGTGAATTAAAAATTATGTCTGCCATTTATAGAAGAAACTTGGACTGGGTAATCACATCGCACTGAGGTTGAATTCATGGTGTATTAGCAGGAAAAATTGGTTAATAAGGAGTGGTTTAACAACCCACCACTAGCCATCACCATAGCCAATGATTCCATGCTTGGAAGTTACGTATATAAGCCTTAGGTTACTATTCATGTACCATTGTAACTCTAAATTTGGGACAAGAGCAATTCTAAGCAATTAGCTTGGTTTGGTTACTATAATTCCCAAAATATAATTTTAATGTGTTAATGCTACTACACAAAGGAAAGTTGGGGATTATTTATGTACTCCCATGAATGCAATAACTCTTACTATATAGTCTATATATATAATATATAGACATATTAATGTGTCACCTTGTACTATATAATATATAGTTAACTACCATATAATAAAGGTTTAATTTATTGCATGCTTGCACAATTTAATCAAGTAAATATAATCACATTATATTTTATAATCTCTTACTCCTTAATTATTATTTATTCATAATAATTATTAATCAACATATTATCAATTAATTACCCATAATTGCAATTAATCAATATGTTCAAATCCTGCCACTATATTCAAATAAATTGAATATTTAATTATTAGTAATCCTATAAATTCTTGGATATTAAAGTCTTAGGGTTAGTCTACTAATTTAAATAAACCATTAGTGAGTCCCTTTAATCATTTCATAAATTCACATAACCACGTAAGGTTTAAATAAACTCACAAAACTAACTCATAAAAATTAAATCACATATTTATTTAATAAGGAGTTTAAAATTCACAGTCATTACAACATCTGATGAAGATGAGCTGAACAGTATGAAGATCAGCTGCACCAGAGAAGAGGTGGTCCAGACTTTACGCAGAATGCAAAGAGGACCACACCAAGCTGCTAAGTACAAAAGATGTTCAAGCTTCAAGACATCTTAGCAGCAAAGCACCAACAACAACTATAACAACAACAAGTAGCTAGGGCATGAGGGGTCCTTGTCTGGAGGGACTAAATGAAGTTTCAAGCATGCTGGGCTTGAAGAGTTCTTAGTGAACTAGAGGAGTTCCAAGCCTACTGGCTTGAAGAGTTCTTAGTGAACTGAAGTTCCAAGGCTGCTGGCCTTAAAGGAATCTTAGTGATTCAGGGGCTATTCCTTAGTGGAATTCGTGCTCGTTGAAGTAGAAGAGTGGATTAGGAGCTTGAGTCTCTGAACCACTTAAAACCCCTTGTGTCTTTTATATTCAGTCATTTACTTTATGTTATTTACATTATGTACCTTACTGCTATAATTTCTATGTATATATTAACTACTTACAACAAAACTAACTCTACGAACAATGTATGTATGTTCATGAATATATCAATAAAGGGGATCTTTTACTTATTCTGCTGTGCTTGAAAAGATTCTTATGTTTGTCACATGCTAATTGGTTAGCAATACTAAATATACAGGAAAAGTATTTCAAATCAAAAAGGATCTATTCAACCCCCCTTCTAGATCTATTGTGTGCCTACTGGGAACTAACAATTGGTATCAAAACAAGTTCTCATGCTATATTCAAAAGCTAATCGCTTTTAGTCTGATCCTAGGCACAAACATTGTTCTAAACTTAGTTTAGTAGTAAGTCACTTATAAATGCAGATGAGCTCACACGTTGGAAATATTATGTAAAGGTAAATGTGTATATACACCTGAAGCTACTCAGATTGGTTCATGTTCTTAAATGCCATAACAACAAGACCAATCCTTGGCCACAGTCAATCTTGTAGTCTAAAGACCAGATATGGGAGCTCAAGAGGAATCAATAGCAAAGAGTCAAGCATCCACCAGTCTGAAAGATGAAAAGGCCATATATGCTAAGAAGTACTTATCTAGAGAAAAAAGAAGAATTTCTCAAATATGTATTTGGCTAACCAGCAGCTGGATGTGAACCTTGAGGTTCAATGTTGTCAAAGAACTAAGGATGCAAATATTTTCTTAGCTTACATCTTCAAAACTATGACTGATTGATCAAAGGACAACTAGAGCAACAAGCTGTCAGAAATGAATGTAAAAATATGCACATCAATGCCTAACCTCATTATATCAAGATAAATG
This sequence comes from Panax japonicus, assembly GCA_020205505.1. NCBI lineage: Eukaryota > Viridiplantae > Streptophyta > Magnoliopsida > Apiales > Araliaceae > Panax > Panax japonicus. Next base: position 36,928,263 of record CM035113.1, on the reverse strand, counting down.
GTTGTCAAGAAACTGACAGTGGAAATGTACGGTTCCTCATTAATATAAATGTGTACATCATATTGCATCACATTATGTACTATAACAGTACTCTATCAAGAGACCATACTCTTCCTAAAAAGGGGAAGAGAGAAAGTACACTAAGGTTAGAAACTCAACTGCTAACAAATTTTCTCTCCATCCAAGTTTTAGGTTGAAGATAACATCTTGAAAGAAGTCTGAAATAGGTCATAAGCATATCAAGATTTAATTAATCTTAAGTGGAGTAATCCTTGCTGATGGGTTAGTATGTATGTACAAACCTATGTTCTAGGTTTTTGATAATACATAGAGTATGATCAGTTCTACAAGAGTATCTTGAAGATTCATAGAAACTGATCACCTCCATGAATCAACCAGATACAAATAAGTGATAGAGTTGATTCTCACTCAGTGAACATTTAAACTCTGTGAACATAACCAAGCAAATGATGAAACCATCAAGGAGTGTTTTATTAAAGTGGTTAATCTTACACACACTCATCATCATGCATCTTAAAATGTCATATCTAAATTGGATACATGCATGAATATAATTGTTGATAATCAATGTGATGAAAATTAAAATATATGAGGAATAGGGATTTTAAAAACTAACTTAGCCCCATTTAACCATGGACACCAAAAAAATAGAAATTTATCTAACCTGCAGGAACTTGGTCGACCGGACCACACTAAGGAATGTTGAAGCAGATGACTTCAGTCAAGAAGATTCAACCAGCTAGAGGCTAAAGACATTTCAAAAACGTTCAAGACAAAATCATTCTTTGTCAAAGTCTATTCTTGAAGACTTGCTGAACTAACATGAATAAAGCTTAAATAGTTACTGATCTCCATATGGAAGCAGACCGTTCATGCTAAGGAGAAAAGGGTCTTATATACTCAATCATTCAAAGCATATCATTTAAGAAGAACCCTCGAGGAACTCATTATAGAAGTAGAACTCCATAAGTGCAATTTGTCAAAGAACTTAAGGAAAATCGTAGTGTTCTCTACGATCAAGATTGAGATTAGCCTGTTCAAGACAATATACATCGATTATGGTATAATGATCTCAATCGTAGTGTCCCTTCAATCAGCATCAAAGTTCGTAAAGTATAGCCTGGAAGGGAAGAGTATGGAAGTACAATTAGGGATATGAAGATGATAAAGATCAGGGAGCAAAAATGAAGAAGTGGAATTCTTGCCAGAAAATCTGAGACAAGCGTAGAAGATAAGTCAATCATGGAGCATGTCTATCGACCACACCATGGTCATCAAAACCAATTTTGTCGAGTTCATGAAGAACATAAGCTAACCCTAAACAGAAATGTACGAGTTATAAAGTCTCAAAAAATTTGTGGCTAATGAACCAAATGAAGATCCATAGTCAGTAGGAATGTCTCAAAACATGCCACTGATAACCTTGTCAACCACCCAACTCAAAATTATAGAGTGCCTACGATCAAACATCTGATCGTAGGGTAAGAGCAGGAGGACACCACGATTACAGCCAACGCAAATGTCTAAAGTCGGTAGATGAACTCCCTAGTTCTTCATCTGGTAAGCGCCTTAGGAACAAATCTGACCCTTAGTTCACTCTAAGAGGTTGGCCCTTCCTGAGCTACCTTAACCCAGAAGGAATACTAAGTTTAGTTCATCTCAAGGTCTAGGACAGACAACGTTCGTAGAGTAGATTCTGCAGTGAACTCGACGATCATAGTGTGCAACCTCAATGATCGTAGAGTAACCTCAACGATCGCAGTCTTCCCAATGGATACATTAGCTCAGTGGGGAGCTCAGTAGAACTCGACACATACCAGACTATTCAGATCGTGTGGAGGGAAGTTACGAATACAGTTGGGAAAGACATCTTGCTAATGTAACGCCCCCAAATTTAGGTACTTGAAACCCGAACTCGGTACTTTACGATACCATTTCTATGAGCGGAATAATACTAATAATAATAACAATAATATGAATATCAAACTTAATTTATATACATCAGAGTTTGAATCCCAGGTACGCAACCTTTAAACATTCAATACATTATACTTAATATATATATATATATATATATATATATATATATATATATATATCATTCTTATCTTAATAGAGTCCAACTATTACATAGCATATCAACAACTTATTATGTAACCTTTCCTTTACCTTTAAGCAAGGATGAGCATTTGAGTGCCCATCGAGTAATAACAATTATAAATATTAGCTGAAAGGATTAAATGTTTTATTTGTACCATCCTTCTACAACGAATCAACAGTTGTGAAGTAATCTGAACCAATAATAACAATATATTAATTCTATATTAAATTTTTAAAACTACGTACTGACTATAACTAAATGTTAGTCGACAGACTACGAACATTGTTTTCTATTTTAGAAAAGGTTAAACAGAACTTCATCTGCAAATCGTCATAACTTACAGGCACGGGGGTGATCAGCATGTTATGCCCTGTATTGATCAATGCTACATTATCGTTCATCTATCTGCCTTTGGCGCATAAAAGTTTTCTCATGTACGGGATGTTCATACTTAGTCGGGATTCCAAACCAAAATAATTCGGTTGGATAATAATAAGGTTTTATCTTGTTCAATAAAAATCTATAAGTTTATGTCTAGCCAAATCATTTAGCTTAGACGGCTTTCAAGTTAACAAATACATACTGGAAAATTATATATGTGTATCAATATGTGATTAAATACAATGATTATCCAAGTGATGACACTTGTATAACCATATATAGAAATTAACGAACAAAATAAATATTTGAATTATAATATAATATTATGTTGATAAACAATGATCGGATATAATATATATATATATATATATATATATATATAACAATAGGGTTAATGATCTGGCACAATAGTAATATAATTCTGAAAATTTCTTACTTATATCCAATTCATAAAGTAAATGCAAAGGTAGGATATTTGCCTGAGCTGCTACTTACAATACGCAACTTAGTTTTATCGTTTATATCACGACCTAGCATTAATAAGATCATTTATTCGATTAGAATAATTTATCAAATCACATAGTAATGCTTATTGCAGTCAGCACATAACCTAATCATATTGTCACACATGTTTAATAGTTATTGAATCACAAACGAACACGTATCTAGTCAAATTAACTAAGTCCAGATCAATTTTTGAAGCATGTCGGTGTACCGACAACTTTATCGGGTAATTATCGAGTCTAAGACTCTATCCTATAGTTCATTACAACTTGAATAGTGGTCAAATTATTTTAAATGACTTATAATAATTTTTAATTAATTATTATAATTTATCATAATTTTTCAAACACTGAAATCATTTTTTAAATTATTTAAATACTAACTAATTTCATTATCATTAATATTTAATTAATATTAAATTATTAATGAAATCATTGCCAAAATATTAATGTTATTTATAATAACTCAAAATATTTTTAAAATATTTTTAATACCCTTAAATGATTTTTAAAATAATTAAAATAATTTTTAAATAGTTACCATTAATATTTAATTATTAATGTATTATTTATCAAAATATTAAAAGTCATTAATTATAAATTAAAATATTTTTATTTCATTTATTTCCTTTTTAAATGATTTTTAAATCAATAAAACCATTTTTAAATCATTTATTTAAAATTATTATTAAATAAAACTATTGCCATTAATATTTAATTATTAATGACATTTACCTTTAAATATCAAAAGTTATATTTTATAACTTAAAATATTTTTAAATAATTTATTTTCATTAAAATGATTTTTTATAATATTAAAATCATTTTTAATTATTTCATTTAATATAATTGTTACATAAATCTAATAACATTAATATTAAATAATTAATGAAATTTTTCTTAAAATATTAAAAGTTATATTTTATAAATTAAAATATTATTAAATACCTTTTTATCATTTAAAATGATTTTTAATATATTAAAATCATTTTTAATTTATTTATTTAATGTATTTATTAAATAAATAAAATATCAATAATATCCAAATAAATATTAATATTTATGAAAAATATGTTAAGTTATTAAAAGTTAATTTTTATAACTTATAATAATTTTTAAAATTATTTTTGTAATTTTTGGAAATTAATTACTATTTTTAAATAATTTTCAGAAATTAAATTAATTAAAATTACACAGTCTGTCACTTAAGGTACCTATAGTGACAAAACTGTCACTATAATTGTTCTTCAGCAAACCCAGACATTCAAAGACAGTCACAATGCTACTAGGTTTGACCATGAATAATTCTTCATATATGATGTTTCTGGGCTATCTGTTGATCACAACGTGTAGAACTAATGTAACATTACATGATACAACAACAACAATGATCATACAATACATAACAAAGGAGATCTGATCGTTCAAAGTGGCTGTCAGAGATGTTCTTCATTTCTGGTTTACCCAGAAATGAAGAACAGTTCGTGAGGCCTACTTTGGGCTTCCACAACTTGTTTCTCGTGAAATGTTTTAGTGATTTAATGCTTTCAGTGTGTAGCTAGCATGAAAAGGAAGAGATGTAATACATTATCTCACCAAAACAACAACAGATCAAACAAATATAAGCTGGTCAAACCATGTCAGACGACATGTTCAAGTGTTTTATGGGTTACCCAGAAAACAACTTTCATGTTTGTCCCGCTTGGTTTGACTGTTCACAACGATCCACCTATTTAATGATTAGGAGATTTGAAGGCATAAACATGTAGTATAACCTATATACTACAACTTAGATACATCAACAATAACAAAACGACTAACAACAGAAAGATATGGGCGTTAGAAAACGTTGTCAGACCGTTTCTAGGCAGTTTCTGGGTTACCCAGAAATGCCCAGTCATGGCCGGTCAATTACTTTTGACCATCAATAACATGAAATATGTGCATCGTATGACCCTATTTCCAGTTCCATACTAAATATCTCACAACATACTACATGTTAAAACATTTAAACAGCAGATTACATAAATAGAATGAGATCTAGAAGGCCTGACATTCGTTGTCAGACATCATTAAAAAAATTTCAGATTTTGTAAAATATTAGATCTGAGCCTATTGATGTTATGGATCTGCAAGATACCAACCTAGATCACTTAAATAGACTACAAAAAACATGTTTTAACATAAAATCATATCATCTAACATAGCAACTAAGATCAGATTTCAAGTTAGGGCTTATACCTTCTATGATCAAATTCTGATTCAAGGCTTCTAATTTTGTTATATGTATTAGTAGGGCTTAGTTTGTGACTGATATAGCAAGAAATTTCGGAGGTGTGGAGCTGAGAGAGATTGGTTGAGTGTTTGTGCAAAAATTACCTAACAAATGATATTTTCTCTCTCTCTCCAATCTATATATAACAAGATGAAATGTGTATAGCTGAGATATATTGGCTAATTTGCTGAAGATTTTAGTCAAATGGGTTATCCTAGGGTTGGCCAACAACTCTCACTAGGTCAAAGGCTAAATTTTAGCTTCAATAATGCGAAGGAAAAGTGGTCATTTGGCTTACAAATTTAATGGCTAAATTATCATTTGTGCAACCCTTAGGGTTTAACACTAAGGCTTTGTACAATAATTTCTGGCATTTTGCAATTAGAACTAAAATAAAATTTTAGTTTCTAAAATGGAAAAATTAGAGTTTTGCTAATTAGTTAAGTTTTATAATTTCATTAGACTAGAAATTAGGTTTAATAGCTTACTAATTAGCATTAAGGTCTAAAATTAGCAATTAGGGTTTCTAATTACTAATTAGGTTTTCTAACTTTAGAAATTAGGTTTTTCTAAATTTTTAATTAGGGTTTACCTAATTAATCATAAAATTATATAATATACAACATAAATCATATAACATAGTTATATAACAGTCTCGTACTCATAATTGAATTTCAAAATAGGATTAAACAAATTAATGCTAAGGTTTGGTCATCATGCAATATAATTGACCAACCAAAAATTAGTCCACACATATACAGTACATATTTATAGCACTGAAATAAATATAATATTATGTTATTATATTAATATTCTCTTTCCTTATTCCAAATCCAAAATTAGGGTTTGGATTCCATATCTGATTTATCTTTAATAAATAGCATTATTAATTAAGATAAAATAATTAACTTAACTAATATAAATAAATTCACATAATAAAAGAGTTATTATAATAATACTAACAATCATTTCATATATTATTTAAATAATATATAATTATATTTTCATGGAAAATAAATCATAAAAACATTTCTACTATAAAATTAATTATTATAAAAATATAGTTTATAATAATCAATAATTCTAAAATAAAATTATTTGTAATTATTCATAGAATAAAGATATTTTATTTATCACATATATCTAAACACATTATTTTGGAACATATTCCCCATATTTATTTTAATAAATAAAAAAAATATACGCAAAATTTCTGATTTATTTATATAGAAAATATCGGGTTATTACATTAACCCTCACTTATAAAGATTTCGTCCCCAAAATCACCGTTTTAAAACTTACACATACCAGGGTGCATAGTATACACAACCATTGCAGGTAGATCTCTATCATTATTGATCGAACTGAACTTTAATGTGAAACCCCAGATTTTATGAATAAAGAAATAATTTTTTCGAAATAATTTTTTTTATATTATGGTGTGAATTTGAGATAATGTTATAGTTGTAGGTAATATTTATAAATTTTGCAAAGTATGCAAGTTGTCATATTATATTCGATTGGTCGGGGAATATTCGTTTTAAACAGGAAATATTCGTACGACGGCATAATCATTGGTGGACCCCACAATAGAATTATTGTCATATTGAGAAAACGATAAAAATATTTTATTGAAAATAACGGCAGAAGTTTTACCGGTGATACTGTTAAACTACTCGGTAGTAAAAGTACAGTAATACGCATTGTTGCATAGTAGCACACGGTATTTATTATTGATATTTGTGTGAGAAGTCACTCAGTTTTGTTCGATTATTGCTACAATAGTTGTTGCATAGTATCTCACATTATTTGATTCAATTATTGTTAATTTAGAAGTTTTGTTTTATTCGCGTAATAAAATAGAAACATCTTTTTATATAAAACATAATACTTTTATAAAGTTATTCTATAAATAGAATATATTATATTCTATTATGCATAGTGTTGCATAGTATCTGCATAGTGTTTTGCATAGTAAATTTTTTTTATATAAAACAGAATACTTTTATAAAGTTATTCTATAAATAAAATATATTATATTCTATTATGCATAGTGTTTTGTATAGTAAAATCTTTTTATATAAAACATAATACTTTATTAAAGTTTTTCTATAAATATAATATATTATATTCTATTATGCATAGTATTTTGTATAATAAAATCTTTTTATATAAAACAGAATACTTTATTAAAGTTATTCTATAAATAGAATATATTATATTTTATTATGCATAGTGTTTGCATAGTGCTCGCATAGTGTTTGCATAGTAAAAATCTTTTTATATAAATAGAATATATTATATTTTATTTAAGAGATTTTTCTTTAAATATGGACCGTCAGATTAAAGTAAATCAATCTGGACCGTTCATGGATTAGTTACTATGCATATCATTTTCCTATAAATAGAAGCTTATTCCTTCATTATTTTCTTACGAATTCACTGAACTCTAGAGAGAGAAACTATAGAGTGAGACTATAAAGAGATAGAAGAAAAGTTTTCTGCTACTTCACTGCTCTTATATCAAGTATTATTTTACGGTAAGGGATATTATTCTTTTGTATTCAAGAAGAGAACTTCTGTTATTCCATTTCTTTATTGTTCTGTTGGAATAACCTGTATACGCGGGCTACCCTATACTTGGTGACATTCTTCTATTATTCTGTCTTTATTATTCTGTCAGAATATCCTGTCTGTGCGTTTACGCCGGACCTGGTTCCATCCTTTATTATTCTGTCAGAATATCCTGTCTGTGCGTTTACATCGGACCTGGTTCCATCCTTTATTATTCTGTTGGAATATCCTGTCTGTGCGTTTGACGCCGGACCTGGTTCCGTTATTTATTATTCTGTTGGAATAACCTGCGGTCTATTGCATGCATGATGATTTCTTTTGTTATTCCATTCTTTATTATACTCTGTTGGTTAAAACTTTGACTTCTATACCCATGAAATTAGTGGAATATCTTTGATATTTGCGCTTCATCCAATATCTTTTCCTGGAAATATTCTTTTAATCATTCTTGAATTTTATTCTACTAAGAAGTATCATGTTGACAATTTGGACGTTATTGGTTCCTGGACAAATTAATTCTTGAACTTGTTTAATTGAATTCTTATATCATTTTCATCATCCTCATGTTTATGTTATGTTGAAAGTCATCTGTGGCCTGTAGTGCATAGATGGACTTGATATGATTATGACCAGGGATTATTCAGTATAATCATGACCGTAATGTTACAAATGATGTGAAAATTAAAAGTCCTCATTGGCCCGTAGTGCATTGATGGACAGTTTTTGGTATAATTATGGCTATGGATTCTCTTCGGCCAATGGAGCAAAGATGAATTGTTTTATGGCATGATCAGGACCGTTGATGAAAACACGATTATCTTTGGCCTGTAGTGCATGGATAATTCGTGGTCGTGATACTACAGAATATCTTTGGCCTGTAGTGCATTGATGATTTAATAATTTGGATTATTTATTGAACTGAGTCTCATCGATAAAAGTGATGAAAAACTTTTTAAATCATAAAAGATAGTAGACTCTATTCTCTACTTAACTCTTTTAATGCATTGCTTGTTCCGCTGCAGTTAAACTTGATGTCTATTGTATTTTATCAGTTTAACATTGTTGGAGGCTAATGATAATTTATTCTGCATTATCTTAGTCATAATATTTCTTATTGGGCTAGTTGAACTCACCCTTTCTTTCACTGTTCTCTTCAGAAAATGAGAATATAGCTGGGACAAGTCGGGGAACGGAGTGATGGTCCAAAGGATAGAATTAGTAGTCCTCACTATTATGTGAAATAATATGATAATAATTGTAATGAGGACTCCTTTTGAGTTTGTATAATCTCTAGTAGATAATATTTGTATTGAAACTCACAGTTTATGTTTTGTCGTATTGTACACGATAGTTGTATTAGTAAGTTGTATTTGAATTATGTACCATGTATCTGGTGACCCAAGATGGGTGATGTAAACCTAATTTTGGGGGCGTCACAGTTGGTATCAAAGCTTAAGGATATGATCCCTGGCTAAGATGTGAGATAAGAACTAGGAGGGGAGAGACGGGGAATTCCTTCGCTAGTATGACCTACCTAAGTTTATTTGGTATTTAATTGGTCGGTCAAAGTATATGTATAATATGTGATATGTTAATTAACCCTTGTTTTGTGGCAGTGTTTGAAAATGGTATCCGAGAATGTTGAGATTATCAATGGAGCACAGGAGACCGTTGAGTCTCCACATATCAATAATCAGGATAATGTGCAACCAGAGGGCAATACTCCTCATGAAAACAATAACACCGATGAAATGGTGAATGATGGGATGATCAGAGACTTTATGCAATTCATGCAACAACAGGCGAAGGCAGCTCCTGTCCAAAATACAGGTAGAAATACTGATAACTCTCGGACGGTCACCACTAAGCAGTTTAAGGAGCAATTCATGCAACAACGGGCGAAGGCAGCTCCTGTCCATAATGCAGGTGGAAACAATGGTAACCCACGGTTGGTCACCGCTAAGCAGTTCAAGGAGCTGGGACCATCGGAGTTTTTGGGAAAGCCAGAACCACTTAAGGCAGAGACATGGATAAAGCAGATTACCAAGATATTTGATGTCTTGGAATGCTCAGAGGAGCAAAAGGTTCCATTCGCCACCTTTATATTGCGTGAAGAAGGAGATCATTGGTGGGAATCTATTAAACGTACCCAGCCTGACGCACTCAAGATGTCTTGGGAGAAGTTCCAAGAATTATTCAACGACAAGTACTTTCCTTAAAGTATTCGTCATATGAAAGAGGTATAATTCATCAAGCTGGAGCAAAAACATATGACTGTGTCGCAGTACGAGGCTAAGTTTGTGGAGTTATCCCGGTTTGCATCCCATTTGGTCGATAATGAGGAACGAATGACGCGAATGTTTTTGCGAGGTTTGAACCCCGATATACGTCAATACCTCATTTCTCATAAACTTTGTTTATATTCAGATGTTGTTAATAGGGCTAAGTTATTGGAGCGCGATAATGAGTTAACCAAACCAAAAGAGAGCAGCCGGCAAAATGATAATACCAGTGATAACAGTCATCAAAGCGGTGACAATAAGCATGGAGGGAATCAACATGCCAGAAATGGTAACCAATTCGGTGATAATCATGGCCAAAACAATAAGAATGAACATTTCAAGAAGAGAAGGTTCAACAATGACGTAAAGACGTCGGCACTAGCACCCGTTTCAAAGGAAGAAGAACGACCACCGGTCGTATGTTTCAAATGCGGACAGGAGGGACACATTCATCCAAACTGTACGTAACAATCCAAAGCGTGTTTTAATTACAGAAGAGAAGGTAACCTAGCTTGATTTTGTCGTATGATAAAGTCAAGTCCAACTGGGATAGTGATGCCAAAGGATGTCCCAGACAAGCCAAAGCCGGTAGTTTAAGAGAGAGCATTTTTTTTCTCGTGACGAAGAACCTGAATAAAATTATCACGGGTAAGTTAATCATAAGCTCTTACGAAGTCTATACCGTGTTAGATACCGATTCTACTCACTCTTTTAATTCACTTAGTTGTGTTCAATGTTTGTACTTAACTCCGGAGAAGTTAAACTTTGATTTATCTATTGAAACTCCATTGGGAGAAACCTTCGTTACCTCCACTATTTATAAATCTTGTTTGATTCAAATCGACACTTTCACGTTACATGTCGATCTTATCTCTTTGAAAATACTTGCCTTTGATGTGGATTTTTTGAAACGATTGGTTAACTACTCATCATGTTTTTCATAAGGTTGTTAGCTTTCATATTCCTAACCAACCTATTATGCGAATTCAAGCAACCAAACCACTAAATTCAATCATTGTCATATCAAGCCATAAGTAAAGAGCCCCGATCCTTTTGTTGATGACTTTCTTGTGTGGAATACACCGAAGCCAGACTTTCTGTAGGCGACGTCGTGAAAGGCGATGACAAGTTTATAGGTATCATTGTGAGGTGCTATCTAGGTTAATGGATAGAAGTCACAGTTGATATCAATGTGACGTACTATCCAAGTCTTGGATGAGAGTAACAGTTTTGAATGATATTTCTATCATTAATAAATCTCTTGACGTATTCTTGAATACTTCCTAGTCTACCCTAGAGTGTGAAATCGAATTTTATATTGACCCCAGTTCAAAAACCCATTTCTTAAACCCTCAAAATATTTCTTCAACTAAAACGAACGTAACATGCACCAAACATGTTGACTCGAGCTGTTGAAGATTACGATCGTACTATTCAATATCATCGTGGAAGAGCGAGCGTGGTAGCTGACGTGTTGAGTAGAAGATCATATGCGTTTACAAGTGCGATGTTGTTAACACAAAGACTCATTTCGTATAACTTGCAAATGATGAAGATAGATTTAAAGACTTTAGGGACCCAAGTGAAGATAACGAATATACGAGTAAAATCGACTTTAATCGATAAAATTAAAGACGCTCAAGCTACATACCCGAATCTGATGAATGTGAAAAAGAAGGTTCAAGAGGGTGTTATTCTAGAAGCAAAAGTTGCTGAAGAGAGGAAATCTCAACCCTCGATTTAATTGGCCCATTTGAAATCCTCGATTGAATAAGAAATGTGGCTTATAATATCGCTTTACCGCCAAGTATGTCGCGTGCTCATAACGTTTTTAACGTATCAATGTTACGTAAATATGTGGATGACCCGAACCACATTATTAATTTAGAATCGGAAGAGATAGCGGATGATTTAACGTATGAAATCTCGTGTTAAAATTTTAGATAAGAAGAATTGTATCCAACACTCAAGGGTTATACCTCAAGAGTTAGAATCTGAAATGAAGTCAAGGTATCCTCACCTGTTCAGCATACCAGGTACGTACGTAAATTTTGAGGGCAAAATTCCATAAGGAGGGGAGATTGTGAAACCCCAGATTTTATGAATAAAGAATTAATTTTCTCGAAATAAGTTTTTTTATATTATGATGTGAATTTGAGATAATGTTATAGTTGTGGGTAATATTTATAAATTTTACAAAGTATGCAAGTTGTCATATTATATTCGATTGGTCGGGGAATATTCGTTTTAAACAGGAAATATTTGTACGACGGCACAATCATTTGTGGACCCCACAACGGAATTATTGTCGGATTGAAAAAACGACAAAAATATTTTATTGAAAATAACGGCAAAAGTTTTACCGTTGATACTGTTGAACTACTCAGTAGTAAAAGTACAGTAATACGCATTGTTGCATAGTAGCACATGGTATTGATTATTGATATTTATGTGAGAAGTCACTCAGTTTGTTCAATTATTGCTATAATAGTTGCTGCATAGTATCTCACATTATTTAATTAAATTATTATTGATTTAGAAGTTTTGTTTTATTCACGTAATAAAATAGAAACATCTTTTTATATAAAACAGAATACTTTATTAAAGTTATTCTATAAATAGAATATATTTTATTCTATTATGCATAGTATTTTGTATAGTAAAATCTTTTTATATAAAATAGAATACTTTATTAATGTTATTCTATAAATAGAATATATTATATTTTATTATGCATAGTGTTTGCATAGTTCCCGCATAGTGTTTGTATAGTAAAAATCTTTTTATATAAATAGAATATATTATATTTTATTTAAAAGATTTTTCTTTAAATATGGACCGTCAGATTAAAGTAAATCAATCTAGACGGTTCATGGATTAGTTACTATGCATTCCATTTTCCTATAAATAGAAGCTCATTCCTTCATTATTTTCTTACGAATTCACTGAACTCTAGAGAGAGAAACTATAGAGAGAGAGAAGAAAAGTTTTCTGCTACTTCACTACTCTTATATCAAGTATTATTTTATTGTAAGGGATATTATTCTTTTGTATTCAAGAAGAGAACTTCAGTTATTCTATTTCTTTATTGTTCTGTTGGAATAACCTGTATACGCGGGCTACCCTATACTTGGTGACATTCTTCTATTATTCTGTCTTTATTATTCTGTCGGAATATCCTGTTTGTGCGTTTACGCCGGACCTGGTTCCATCCTTTATTATTCTGTCAGAATATCCTGTCTGTACGTTTATGTCAAACCTGGTTCCATCCGTTATTATTCGGTTGGAATATCGTGTCCGTGCGTTTTACGCCGGACCTGGTTCCGTTATTTATTATTCTGTTAGAATAACCTGCCTGTGCGGTCTATTGCATGCATGATGATTTCTTTTGTTATTCCATTCTTTATTATACTCAGTTGGTTAAAACTTTGACTTCTATACCCATGAAATTAGTGGAATATCTTTGATATTTGCGCTTCATCCAGTATCTTTTCATGGAAATTTTCTTCTGGGAATTCTTGAATTTTATTCTACAAAGAAGTATCATGTTGACAATTTGGACGTTATTGGTTCCATGACAAATTAATTCTTGAACTTGTTTAATTGAATTCTTATATCATTGTCATCATCCTCATGTTTATGTTATGTTGAAAGTCATCTGTGGCCTGTAGTGCATAGATGGACTTGGTATGATTATGACCAAGGATTATTCGGTATAATCATGACCGTAATGTTACAAATGATGTGAAAATTAAAAGTCTTCATTGGCCCGTTGTGCATTGATGGACAGTTTTTTGTATGATTATTGCTATGGATTCTCTTTAGCCAAGGGAGCAAAAATGAATTGTTTTATGGCATGATCAGGACTGTTGATGAAAACACGATTATCTTTGGCCTGTAGTGCATGGATAATTTGTGGTCGTGATACTACAGAATATCTTTGGCCTGTAGTGTAGGGATGATTTAATAATGTGGATTATTTATTGAGCTGAGTCTCAGCGATAAAAGTGATGAAAAACTTTTTAAATCATAAAAGATAGTAGATTATATTCTCTACTTAACTCTTTTAACGGATTGCTTGTTCCGATGCAATTAAACTTGATTTCTATTGTATTTTATCAGTTTAACATTATTGGAGGCTAATGATAATTTATTCTGCATTATCTTAGTCATAATATTTCTTACTGGTCTAGTTGAGCTTACCCTTTTTTTCAATGGTATCTTCAGAAATGAGAATATAGCTGGGACGAGTCGGGGAACGGAGTGATTGTCTAGAGGATAGCATTAGTAGTCCTCACTATTCTGTGAAATAGTATGATAATAATTATAATGAGGACTCCTTTTGAGTTTTTATAATCTCTAGTAGATAATATTTGTATTCAAACTCACAGTTTATGTTTTGTCGTATAGTACACGACAGTTGTATTAGTAAGTTGTATTTGAATTTTGTACCATGTATCTAGCGACCCAAGATGGGTGATATATACCTAATTTTGGGGGCGTCACATTTAACTAATCACATAAAGCTTGTCTATCTGATTAAAAGAGAAAATTAATTTCTAAAAGAACTCAAATTCCTCCTTCAAAATTTCTTTATATAATAATTTACTATGTATAGAAAAATCATATATAAGAAAATAAAAGTTATACGAATAATACATGTAGTTCCTTCACCAGCTGCCACGGTATCCTGGACGGTCATGTTGTAGACTCTCGCGGTTGATTTCTTTGGCTTGCTGGATGACGTTGGTCCAGTGATTGCCATAGTCCCGCTGCTTTTGCCAGTAGTTACACTCCCTGCTTCAATTTTCTTTTTTGGGCAATCCTTCACCTTGTGCTCCATTGATCCGCATATAAAACAACTAGTGTTCTTCCTTGGATTGGGACAGTTGGGAGAGATATGGCCCTTCTGCCCGCACTTATAGCATACAAACTTTCCCTTCAGACTCACACCTGTATGGTTTTTTCCACAATTCTTACACAGAACCACCTGCTTCTTCACACCTTCCTGTTTTACCTAGACATTTCCAAAATAGTTCCCCTTCCTCTTTTCATTTCCAATCCAGCTCCCACTATTAATTTCCACCTTCCCAACTCCTACTACCTTGCCTTTGTTCTTCTTCACCTTGTTGTAGAGGCTCATGGCCTCACTCCCCTCCTCGGCTATGATAGCATTTTCCATGAGTGCTGTAAATGTAGGGATCTGCAACACCGCCACCTTGTTATAGAGTCAAGGTTTTAATCCCAGCTCAAACCTTCTTGATTTCCTTACCTCCGTATCAACTTGATACGGAGCGAACCTAGCCAACTCATTAAACTTCGCGGTGTATTCTGACACCGTCATATTCTCCTACTTTAACTGCAAAAACATTACCTCCATCCTAGCCTGCATACTGGATGAGAATAAATTCTCAAAAAATAAAGTTTTGAACCTATCCCAAGTAACTATTCCTTCTCCTGCCCTCGCCTGATTTGCTTCCCACCAAAAGTTCGCCGGCCCTTTCATCATGTAGGTGGCAAAAACAGTTTTTTGCCCCTCAGCTACCCTAGGTATCACAAATTCCTTCTCAATATCCTTAACCCAAGTCTGAGCTTCAACAGGGACAGTTGTACCTTTGAATTTTGGCGGTCCTACAGCCTTAAAATCTTTGAAATTTGCCAAGTGATTGCTTGGAGGGTTCCCTGTGGCTGATATTCCCTGCTGCATAGCCTGAGTTACCATGTTCGTAAAGTTCTGTATCGGGTCTAGTTGTTGTTCCCCGTTGTTGACAGATTCTTCTGCCCTTTGATCTCGAGTTTAACTTCTTGGTGGCATTATCTGATTAAATAAAATCATAAATTTAACTTAAATTCTAAACCTTATCATATAAGTTTAATATATTAAACTTGTTTCATTACTTAAACATAGATTCATATTAATTTAACGAATATTTAAATAGCATATCACATAATGCTTTAAACATCAGTTATCCCTTTGTGACCACAAAAGTTGGGATTTATAGTCTTAACTAATACAAAAGTTGAGAATATTACATTACACATACATACTTATCATATATATTACATTAAACACACCTATACAACAGAACATATACTACCTATTCACTACGCATTTTTCTTGGATAACTTTTCGCCTGATGACCTTCCAATCCACAAATAAAGCAAGCACCTTGTTTATATTCGGGACAATAAAAGTTGTATGTCCCTCATAGCCGTAAAGGTAACATATCTTTTTCCCTTTTTTCTTATCGGATTTTCCTAAGTCGTGGTCTTTTATCTTTCTTTATCCTTTCTTGCTCTGAGCTGCACACGATATGTTTCTTTTGGCACCCATCTGATAAATTTGAATTTTAAGCTTATCTTGTTCTTCTATTGTTTCTATTAAGGCTTTTTGCAATTGACTATTTAGCAACTTTTCTATTTCCCACAGCTTTTCCAGAGAAGAAACATTGTCTTTCAGATTTTTCACTTCCGTTGATGCTTGATCAGCTTCAACATTAGTGTCTGGATCACTATCTGTCAATTCCACCATTTCTGGATCTGGTACTACGTTTTCTAAAATAACCACCTCCTCCGAGTTGGTTTCATTGTGAGCCTCTATTTCAGCTATTAGCTTCGATATTAGCTCGGGTGTATAGATTTGATCATTTTTCATGCTATAAGCATATAACAAGCCTTTTCACCAGACATCTACACATAAATTATCTTTATTAGCATATAGTACATACACACAGCAAATAATAGTTTTATATAAGTTATCTTTTATTTTGTTTGACGATGAATTTATTCAATTCATCTCTTTTTAAACTCTATATGAGTTATTAATATTTTCAACGTTTCCCTCTTTTCTAAGGTTATAGCCTAAGGTCTATCCCACCTAAGATTTTAACCCTAAAGCTCTGATACCAACTTGTGACTTTTATGGTGCTTCCAACCATAGCACCTAACAGTGGTACCTATCAGCTTGCCACCGACTAGCTCGGCGTCCCCTACGGAGAGTCTAGCTTCGGTACATTCCAAATAAGGAAGTCACCAGCGAGAGGCTCGAGGCCCTTTGCAAATTAATGCTTATAGCTTTGAGACCAACTTGTAATGCCCCCCAAATTAAGGTACTTAAAACCCGAACTCGGTGCTTTACAATACCATTTATATTAGCGGAATAATACTACTAATAATAACAATAATATGAATATCAAACTTAATTTACATACATCAGAGTTTGAATCCCAGACACGCGACCTTTAAACATTCATTACATGATACTTAATATATATATATATATATATATATATCATTCTTATCTTAATAGAGTCCAACTATTACATAGTATATCAACAACTTATTCTGTAATATTTCCTTTTCCTTTTTTCCTGACAGAGCTTTCTGATTGTTCACACTTAGCTGAAAACATTTTAAATTAAGCAAGGATGAGCATTTGAGTGCCCATCAAGTAATAACAATTATAAATAATAGCTGAAAGGATTAAATGTTTTCTTTGTACTATCCTTCTACAACAAATCAACAATTGTGAAATAATTTGAACCAATAATAATAATATATTAATTCTATATCAAAATTTTGAAACTACGTACTGACTATAACTGAAGGTTAGTCGACAGACTATGAACATTGTTTTCTATTTTAGAAAAGGTTAAACAAAACTTCATCTGCAAACCGTCATAACTTACGGGCACGGGGGTGATCAACCCGTTATGCCTTGTATTGATCAATACTACATTATCGTTCATCTATCCGCCTTTGGCGCATAAAAGTTTTCCGATGTACGGGATGTTCATACTTAATCGAGATTCCAAACCAAAACAATTCGGTTGGATAATAGTAAGGTTTTATCTAGTTCAACAATAATCTATAAGTTTGTGTCTAGCCAAATCAATTAGCTTAGACGGCTTTCAAGTTCACAAATACATACTGGAAATTTATATATGTGTATCAACATGTGATTAAATACAATGATTATCCAAGTGAGGACACTTGTATAAACATATATAGAAATTAACGAACAAAATAAATATTTGAATTATAATATAATATTATGTTGATAAACAATGATCGGATATAATATATATAATAATAGGGTTAATGAGCTGGCACAATAATAATATAATTCTGAAACTTTCTTACTAATTTCCATTGCATAAAGTAAATACAAAGGTAGGATACTTGCTTGAGCTGCTGTTTACAATACGCAACTTAGTTTTATCGTTTATATCACAACATAACATTAATAAGATCATTTATTCGATTAGAATAATTTATCAAATCACATAGTACTGCTTATTGCAGTCAGCACATAACCTAATCACATTGTCACACATGTTTAACAGTTATTGAATCACAAACGAACACGTATCTAGTCAAATTATCTAAGTCCAGATCAATTTCTAAAATATGTCGGTGTACTGACTGCTTTATCGGGTAATTATTGAGTCTAAGACTCTATCATGTAGTTCAATATAACTTGAACAGTGGTCAAATTATTTTAACTGACTTATAATAATTTTTAATTAATTATTATAATTCATCATGATTTTTCAAACACTGAAATCATTTTTTAAATGATTTAAATACTAACTAATTCCATTATCATTAATATTAAATTATTAATAAACTCATTGCCAAAATATTAATGTTATTTATAATAACTTAAAATATTTTTAAAACATTTTTATAACCCTTAAATAATTTTTAAAATAATTAAAATTAATTTTAAATAATTACCATTAATATTTAATTATTAATGTATTATGTATCAAAATATTAAAAGTCATTAATTATAACTTAAAATATTTTTAATTCATTTATTTCCTTTTAAATGATTTTTAAATCAATAAAACCATTTTCAATTATTTATTTAAAATTATTATTAAATAAAATTATTATCATTAATATTTAATTATTAATAAAATTTACCTTTAAATATCAAAAGTTATATTTTATAACTTAAAATATTTTTATACTATTTATTTTCATTTAAAATGATTTTTATAATATTAAAATCATTTTTAATTAATTCATTTAATATAATTGTTACATAAATCTAATATCATTAATATTAAATAATTAATTAAATTTGTCTAAAAATATTAAAAGTTATATTTTATAACTTAAAATATTACTCCCTCCGTCCCAGGATAAAAGTCCTTATTACTATTTTGGGTTGTCCCATGTTAAATGTCCACTTTCTTTTAATAACCAAACTTTTACACATTTTTTCCTATTTTGCCCGTAGAATTAAATATCTCATACTTTTCTTATTCTAATTCTCTCTCCATATTTAATGACATTATTATGGACAATTTTGTCATTTTATTCCTCTTCTTAATATGCGTGAAAAGTCCACCAGGACTTTTATCCTGGGACGGAGGGAGTATTAAATACTTTTTTATCATTTAAAATGATTTTTAATATATTAAAATTATTTTTAATATATTTATTTAATGCATTTATGAAATAAATAAAATATCAATAATATCCAAATAAATATTAATATTTATAAAAAATATGTCAAATTATTAAAAGTTAATTTTTATAAGTTAAAATTATTTTTAAATTTATTTTTGTAATTTCCCGAAATTAATTAATATTTTTAAATAATTTTCAGAAATTTAACTAATTTAAATTACACAGTCTGTCGCTAAAGGTACCTATAGTGACAAAAATGTCACTATAGGTTTTCTTCAACAAACCCAGTCATTCAAAGACAGTCACAAGGGTACTAGGTTTGACCATGAATAATTCTTCATATATGATGTTTCTGGGCTATTTGTTGATCACAACGTGTAGAACTAATTTAACATTACATGATACAACAACAATAATGATCATACAATACATAACAAAGGAGATCTGATCGTTCAAAGTGGCTGTTAGAGATGTTCTTCATTTCTGGGTTACTCAGAAATGAAGAACAGTTCGTGAGGCCTACTTTGGGCTTCCACAACTTATTTCTCATGAAATGTTTTAGTGATTTAATGCTTTCAGTGTGTAGTCGGTGTGACAAGGAAGACATCTAATACGTTATATCACCAAAACAACAACAGATCAAATAAATATAAGCTGGTCAAACCATGTTAGACGACATGTTCAAGCGTTTTCTGGGTTACCCAAAAAACAACTTTCATGTTCGTCCGCTTGGTTTGACCGTCAACTACGATCCACCTATTTAATGATTAGGAGATTTTAAGGCATCAACATGTAGTATAACCTACATACTACAACTTAGATACATCAACAATAACAAAACGACTAACAACAGAAAGATATGGGCGTTAGGAAACGTTGTCGGACCATTTCTGGGAAGTTTCTGGGTTACCTAGAAACGCCCAGTCATGGCTGCTTTTGACCATCAATAACATGAAATATGTGCATCATATGACCTTATATCTAGTTCGAGACTAAAGATCTCACAACATACTATATGTTAAAACATTTAAACAGCAGATTATATAAATAGAATGAGATCTAGAAGGCCTAACATTCGTTGTCAGACATCATAAAAAAATTCAAGCTTTTGAAAAATGTTAGATTTGAGTCTATAGATGTTATGGATCTGCAAGATACCAACCCAGATCACTTAAATAGACTACAAATAACATGTTTTAACATAAAATCATATCATCTAACATAGCAATTGAGATCAGATTTCAAGTTAGGGTTTATACCTTCTATGATAAAATTCTGATTCAAGGCTTCTGATTTTGTTATATGTATTAGTGGGGCTTAGTTTGTGACTGATATAGTAAGAAATTTCGGAGGTGTGGAGTTGAGAGAGATTGGTTGACTGTTTGTGCAAAAATTAGCTAACAAATGATATTTTCTCTCTCTCCAATTTATATATAACAAGATGAAATGTGTATAGCTGAGATATATTGGCTGATTTGCTGAAGATTTCAGTCACACGGGTTTTCCTAGGTTTGGCCAACAACTCTCACTAGGTCAAAGACTAAATTTTATCTTCAATAATACAAGGGCAAAGTGGTCATTTGGCTTACAAATTTAATGGATAAACTATCATTTGTGTAACCATTAGGGTTTGACCTTAGGGTTTAACCCTTAGGCTTTCTATAATAATTTCTGGTATTTTGCAATTAGGACTAAAATAAAAATTTAGTTTCTAAAATTGAAAAATTAGAGTTTTGCTAATTAGTTAAGTTTTATAATTTCATTAGACTAGAAATTAGGTTTAATAGCTTACTAATTAGCATTAAGGTCTAAAATTAGCAATTATGGTTTCCATTTAGCAATTAGCTAGGGTTTCTAATTACTAATTAGGTTTTCTAACTCTAGAAATTAGGCTTTTCTAAATTTTTAATTAGGGTTTACCTAATTAATCATAAAATTATATAACATACAACATAAATCATATAACACAGTTATATAACAGTCTCGTACTCTTAATTGAATTTCAAAATACGATTAAACAAATTGATGCTAGGGCTTTGTCATCATGCAATATAATTGATCAACCAAAAATCAGTCCACACATATACAGTACATATTTATAGCACTGAAATAAATATAATATTATATTATTATATTAATATTCTCTTTCCTTATTCCAAATCCAAAATTAGGGCTTGGATTCCATATCTGATTTATCTTTCATAAATAGCATTATTAATTAAGTTAAAATAATTAACTTAACTAATATAAATAAAGTCACATAATAAAATAGTTATTATAATAATACTAACAATCATTTCATATATTATTTAAATAATATATAATTATATTTTCATGGAAAATAAATAATAAAAATATTTTTACTATAAAATTAATTATTATAAAAATATAGTTTATAATAACCAATAATTCTAAAATAAAATTATTTGTAATTATTCATGTAATAAATATATTTTATTTATCACATATATCTAAACACATTATTTTGGCACATATTCCCCATATTTATTTTAATAAAAAAAATTATACACAAAATTTATTATTTATTTATATAAAAAATATCGAGTTATTACAGCTAATTCACTTCAGAATTTTAGTGCCCAATGTGACACCCCCAAATCCGGGTTACCTGACTCCCGAGTTTGGTGTTCAAGATCCACAATATAAATAACATTTAACTACCCATAATATATATAGATAGTATCTTACATAAGTTTTTATCAGAGTTTCAAAATACATCACCCAGGTTTTCTAACCTTAACTTTACAAACATACCCTTTAGTTATACAAAAAGGGTTTACAATACAACATAATAAATATGTTCAACATAACTAACTTATAACTACGCCTTTTCCCTTGTCCTTTGCAGCACCTGCTGCAACTTCGTCCCTATCTGAAAAATTTTATTTAGCAAGGGTGAGCAACTAATTTGCTCCGCAAGTTAAGACATACAATAAATGTATAAGAATTCAAAACAACAGACTATCATTTTTGATAGAATGAAACCAAAGTTCGGGGAACTTTGAAATAGTTGAACAAATCGTTATTTAATAACAAGTTTTCTCGTATTCTATACCACAATAATTCAATAATGAAAGAGTACAACGCTTTCAAAGTTTCTACGATATTCTAATGAATAATCAAGAATCAATTCTACGAAATATCAAAGTGGAATGTATTCCAGATTTAATACTGAGCGATCACACAAGATCTTTGAACTTATTTTCTCGGGTAGATATCAAAGATTTACTTTGATAAATACTCAGGTGTATCAGATAACCATAAAGATTAAATCATACCCCTCTGCAAGTACAACAAATGATCAGCTTATTATATCCTATATTATGCATAATACTCAAAACGCGCGCAAAGGTCGAATTCACGACCAACAAAATGTTCCCTTTATATAAAAGGTTGTTCTTCTCAGTCTTAGAATCAAGATTTTGATTTTACAACGAAATACTGGTATTTCAAATTTTATTTACTTCTCGGTCGAGCCGAAATAATTGGCTTCGATCTGTCAATAATAATTGAATTCTCTTTTCAAACCTATCAAATTCAAACAAATGTTCGTCTAGCTAGAATAATTAGCTAAGACACATCTCAGTGTAATTTGACAATAAACATGAATTATATGTACTGTCAATTCTAACTTCTACAGATATGAATATCCAACAACAGTTATTCTACAAATGTATATTTCTGAATTAGTAATTCAATTTGAATTATTAAGCATGTATTAACTGCGAATTATCAACAATAATTCCCTAGACGTGGCATAATTAGCAATAATTATCCAACAATAATAATTGAAGGAAATAACTCAAGATTGAGTTAGAGAACTTGCATCTTCTGCTAATTACAGCTACACAAAATACTTATCTGCTTTCGAAAGACCTATAACCAATAATATCGGTCTAACAATTAGCACAATAATTCACATAACACACAACACTATAATTCACAGTCAAACTTCTCCTAGACACATTACCACATAGCCACAACAGTGTTTATAACCTATATAAACACTTAACAAGTCAAACTAATTCAGTCTGGTTGGACTTTGGTCCATTCTCGGTATTCTAGTCACCCTATTCGACAATTAACAAATTTATTGCCAAGTAAATTCGGTTTTTAAGCTTCAATATTAATTTAGATAAGTCAATTATCATTAATAATATTTTTCGGAAGCTTTTAATAATTATCAAGCAATTATTATAATTTATAATAATTTATCAAACACTTAAATCATTTTTAAATGATTTAATTATCAAATAATCTTATCATTATTAATATTTAATAATATCAACATGTTAATAACATACATTCCAAAATATTAAAGTTATCATCAATAACTTAAAATATTTTTAAATCATCAATATTCTACTTAAATGATTTTTAAAATAATTAAAATCATTTTAAATCATCACTATTAATATATAAATATTAATGAAATTATTATCTAAATATTAAAAGTCATAATTTATAACTTAAAATATTTTTAAATCATTTTTCTCATTTTTAAATGATTTTTAAATAAATAAAACCATTTCTAATTCATTTATTTAATATAATAATTAAATAAATCAAACATCATTAATATTAATTTATTAATGAAAATTCTCCAAAAATATTGAAAATTATATTTTATAATTGAAAATATTTTCTAACACTTTATTCTTAATTAAAATAATTTTTAAATCATTAAAATTATTTTTATCTTATTTATGTAATTTAAAAATCAAATAAATGTAATATCATTAATATTAAATTATTAATGAAAATTCTCCAAAAAATATTAAAAGTTACATTTTATAACTCAAAATATTTTTAAATACATTATTCTTATTTAAAACGATTTTTCATAATATTAAATCATTTATCTCTAATTTATTTAATACACTAATTAAATAAAATAAATACATTTAATATTTAAATAATTATAAATATTAAAGAAAAATATTCCAATTGGTCAAAAATTATTTTTCATAATTTAAAATAATTTTTAAAACCATTTTTGGTAATTTTTAGAATTTATTTCTATTTTTTAATAATTTTCGAAATATTCAGAAATTAAAATAAATAAAACCGTCGCTATAGGTCTTTAGCGACAGAAAGCGTCGCTGTAGGTGTTCTTGAGCCCAAGAACACTGACAGCCGGTTAACAACCTGCCTTGTTTGACCAGCCATAGATTTTAATACATGCATGTTTCTGGCCAAATTAAATCTTTATCGTGTAGTACTCATGTAATTCTCCAATTATCAACCATCAATTGGCTCAAAATACAACCCATATTCAAGACCTGAGCCTCGCAAAACAGTGTCAGAGCTGTTCTGGGTTTTCTGGGCACCCAGAAACCCAGACAGTTTCGTGGTACTACTTTGGGGCTTAATTATCTTCATGATCTGACCATAACATTGATGTTATTAAGGTCTAAACCTCTAGTCCACATGATAAGGAACAAGTATATAACACAAGTTTAGTCCAAACATAACAGAATCAGAATTTATGGTTCGGTCAATCACTGACAAAAACTTAGTTCATACGTTTTCTGGAAATTCCAGAAAACAGACATTCATGTCGAGTAAGCTAGTTTGACTAGCCACTCTAATCGCTACGATGATGGTTTGAAAAATGTTAGGACATATTGTTATAGTAGATCTATCAGGCTACAACTTTGTCACAAACAAAACATCAAACAACACAACACCTGTCAGATCCGGAGCTTGAAAAACGTTGTCAGACGCTATTTAACACTTTCTGGGTTACCCAGAAAGTTCATGGTCATGCCCGATCAACGGGTTTTGACCATGAATGACTTCAAATCTAGACATCAACTATCTATAATACCACTTCCAGTTTAAAGACAACATGTCAAGCTATACATGCTAACTTTAAAACACTAAAAACCATAACTGAACAAGAATATGTGGCTCCTGACATTAGTTTGTCAGACCACAGATCTTGTTCTTGACAGTTTGGAAAATAATCACTTTTAAAGCCATTCGATGCTATGGATCTATGTTATATCTACATAGATCATCATTAAACATCATCTAGCAAAGATTTAAACACATAAACACGAAATTTTTCCAAGCAACAAAGATCAAAAATTAAAATAGGGTTATACCTTTCTTGCCCAAATTTTGATCTTTATTCTCCAATATGTTTATGGTTGATCTAAGGAAAGTATTTGGGAATGATCTACTAAGCAAATTCGAAGGTTTTAGTTAGAGAGAGAGTTGGTGAGAGCAAATGAGAAAAATGATAATTTTTCTAGACTTTCTCTCTCTTGAATTTTATATAGTGCTTGATCTGATGTTGCTGGACGATTTTTAGCTGGATTTTGCTGAGATTTTTAGGCCACAAAGTCAATGGAGTTGGTCACCAACTAAAGTTGTTGGACAATTTTACAAGTTACTAATAAAAATCTCATAAAGGGCATTTTTGACATTAGCAATTTAAATTAAATGGTAAACATGGAATTTGTACAAATCCTTAGGGTTTGGGGCTTGGATTAGGGTTTAAGATTTGAACCCTTTAGGTATTAAAAATTCTAGTTTCCACAATTGTCAAATTTAGGGTTTAATTAGAAAAATAAATTTTCTAAAATAAAAATTAGGGTTTCTAAAATAGAAATTTAAAATATAAAAATATAATTAGAGCTTTCTAATCATATTTAAGTTTAACAAACACTTTAGACATGCTAATAAAAATTAGGGTTGCCTAATTAGGGTTTGCAATTCCTGGTTTTGAAATTAGGGTTTCCCGGCGTAGAATTAGGGTTTTAATTGTACAATTTATTTTCTAAATTTAAGATTAGGGTTTTAAATCCCTTATTAAGGTTTATTAATATTAAACCTTCTATAGTCAATTATTGATCAATATAATCAACATACAGTACAAACACATAATCAACAATACAATTATTTTAATTGTATTTTCTATCGAACCCCTATCCGAAAATTAGGGTTAGGGTTTTCTAAAGTTATTAAGCACAACTCTACTCTAAATTTATTAGTCAATACACAAATTGACTTTCTCGAGACTCGTATCACAGATACTTGTCACAAAATTGATAATTAATATTAATATTAAATAAAAAAAATCGCTAAAAATTGGATTATTCGAAATCCTGGGTTATCACATTCACCCCTCCTTAAAAGGATTCCATCCTCGGAATCATCGCTTTCTTATTCTCTACAATCTTTTAAAGTTGTATCATCAATTTATTTTGATCAACACAATATTACTTTTTGTTTCAAATTCTAACCTGTGACTTAAATCTATAAAAGAAAATAGTTCACAGAATTATCTAAATCATAATAGTCGCGTAATTAAATTTCTAAACGAAATCATTACCTGCTACTACCTCCTGAGTTGCCACTGCATCTAGCGCAGTCATGTTGAATGTACGGGCTGTTGGTCTTCCTGGCTGTGCAGGTCCTCGAATCGCCAAGGTTCCACCACCAGGTCCCTTGTTGGCACTTTCTTTTTCTGCATTCTTCTTCGAACAGTTCCGCACCAGATGATCAGTCGATCCACACGCATAACAACCTTGAATCTTTTTCGGGCTGGGACAATTTGGCGACATATGCCCCTCTTGTCCGCAGTTGTAACAAACCCCCTTCTTCTTCAAACAAACTCCCGCATGATTTTTCCCACAATTTTCACAAGGCCCTCCTCCTTTCTTATTCCCTTCAGCTTTACTACCTAATTGGGTATTTTCGCTCCACTTCCTTTTATTCGGGTTACTACCACCACTACTTCCACCCTCATTGGTATTCTTCTTCTTCTTCTCCTGATGAAAATGAGATGCAGCCTCGCTTCCTCCTTCAGCAATTAATGCTTTCTCCAATAGAGCTGCAAAAGTGTTAATCTGCAGCACAACTACTTTGTTGTAAATCCCCGACTTCAATCCGTTCTCGAATCTTCTTGCTTTTCTAGCTTCGGTGTCCACCTGATGAGGTGCAAATCGCGCCAATTCGTTGAATTTAGCAGCATACTCTGAAACAGACATATTCTCCTGCTTAAGTTCCAAGAACTTAACTTCCATCCGAGCTTGCATACTCGGCGAGAAGTAGTTCTCAAAGAACAACTCCTTAAATCTTGCCCACATCACCACCGTTGTACCCGCTCTCGCTTGATTGGTTTCCCACCAATAATTGGCTTTTCCCTTCATTAGATATGTTGCAAAAATCGTCTTTTGCTCTTCCGCCACACGCGTAATCACGAACGCTTTCTCCATCTCTTTCACCCAAGTTTGGGCTTCGATCGGATCCGTAGTCCCCTTGAATTCAGGCGGTCCTACTGCTTTAAAATCCTTAAAATTAGCCAATCTATCGGCTGGTTGATTCCTTGGTCTTCCCCTGGCTGGAGCCCTATTTTCCATAGCTTGGGCCAGCATATCCACAAAATTCTGCATCAGGTCCGCTTGACCTTCTTCGTTATTCACTGATTGTTCTTCTCTTTGGTTTCGATTCTGTCGTCTTGGCGGCATGATCTGATTTAAATGAAAATCTTATATTAATACTCTTATTCTACACAAATTCTTAACACAATAAGAATTCAACACATAATTCTCAAGTAATCGCATATTTATTCAAATAGCACATAGTATCTATAGTACTTAACATATATAACTATCCCTTTAAAATAATACTAGGGTTAACACACACAACTTTACAAAAGTTGCAATTCCCCAACTTTACACAAAAAGTTGACATTCTCCAATTACACATTACTATTTCCAGTTCATCAAACTTACCACACTTAGGAGTTCAGTAATTTATCATAATTATATGAGTGTATGAACTTATCCTAGTCATACCTTTGGCGTCCATTCGCTGAGGGGTTCAAAACATTTCATATAATTATGAGTCATTAATTTATCATAAGTATGAGTTTTAAGAACTCACCAATTTCATTTTAATCTTATATTCATATAGAAAATAAAGATTTTATTCATACAAACATATATTTACATATGTTCAAACATCGTTCTTGATATTACATATCTTAATGTCAGAAACTTCTACCAAAAGATACGATTACATAAATCTAAGTTTTCTTCCGACCACTCCCTTCACCAGTCTTCTTCTTGCTGGGACACTTGCTAAATCCATGCACCGTTTGCCCACAGGAAAAACACTTCCCCATATTCGGTTTAGGACAATACAAAGAGATATGTCCTTCTTGCTTACAGTTGAAGCACACGTTCTTCCACATCATGCATTCCCCCGCGTGAGTTTTACCACACTTGCTACAAGCTTTCTTTTTCTTCGGGTTCGAATTTCTAGAGTTGTCACTGTCTTTGTTCCTCTTTCTTTTCTTCTTGTCCTTTTTGCTGGTTCCTTCAGATGATCCACCACCTTCAGCCTTCATCTTCTCCACCTGCGCTTTCAGCTCGTTCCGTTCTTCAGTCATTTCACGTAATGCCCGCTCCGTCTTCCACAACTCCTCCAAAAGAAATACTTTGCTTCGGAGTTCTTGGACTTCCACAAATAGCTGATCTTGTTCACCAACCTTGATCTTATTCTGGAGTTCCACCTTAGCTTCTTCAGACTCCGCCACCTCATCACCACTTAGATACATCTCAGGATAATCGTCATGATCACTCCCGAGATTGATCATTGGTTCATCTTTCCCCACTTCTTCAACCGATTTGCTTTGTGCTGGCACCTCGGCTACTGGCATTGGTGCGACAGCCGCTGGCTTCTCCGTACTCATTTCATCTTCTCCCGACATCCTACAATCAGTTTTAAACAACTTGATTAGTACTTCACCAGTACAAATTTCTCTCACTACGAATTTACTTATCTCACCATCGATACACTCAACGATCCCTCACTTAGTACTCTAAATGAGTATTCTCTATCTCGCTATGGTCATAATACTAGGGTTTTTCCCCACCCCACTTAAGGTTTATAACCTACAGCTCCACTACCAGCTGGTGACACCTTGGTCACTACAGCTCTGATACAAACCTGTGACACCCCCAAATACGGGTTACCTGACTCCCGAGTTTGGTGTTCAAGATCCACAATATAAATAATATTTAACTACCCATAATATATATAGATAGTATCTTACATAAGTTTTTATCAGAGTTTCATAATACATCACCCAGGTTTTCTAACCTTAACTTTACAAACATACCCTTTAGTTATACAAAAAGGGTTTACAATACAACATAATAAATATGTTCAACTTAACTAACTTATAACTACGCCTTTTCCCTTGTCCTTTGCAGCACCTCTTGCAACTTCGTCCCTATCTGAAAAATTTTATTTAGCAAGGGTGAGCAACTAATTTGCTCCGCAAGTTAAGACATACAATAAATGTATAAGAATTCAAAACAACAGACTATCATTTTTGATAGAATGAAACCAAAGTTCGGGGAACTTTGAAATAGCTGAACAAATCGTTATTCAAAAACAAGTTTTCTCGTATTCTATACCACAATAATTCAATAATGAAAGAGTACAACGCTTTCAAAGTTTCTACGATATTCTAATGAATAATCAAGAATCAATTCTACGAAATATCAAAGTGGAATGTATTCCAGATTTAATACTGAGCGATCACACAAGATCTTTGAACTTATTTTCTCGGGTAGATATCAAAGATTTACTTTGATAAATACTCAGGTGTATCAGATAACCATAAAGATTAAATCATACCCCTCTGCAAGTACAACAAGTGATCAGCTTATTATACCCTATATTATGCATAATACTCAAAACGCGCGCAAAGGTCGAATTCACGACCAACAAAATGTTCCCTTTATATAAAAGGTTGTTCTTCTCAGCCTTAGAATCAAGATTTTGATTTTACAACGAAATACTGGTATTTCAAATTTTATTTACTTCTCGGTCGAGCCGAAATAATTGGCTTCGATCTGTCAATAATAATTGAATTCTCTTTTCAAACCTATCAAATTCAAACAAATGTTCGTCTAGCTAGAATAATTAGCTAAGACATTTCTCAGTGTAATTTGATAATAAACAGGAATTATCTGTACTGTCAATTCTAACTTCTACAGATATGAATATCCAACAACAGTTATTCTACAAATGTATATTTCTAAATTAGTAATTCAATTTGAATTATTAAGCATGCATTAACTGCAAATTATCAACAATAATTCCCTGGACGTGGCATAATTAGCAATAATTATCCACCAATAATAATTGAAGGAAATAACTCAAGATTGAGTTAGAGAACTTGCCTCTTCCGCTGATTACAGCTACACAAAATACTTATCTGCTTTCGAAAGACCTATAACCAATAATATCGGTCTAACAATTAGCACAATAATTCACATAACACACAACACTGTAATTCACAAACAAACTTCTCCTAGACACATTACCACATAGCCACAACAGTGTTTATAACCTATATAAACACTTAACAAGTCAAACTAATTCAGTCTGGTTGGACTTTGGTCCATTCTCGGTATTCTAGTCACCCTATTCGATAATTAACACATTTATTGCCAAGTAAATTTGGTTTCTAAGCTTCAATATTAATTTAGATAAGTCAATTATCATTAATAATATTTTTCGGAAGCTTTTAATAATTATCAAGCAATTATTATAATTTATAATAATTTATCAAACACTTAAATCATTTTTAAATGATTTAATTATCAAATAATCTTATCATTATTAATATTTAATAATATCAACATGTTAATAACATACATTCCAAAATATTAAAGTTATCATCAATAACTTAAAATATTTTTAAATCATCAATATTCTACTTAAATGATTTTTAAAATAATTAAAATCATTTTTAAATCATCACCATTAATATATAAATATTAATGAAATTATTATCTAAATATTAAAAGTCATAATTTATAACTTAAAATATTTTTAAATCATTTTTCTCATTTTTAAATGATTTTTAAATAAATAAAACCATTTCTAATTCATTTATTTAATATAATAATTAAATAAATCAAACATCATTAATATTAATTTATTAATGAAAATTCTCCAAAAATATTGAAAATTATATTTTATAATTTAAAATATTTTCTAACACTTTATTCTTAATTAAAATGATTTTTAAATCATTAAAATTATTTTTATCTTATTTATTTAATTTAATAATCAAATAAATATAATATCATTAATATTAAATTATTAATGAAAATTCTCCAAAAAATATTAAAAGTTACATTTTATAACTCAAAATATTTTTAAATACATTATTCTTATTTAAAATGATTTTTCATAATATTAAATCATTTATCTCTAATTTATTTAATACACTAATTAAATAAATTAAATACCTTTAATATATAAATAATTATAAATATTAAAGAAAAATATTTCAATTGGTCAAAAATTATTTTTCATAATTTAAAATAATTTTTAAAACCATTTTTGGTAATTTTTAGAATTTATTTCTATTTTTTAATAATTTCCGGAATATTCAAAAATTAAAATAAATAAAACCGTCGCTATAGGTCTTTAGCGACAGAAAGCGTCGCTGTAGGTGTTCTTGAGCCCAAGAACACTGACAGCCGGTTAACAACCTGCCTTGTTTGACCAGCCATAGATTTTAATACATGCATGTTCCTGACCAAATTAAATCTTTATCGTGTAGTACTCATGTAATTCTCCAATTATCAACCATTAATTGGCTCAAACAACAACCCAGATTCAAGACCTGAGCCTCGTAAAACAGTGTCAGAGCTGTTCTGGGTTTTCTGGGCAACCCAGAAACCCAGACAGTTTCGTGGTACTACTTTGGGGATTAATTATCTTCATGATCTGACCATAACATTGGTGTTATTAAGGTCTAAACCTCTAGTCCACATGACAAGGAACAAGTATATAACACAAGTTTAGTCCAAACATAACAGAATCAGAATTTATGGTTCGGTCCATCACTGACAAAAACTTAGTTCATACGTTTTCTGGAAAATCCAGAAAACAGACATTCATGTCGAGTAAGCTAGTTTGACTAGCCACTCTAATCGCTACGATGATGGTTTGAAAAATGTAAGGACATATTATTATAGTAGATCTATCAGGCTACAACTTTGTCATAAACAAAACATCAAACAACACAACACCTGTCAGACCCGGAGCTTGAAAAACGTTGTCAGACGCTATTTAACATTTTCTGGGTTACCCAGAAAGTTATTGGTCATGCCCGGTCAACGGGTTTTGACCTTGAATAACTTCAAATCTAGACATCAACTATCTATAATACCACTTCCAGTTTAAAGACAACATGTCAAGCTATACATACTAACTTTAAAACACTAAAAACCATAACTGAACAAGAATCTGTGGCTCCTGACATTAGCTTGTCAGACCACAGATCTTGTTCTTGACAGTTTGGAAAATAATCACTTTTAAAGCCATTCGATGCTATGGATCTATGTTATATCAACATAGATCATCATTAAACATCATCTAGCAAAGATTTAAACACATAAACACGAAATTTTTCCAAGCAACAAAGATCAAAAATTAAAATAGGGTTATACCTTTCTTGCCCAAATTTTGATCTTGATTCTCCAATATGTTTATGGTTGATCTAAGGAAAGTATTTGGGACTGATCTACTAAGCAAATTCGAAGGTTTTAGTTAGAGAGAGTGTTGGTGAGAGCAAATGAGAAAAATGATAATTTTTCTAGACTTTCTCTCTCTTGAATCTTATATAGTGCTTGATCTGATGTTGCTGGACGATTTTTAGCTGGATTTTGCTGAGATTTTTAGGCCACAAAGTCAATGGAGTTGGTCACCAACTAAAGTTGTTGGACAATTTTACAAGTTACTAATAAAAATCCCATAAAGGGCATTTTTGACATTAGCAATTTAAATTAAATGGTAAACATGAAATTTGTACAAATCCTTAGGGTTTGGGACTTGGATTAGGGTTTAAGATTTGAACCCTTTAGGTATTAAAATTTCTAGTTTCCACAATTGTCAAATTTAGGGTTTAATTAGAAAAATAAATTTTCTAAAATAAAAATTAGGGTTTCTAAAATAGAAATTTAACATACAAAAATATAATTAGAGCTTTCTAATCATATTTAAGTTTAACAAACACTTTAGGCATGCTAATAAAAATTAGGGTTTACAATTCTCGGTTTTGAAATTAGGGTTTCCCGGCGTACAATTAGGGTTTTAATTGTACTATTTATTTTCTAAATTTAAGATTAGGGTTTTAAATCCCTTATTAAGGTTTATTAATATTAAACCTTATCCAGTCAATTATTGATCAACATAATCAACATACAGTACAAACCCATAATCAACAATACAATTATTTTAATTGTATTTTCTATCGAACCCCTATCCGAAAATTAGGGTTAGGGTTTTCTAAAGTTGTTAAGCACAACTCTACTCTAAATTTATTAGTCAATACACAAATTGACTTTCTCGAGACTCGTATCACAGATACTTGTCACAAAATTGATAATTAATATTAATATTAAATAAAAAAAAATTCGCAAAAATTTGGATTATTCGAAATCCTGGGTTATCACACCCGAACTCTCATGGGGTGCATCAGTGGACATGCCATGCAAATCCAGGATGAGGATTAGTGTCAAATCACCCACTGAAGCATCTCTCAGAAGACGATCGTTGAGTTGCCAAAAATTATAGAGTTCATAGCTATCTCATCAAGTTACTCTACGTACTGAAAAAGTCAATGGTCAGACTGCATTATTAATGCTTATTTTCTTAAGAGAAATTTAAAACTGAAAAACTATTTAGTTTATGGGGAGTTACATTTTTTTTCTGGGCATCGTGCAACCAATGGTTGGTTAACACATCACACCTTATGCAGAGTCAGAAGGAACTGTCATAAAGACAAATTCAAAATCTTCAAACAGTTATCAAAAGCTATCGAACCTCTCTCCTTCCTTTTTTTTGAACCCTAAAATCCTCTTCAAAGCCAGAAACCATTAAACCTCTAGCTTCGTGCAAATCACATTCAACTATCTCTCATAAGACCCCTGAAATTAAATACCCATATACTTCAAACTCTTCAAATGGCAGATTAGCGAGTATTCACATGCATTCAGCTCGGAACCAAGACATTTGAGAAATCTTAGAAGAAGTTTAGAGATATTCTTGAACTTGTGAATAAGGCTGGATTCTCAGAATGTCTTGAGTCAAACACTTGAATATATGTTGACTTGGTTAAAGAATTTCACTCCAAAGCAACCGTAAATTCCAGAACCCTTTCTACCAATGTCAAAGTTTAGATTCTGAAGCTTAAACATCAATTAATGCTTAGGTTTTCCTGATATAGGTCTAAAAGGCCTTGATGAGATTGACACTGAATAAGCTAAGAAGATTATGTTGAACAAAAGAAACCCTAGTCTGAAGGACATGAAGAAAAAGGAGTTTCCTGAAGAATTCGAGTTCCTTGCAGAGATAGTGGGCAAATGTATACTATGCAAGGACACTACACATGACACTATGAGTGATCAAAAGTTAAAGATCATATCTGCAATAGTTCTAAAGAATCGTATAAACTTTGGAGTTATCCTGCTCGACCAAATATCCAAATGGCTGGATAAGGAAGAGAAGAAAAGATTAACAGGAAAACCCCTCACAAAGCTTTTCCATGGAAGGTTCTTGAGTATCATTTTGAAGAAGAAGCTGAAGAATAAAATTAAGGATAATGAAGGTGAAGCCCTCAATAGACATAAAGTGATGACTACATAGCTGTTTGCAAATAGGAAGACAAACCCAATGGAGAACAAAAAACTGATGATATATGGCAGAACCAGCAAAAACACTGAGAAGAAAAGGAAGACGAGTGCTATGAAAAGGAGGTGTTGTCATTCACTGAAGATTTAGACATCCCTGAGTCCAAATCTATAAAGCCACCAAAGAAGAAAACTAAGGTGTCAAAGATATCCAAACCAGCTCCCTAAAGAAGTCTATCTACTCAAGAAGAAAGAGAAAACATAGAGTCAGAAAATGAGAAGGGAGCTGAGAGCCTCAAGGATGAACCCTCAAGGAGCAAGTCCAGCAATGAAGAAGAAGTTGAATCTAAGAAGGAGAAAGATGAATCTATGAAAGGAAGCTTATCTGATGATTCAGAGGCTACATATTTTGAAGAAGGGGAAGAGTCTAAAACTCCTAAAGTTGAACCCCTAAGAAGAAGGAATATCGGCAGACTGATTGCTCAAATAGCTTTAAAAAGGGGAGAATTATTTCCAAAGAAAATTAAAATCAGTAATGATGAGGCTGAATCTAAGGGAGAAGAGGCTAAGGACAAAAGGAAGAAAATATGAATAAAGGCTAGCAATAAAAGGCTCAAGACTGTAGAACTAGAAGAGGCTAGTGAGTCTGCAAAGACTAGACCTTATGAGGATAATGATATTCAAATGAAGGAATAAACTGATGAGTCCATTGAGGGAAGTCTACAAAGGTCTAACTCCAGTTCAGGACAGAGAGAAGATGGAAAAGTCTCCAGTTCTGCAGAAGAAGAACCAAAAGATTTTCACATTCCCTACCTTTGTTCATCACGAGAGAAGAATTGTAGTGGAAGTTGATGAAGAACCACTATATGTGCTTCCCGGCAGATGGATTAATCATTGAGGTGAAAGGCTAAATGTAAGACTCCGAATTTTATGAAATGAAAGTATTCAATTTTCTTATAATTATTATGTTATTTAATAAATGATTTAATTGATAAAAGGTTAAAGTTAAGGGTGATATTTGAAAATTTTGCAAAGTACGCAAGTTGATATAAAATATTCGTTGTGTCGGGGAATATTCGATTGGTCGAGGAATATTCATTTTAACAGGGAATATTCGTACAATGGTACAATCATTGGTGGACCCCACGACGAAAGTATTGTCTCGTCGTAGTTAGAAAATGACATAATTATCTTTTTATAAAAATAATGGCAAAAGTTTTACCGTTAACTGTTGAACTACCCGGTGGTAAAAGTACAGTAATACACGTGGTTGCATAGTAGCACGTGGTATTGATTATTGATGATTACGTAAGAAGCCACTCAGTTTACTCAATTATTACTACAATAATTGTTTCATAGTATCTCATGTTATTTGATTCAATTATTGTCATAATATCATCTGCATAATATTTTATATTATTAAATCAATAATTGAGACAACAAAGTTATTCATATTATTATTTGTAATATTGACAATGTCTAGAAAGTTCTGTCGATGAGAGGTTTGGTCACCTAATTGCGCGCTAATAGGGAGAAATCCTTATCAGAAAGCCCCCTCTTTCTTGGGAATGATCTGGTTGTTAAATATTTTGAGTTATAATAGTAATGATAAATAATTATTGAAGTATTAAGAATGTGTTTATTGAAGATAAGTGAATTACAAAAGTTAGAGTGGAATAATGCAAACTTGGAAAACTTTAGGGGTACTAAAGTGTAATAAGTTAAATCAATCTGGAACATTGGTGGTGGTTTTAATAGTAATCAATCAGGACCGTCGATTGTGGTTTTAATAGTAAATCAATCTGGACCGTCGATGGTGGTTTTAATAGTAAATCAACTTGGACCATCGGTGGTGGTTTTAATAGTAAATCAATTAAGACCGTCGATGGTGGTTTTAATAGTAAATCAATCTGGACCGTCGGTGGTGGTTTTAATAGTAAATCAATTTGGACCGTCGATGGTGGTTTTAAAAGTAAATCAATCTAGACCGTCGGTTGTGGTTTTAATAGTAATCAGTACGGGCCGTCCGTTCTAATAGTAAATTAATTAGGACCGTTCGTGAATTAGTTACTATTTAGTCATTTATCCTATAAATAGAAGCTTAATTCTTCTTTCATTTTCACCAATTCACTGAGATTCATAAGAGAAGCTATAGAGAGAGAAACTATAGAGAACAAGAAGAAGAGTATTCTGCTACTTCACTATTGCAGTTTCTAGTCTTCTACTAAGGTAAGGGATATTATTTGTTGCATTCATAAGGGATATTATTTGTTGTATTAGTAAGTGATATTATTTGTTGTATTCGTAAGGGATATTATTTGTTGTATTCATAAGGGGTATTATTTATTTGGTATTCATAAGGAATACTATTTTTTGTTTTCATCCATTAATATGTCGGAATAACCTGTCTACGCGAATTACGTACCGTATGACAGGTGAAAATCCATTTGCAGTTTTGTATGTTATTTTTTTTCATATTCTTAAATCTAAACTTACTATGGTAAGTATTGCTTCTATAATTCTTGAAATTAGTGGAATATCCTTGAGTTTTGCGCTTCATCCAGT
Source organism: Panax japonicus (assembly GCA_020205505.1). NCBI lineage: Eukaryota > Viridiplantae > Streptophyta > Magnoliopsida > Apiales > Araliaceae > Panax > Panax japonicus. Next base: position 36,890,440 of record CM035113.1, on the reverse strand, counting down.
ATCGTTTCATTGGAATATTGATATGAACTTTCTTATTAAATATCAATATTTTCACTGGGGTACTATTCATGGGTTACTATTCACCCGATTACTATTCATTAATGTGACACCCCTAAATCCCGGTACTTCATTACCCCAAGATTTGGTGTTCACTTAATCAAAACATTCATATCTAACTACCCAATCATAATAAAATTGAATAATAAAACCTGCCCATACAGGATTCCATTAATAAAAATATCTCCCAGTATATCTAACCTTTAATTACAATCATTCAAATGCGAAAATTAAATAAGTGCTTCCTTACATCAATCAAATTAAAGTCTGATAAATAATTGTCAACATATTAGAAGTCTTTAATACTTATTCATCTTCCCTTTTCCCTTACTTGTGCTAGGTACATCTACATTCTTATCCTTAGCTGTAATGGTTATATAAGCAAGAGTGAGCAAACAAAGTTCACTTGAAATAAGAATGAATAAACTTTACAACATTTGCCAAATAATCGGATCAATAGAACTGAATGATATGTTCTATTAACATTCAGAAATATACTACTGAGGGTCTAATGACCATGAACCATGTCCACAGTTATAAGTAATCTTTCAACTTTAACTTTAACAGTCATAAGATTATAAGGACTCCATGTACTTAGGGGGATCAGCCCTTCGTACAATATATTATGTACAACCATTTCAACGCTAAGTGTAAACCCCTAAAAATAGGGTTGTTCATCTCAGTATTTAGAGTACAAGTCCGCACCAAAGAAAGTTTGGTTTGGATAAGCTTTCAAGGGTAATTTGAAGTTTAACGATCATCAACTAGGGAACTAGTTGAGTCAACAATGCTGGATAACACAATAGTTATTTAATAACAACATAACTTAGAACATTTGAGAATCATAGGTGAACTGACTATATTCTAGACTCATGCTTAAAATAACTAGAGAGCATAAGTATTGATCAAAATAAGGAATATGATAAACCTTGGCTTGAACAATAAAAAGCTAGGTATGTGATCTTGTCAAATTAGAATTTTAGTTACCGAACAGGCATTAATTGATAACAAGCTGGAAACAATGCTTACTCCACATGGTAATAAACTATACAAAGTGATTGAACTGTTCAACACAAGGAATTAAGGTTCAAGAAACATTTATTATAAAAGAATGAACAAGAGAAACTTGTTTAACTATAAACACGCTAGAGTAAGCCAACAATGATTAGAATTTCAATAACTTAAGCTTAAACATGCTCAATTATTATAAGGGTAAAGTTAAAGAACTTGCTCAATTTAAAAAGATAGGTTTAGAAACTTGCCTCTAGCGTAAACTATAATATTAAACTCATGTTTAGCTACATATAGGTTTAGAACCATCATCTATTATATATACAAACATACACATTCCAACATAACACGCATTTCTAGTTAGACTTATTATTTTAGCACAAGTCTTAAGATACCATACAAATATCAAAAATTACAAGTGTTAACCTTCACAACACATGTTTATTAATCATCATGTTCACTAAGTTCTAATATACCACGTTCATCAATTACTAATCATTCAACCTTTGAATCTACTAACCACATAGCATGATTATGTTTTAGCTATATTATTACATGTTTATTATACTAACAGATCATTAGACCAACGTATGTCGCTACCCCAAGAATGCAGCAGCAGCATCAGTCTCTACCTCAAACCAGTGTATACAGTAGCCATTTTTAGCCCAACTAACACGAATTTCACCCATCAAACAGTGAAATTAACATATAAAATAAATATAACAATATCATAAACATGATTGCTAACATATTCCACCACTTAGCACAATTTAACAACACTTTTAACTATTTTAATTTCTCAAATTTCATATTTTCATACAAAAACTCCATTTTTTGACATCTCTTGCAAAAATCATCACTGTAATCTCTATATTTGGCCAAATTGCTTCGTTCAAATTACGTTATGCTCATTTCTTAACGAACTAACATTTACAAGACTCAATTTACAGTTTAACATATGAATTGACCACCAAAATTGATACTTACACAAGCCATATGAGAAAACATAAACACTGTCACTATTTTCTACTGTTATCCGAATTTAGCATACAATTTCCTTGTTTAAACATAATCTCTAATCATCATAAACACATATACTCACAATTATCAGTATATATCCATAATTCACCAATTTGATTTCACTGAACATAAACAAAACTATGCCATAAATTCATACATGTATGTGTGTGTGTGTGTGTGTATATATATATATATATATATATATATATATATATATATATATATATATATATATATATATATAATACAAAGGTTATGTAAACATACCTTCAATTAGCGTGTAATTCTTGCTAAGATCACTGGAATTTGCTTGAAACTCTTAGGTTCTCTCTCAATTCTCTCACAACTTCTCTCTCAATTCTTACGCTCTCTCTCTCTTTGGCTCAGACTTAGACAACTAACAAGTATGCGTAAACAAAACAAAACTGATATGGCCTTAATAACTATATCAGTTACTAAAATAAACGTATATATTATAAATATATTGTATTTATTATTTGAATCTATATAATTATTTTATTTAAATTTAAAAATTAGAAATCCAAAAGCCATAGGGCTTTGTTTGGCAAAGCTCTAAAAATATAAAGACTTAATATACTTAAGCCTTGTTTGGGTAATCTCAATTATAACAACTTTAATTTATTTTAATACTTCTTATAATATAGTTATTTGTCACACTATATTTATTCAAGCTTTCATACCTAATTTAATTAAATCAAATAACAATTAATTATATAAATCATTTATTCACATAACTCAATACAAATAATTAACCATCAAATTGAAATATCAATATAATAATAATTTCCTTAACTCATTAATTATTTATTTAACAAATAATTAACCAAATAAAATCAAATCAATTAAACAAATATTTATTCAACGATAAACACATCCATTAAATATTTATATAATTTAATAAATATTTAATATTACAATTAAAATTTTGGAATGTTACATCATTCCCTCCTTACAAGGATTTGGTCTTTAGAATCACAATTCAAACAATCAAATCATCACATTCTTCCCTTCTTATTAAGATTCTGTCCCCAGAATCGAAGACATAGATTAAACAAATAACTCAGGATAATTTTTCATCATTTTAGCTTCGTGTTCTCACGTTGCCTCTTCCACATTGTGGTTTCTCCATATCACCTTCTCATAAGGTATCACTTTATTTATGAGCACTTGTTCTTTCCTGTCGACTATCTGATTAGGAATCTCTTCATAAGATAAATCTTTATCGAATTGCAATGGTTCATACTCGATCACGTGCTTCTAATTAGGTTTATACAGTCTGTCGCTAAAGGTACCTATAGTGACAAAACTGTCAGTATGGGTGTTCTTCAGCAAACCTAGACATTCAAAGAAAGTCACAAGGGTACTAGGTTTTACCATGAATAATTCTTCATATATGATGTTTCTGGGCTATCTGTTGATCGCAACGTTTAGAACTAATGTAACATTACATGATACAACAACAATAATGATCATACAATACATAACAAAGGAGATCTAATCGTTCAAAGTGGCTGTCAGAGATGTTCTTCATTTCTGGGTTACCCAAAAATGAAGAACAGTTCGTGAGGCCTACTTTGGGCTTCCACAACTTTTTTCTCGTGAAATGTTTTAGTTATTTAATGCTTTCAGTGTGTAGTCGATATGACAAAGAAGAGATCTAATACATTATATCACCAAAACAACAACAGATCAAACAAATATAAGTTGGTCAAACCATGTCAGACGACATGTTCAAGCGTTTTGTGGGTTACCCAGAAAACAACTTTCATGTTCGTCAGGCTTGGCTTGACCGTCCACTGCGATCCACCTATTTAATGATTAGGAGATTTTAAGGCGTAAACATGTAATATAACCTATATACTACAACTTAGATACATCAACAATAACAAAATGACTAACAACAGAGAGATCTGGGCGTTAGAAAACGTTGTCAGACCGTTTCTGGGGAGTTTTTGGGTTTCCCAGAAAAGCCCAGTCATGGCTGTTTTTGACCATCAATAACATGAAATATGTGCATCGTATGACCCTATCCAGTTCGAGACTAAAGATCTCACAACATATTATATGTTAAAACATTTAAACAACAGATTACATAAATAGAATGAGATTTAGAAGGCCTGAAATTCGTTGTCAGACATCATAAAAAAATTCCAGATTTTGTAAAATGTTAGATCTGAGCCTATAGATGTTATGGATCCACAAGATACCAACCCAGATCACTTAAATAGACTACAAAAAACATGTTTTAACATAAAATCATATCATCTAACATAGTAATTGAGATCAAATTTCAAGTTAGGGTTTATACCTTCTATGATCAAATTCTGATTCAAGGCTTCTGATTTTGTTATATGTATTAGTGGGGCTTAGTTTGTGACTGATATAGAAATAAATTTCAGAGGTGTGGAGCTGAGAGAGATTGGTTGAGTGTTTGTGCAAAAATTAGCTAAAAATGAATTTTTCTCTCTCTCTAATTTATATATAACAAGATGAAATGTGTATAGCTGAGATATATTGGCTGATTTACTGAAGATTTCAATCACATGGGTTATCCTAGGGTTGGCCAACAACTTTCACTAGGTCAAAGGCTAAATTTAAGCTTCAATAATGCAAAGGCAAAGTGGTCATTTGGCTTACAAATTTAATGGCTAAATTGTCATTTGTGTAAACCTTAGGGTTTGACCTTAGGGTTTAACTCTAAGGCTTTGTACAATAATTTCTGGCATTTTGCAATTAGGGCTAAAATAAAAATTTAGTTACTAAAATGGAAAAATTAGAGTTTTGCTAATTAGTTAAGTTTTATAATTTCATTAGACTAGAAATTAGGTTTAATATCTTACTAATTAACATTAAGGTCTAAAATTAGCAATTAGGGTTTCTATTTAGCAATTAGGGTTTCTAATTACTAATTAGGTTTTCTAACTCTAGAAATTATGTTTTTCTAAATTTTTAATTAGGGTTTACCTAATTATTCATAAAATTATATAATATACAACATAAATCATATAACACAGTTATATAACAGTCTCGTACTCATAATTGAATTTCAAAATAGGATTAAACAAATTGATGCATGGGTTTGGTCATCATGCAATATAATTGACCAACCAAAAATCACTCCACACATATACAGTACATATTTATAGCACTAAAATAAATATAATATTATATTATTATATTAATATTCTCTTTCCTTATTCCAAATCCAAAATTAGGGCTTGGATTCCATATCTGATTTATCTTTCATAAATAGCATTATTAATTAAGTTAAAATAATTAACTTAACTAATATAAATAAATTCACATAATAAAATAGTTATTATAATAATACTAACAATTATTTCATATATTATTTAAATAATATATAATTATATTTTCATGAAAATAAATAATAAAAACTTTTCTACTATAAAATTAATTATTATAAAAATATAGTTTATAATAATCAATAATTCTAAAATAAAATTATTTATAATTATTCATGTAATAAATATATTTTATTTATCACATATATCTAAACACATTATTTCTGATTTATTTATATAGAAAATATCGGGTTATTACAGCTAACTCACTTCAGAATTTAAGTGCCTGAACTATCTTGGGGCGTATCAGTGGACATGCCATGCAAGTATCATATATCAATAACAACATGCTTGACACATACGAATCATATATCTTCAATAACTGGACAATAGTTATGAAGTACTATTGATACTACAAAATAGCACTTAATCTTTCTTTCAAAATGTTTTACAATAATAACAATGTTTAGTAAAACATTTACTCCAGTCAAAGACTTCGAGCATTCATTCTTTATTGGAAAGGGACAACCCGGAACTAAGTCCGTAAGCCCGATATTACTTACGAGCACTTCTAGGTGATCAGCCTATTGTACTCTGTGTTGATCAACACTACATCCATTAAACGTATACACGTTTAAGCGTTTGGCAACCTCACGCGCCTATCCTTTTACCGACAAAAAATTTGTTTAACATTTTAGTTTTCTTTTGAAAACTATATCTAGTAGTTAACAAAAGATAACAATATTTGATAATAGAGGAATAGATTATCAATAATCCACGCAATATATCATGTCTTAGCCACAGGAATTGGTGTTAACTTCAACATATCTCAATTCATGTGAAAGAATACATGAACTTCAAAGACTTGTTCAGATAGAACTGAGACAAGAGTTAGAATACTTCCTTTAGCGTCTTCTACGGTATATTAACTTTATGTTCAAGTCTTTTAAGTCTCTACAAGACATGATCACATAATGCTTTACATTATTTCATATTTAATCAAGTATATATATGACTATATCTTACCCTTTATTTCAATCTAATTGTGTATTAGATTAAGTTACTATTTGTTTCGGTTTATTATTATCCTTGCATTTATATTCAACTAGGTTATCTCAACCTTTATACAACATCTTTAAGGTTTAACAAAGTTTAGCAATGTTATATTACACTCCATAAGTTGTGTTTACTTTTAAATTAATTAACTTTCTTTTCTTTGTACTTAGAAACATTCATCACCATCCTTGTTCTGAGACTGGAGCTGCGGCGCGAGTCCTTACTTAGTGGGTCACGCTGCGGCGCCACACTCCAGAGAATTTTCGTACTGTATATGGCGCTGCGGCATAACAAATTGTACTATAGTTCGCGTTACAGCGAACTCTTACAGTGTGCTCAGACACTGTTATGCACTTCGGCGCGACCAGTTTGGCCTAGGGTTGGCGTAGCGGCGCCAACTCTGTGAACCAGAAAAAAAATTCAGTCTTTGAATTTTGTGAACTTTCCGGACGCATAACTTCTTCGTTATAAGTCCGAATTAGCTCGTTCAAAAGCCTATGGTTCACAAATTATGTAATCTACGCGTTCATGCAAGAATTTTATATATTTGACTTCGTTTGCTAAAAATTCACCTATTGGTTCATTTTTAACGAAAACGATAACGTTCATGAACGTTCAACGCTCATTTTTTCGTTCTAAGTCGGAATCCGGTCATTTTCGAGTTCACAACTCTTAAATGCCAAATATGACTTGTCTCCATTGGAAAATAATGGTTCCAAGTTCAAATAAAAAATTTGACTTCTATTCCGAGAATTTTACGAATTCGACGATTATCGTCCAATCGTGCAATTTCCGGCAAACCTTCATTCTTATGATTTGTTCAACATTACAAATGAATTCCATTCATCATGTGAACATCTCAACATACTTATTACAACAACCTATATTCATTGTTGGATTTTTGACTTATTTTTCATGAGCTTATAACTTTTCAAATTATAAACTACTTAAGATTTTATTATTCATGACTTATGACAATTAAAGTTTCTTAATCATCATACTTTACATGTTCTTCACATATAACTTATTTATGTATACATGATACATATGATCATATAAGTTCTTGTATCACTTCTCTTAATAAACTCATTACAAGTTCATAATACTTTCACATAAGTTTATAACTTATGATAGCTTAAATGACTTATTACCAACTTATGTGACTTAAGTTCATTGCTTACTCATTCTTCTTCCTTTTTAACTTCCATGATCCTTAATCCATACTTTACTTATCAAACTATCATAGTAGAGATAGAAGATAATGGATAAGAAGTCTTACTTTTGAATTCTCGAAAAGGTAGCTTTCTTCTTCTTCTTACAAATGAAAGTGACTTATTTGTAACTTATTCTCTTTAACACTTGAGCACTTTGTAATGTTGGATTGTTTGAATAATTAATAAATGGCTTGCAAGGCTTCTCTATTTATAGAATTTGCAAGGTTAGGGTAGTTTGGTCTTTAAAACAATCCCACCTCCTTATGCACCTCCTTACTATCCATTTTATTAATATTAATATGGTTTGTCCAATGGGTCAATTAATTCATTGGACTCTAGCTTGGGCTTGGACCAACTTAATCTTTGGGCTTTGCATTAATAAACATTAACTTGTTTATTAACCAATAATTGGGCCTTAACATTTTATTAACTTGGACTTATACCAATTGTTAACCAATCTTCCAAGTCCATTAAAATTACTTAATACATATATACATAGTTTATGTATCATTTTCGTATTTTAATTCATATATAAATTATATACTATATTTCATTCTTCATACTAACTCGTATAATACTTCGTATTATACTTGTTTTCATTACCTTTGTACAATACTTAAGTATTATACAATTATTACTTATTCATTACTACTTCACCTTACTTAAAGTTTATAAAGTAAGTCCGCAAGTGAAATATTACATTTTCCATAACTAGATTTTTATTACATAATCCATCTTACCTTGTCATTCTATCATTACGTATTTCTTGAAAATTCCAAAAAGAAATCCTGAGCACATATCGATGAATAGTGTTTTTTGGAAAATTCCACGTAAAACTTTTCTTTTCATCTTGGAAATTCAAACACTTTAATTCATTCACGTAGCTCATATACTACGACATTCTAACATCAATAGGTCATACAATGACAACCATCTTGATAACACATAGAATAGAATTTTATTATTATTTAACTTAATAAAATCATTTTACAATAAGATCTGAATTTCTCGGTCGTTATATTCTTCCCCCTTATAAAGATTCTGTCACCAGAATCTAGTCTTACTTTAATCAAATAGATCGGGAAAATTTTTCTTCATCTTTTCTTCTAGTTCCCACGTTGCTTCTTCAGCATCGTGGTTCTTCCATAATACCTTTATTGATGGTATTACCTTGTTCCTCAGAACTTGTTCCTTTTTATCAATGATCTGCATCGGCGATTCTTCATAGGTTAAGTCTTTCTCGATATGAATCGGCTCATACTCAATTATATGCTTATAGTCTGGCTTATATGGACGTAATACAGATACGTGAAATATGTAATGTATTCGTTCTAGGCCTGGAGGTAATGCTATCACATAAGCTACCTTTCCCACCTGTTTTAATACTTCAAAATGTCCTATAAACCTTGGACTTAACTTTCCTTTCTTTCCAAAGCGTATCTTTGTTTTCTAGGGAGATACCTTTAGAAACACATATGAGCCCACCTCAAACTCTTGACTTCGTCTATGCGAGTCCGCATACTTCTTCTGTCTGTCCTGAGCCGTGACAAGACGCATCCGAATTAACTTTACCACATCTGTTGTCTGCTGCACCAATTCTGGTCCAAGCATCTGGCGTTCTCCCACCTCATCCCAACACAATTGTGTTCTGCACTTTCTTCCATACAGAGCTTCATAAGGAGGCATACCTATTCTTGCATGATAACTGTTGTTATACAAAAATTCTACCAGTGGTAGGTGATAATCCCAACTACCCTTGAAATCCATGACGCAAGACCTCTACATATCTTCTAACGTCTAAATTGTTCTCACGCTCTGCCCATCAGTCTAAGGATGATAAGTTGTGCTTAACTTCAGCTGTGTTCCCAACTGTTCTTGCAAACTCCTCCAAAAGTTCGATGTGAATTGTGGATCACGATCAGACACAATCGATACTGGTACTCCATGTCTGGAAATAATTTCCTTAACATAAAGTTTAGCTAACTGGTCTAAGTTATACTTGACTCTAATTGGCAAAAAGTGAGCCAACTTCGTCAACCGGTCCACTATTACCCAAATCGAATCGTAGCCTTTATTCGTCGTCGGAAGTCCCACCACAAAGTCCATCATGATATGTTCCCACTTCCATTCTGGAATCTCTAATTACTGTAATAAGCCACTGGGTCGTTGATGTTCGGCCTTAACTTTTTGACAAGTCAAGCACTTACTTATATACTCTACTATTTCTCTATTCATGTTTGGCCACCAAAAACTCTATCGAAGGTCTTGAAACATCTCAGTGCTACCAGGATATATCGAGTACCTCAAACTATGAGCTTCTTGTCACACTTACTCCTTTAATTTTGTATCATTCGGAACCGAAATTCTTCCTTCAAATCTTAATAATCCCTCATTATCAAGACTATACTTAGTATCTTCCTTCTCAGATAACCCCTTCTTCGTTTGGTTACACTCGTCAGTCTTGAGTTGTACCTCCTTGACTCTCTCTATAATGGTAGATTGCATCTCTGTCCCAAAGGGTATCTGCCTCGCATCACCCGGCATCTTTACTTCTATTTCCATCCTAGCCATCTCTTTTATTAACTCATTTTGAGCCGTTAACATAGGCAACTTTTCCCGACCCTTCCTACTAAAGGCATCGGCATCTACATTGGCTTTTCCATGGTGATATAGGATTTCACAATCATAATCCTTTATCAACTCTAGCCATCTTCTCTATCTCATATTCAATTCCTTCTGAGTGAAGATATACTTTAGACTTTTACGGTCCGTATATATCTCGCATTTTTTCCCATAAAGATAATGTCTCCATATCTTTAGGGCAAACACTACCGCGGCCAGTTCTAGATCATGAGTAGGATAAACTTTCTCATAATCCTTCAACTGCTGTGATGCATATGCAATGACTTTTCTATACTGCATAAGCACACAACTAAGTCCTCTATGCGAAGCATCACTATACACCACAAAATTTCCTATGTCATCTGGCAACGACAAAACATGCGCTTCACTTAATCTTTTCTTCAGTTCTTGAAAATTGTCTTCGCATTTATCCGTCCATACATATTTCACTGTCTTCCTGGTTAAATTAGTCAACGAGGTAGCTATCTTCGAAAAATCTTGGATAAATCTTCGATAGTACCCTGCTAACCCTAGGAAACTCCGCACCTCAGTCGGCGTTTTTGGTTGTTCCCAATTCATTACTGCTTCTACCTTCGCTCGATCTACTGAAATCCCATCTGGATCAATAACATGACCTAAAAATTGCACCTTTTCTAGCAAAAATTCACATTTGGTGAATTTCACATATAACTTCTCCTTCCTTAGTGTCTCCAACACTAATCTTAAGTGTTCAGTATGATCTTCAAGCGTCTTAGAATAGAATAGAATATCATCGATAAACACAACTACAAACTTGTCCAAATATGGTTTGAACACTCTGTTCTTCATATCCATAAATGCAGCTGGTGCATTTGTCTACCCAAATTACATTACCAGAAACTCGTAATAACCATAACGAGTCTTAAATGTCGTCTTTGGTACATCTTCCTTCCTAACCTTCAACTGGTGATACCCCGTCCGTAAATCTAATTTAGAAAAATACTTTGCCCCTTTTAATTGATCAAAGAAATCATCGATCCTGGGAAATGGGTATTTATTCTTTATCATTAACTTGTTCAACTCCCGATAGTCGATACAAAGCCTTAACGATCAGTCTTTCTTCTTGACAAATAACATCGATGCCCCCACGGAGAAACACTTGGTTGAATATACTTTTTGTCCAATAGTTCCTGTAGCTGAACCATTAGTTCTTTCATTTCTACAGGCGCCATATGGTACGGTGCCCTTAAGACTTGTGCCGCTCCTAGAACAATGTCTATCACAAATTCGATCTCCCTATCATGCGGTAAACCCGGTAACTCACTTGGAAATACATCCATGAATTCGTCTACTATAGGTATTTGTTCCATGGATGCTCCCACTCTCTGGGTATCAACAACATGGCACAGATAACCTACACACCCCTTCCTTAAAAGTTTTCTAGTTTGTGTCATCTTAAGGCAACATGAACGTCCCGGCGATTTATTACCGTAAAATACTACAAGAGGTTGTTTCAACGTCCTGATGCTCACACATTTCTTTTGGCAATCTATAATTGCTCTATGGTTAATTAACCAATCCATTCAGAGAATTACGTCGAATTCTCCTAACTTTATCGGTATCAAATCTACCGATAACTTACAACCACGTACATCTACGCAACAACTCCTATGAATATCTTCAACAGGAATTATCTCTTCGTTTGCTACCTTAATGTTCAAAGGTATCGACAATTTTTTGGGAAATAATTCTAGTCGTCTAGCAAAATAACATGCTATAAATGAACAAGAAACACCCGAATCAAATAGCACGTATGCATTTATATTATAGATCGGAATAATACCTCCAACTATATCCCCTGATGCCACCACATCTTGGACTGTCATATTAAAAGTGCGGGCCATTGATTTACCCGGTTAAGCTGGACCACTAATAACTAACTTACCGCTATTAGTTCCCTTATTTCCTTCTATCCCCTTCTTCAGACAGTGCTTTGTTATGTGGTCAGTTGACCCACATACAAAACATCTGTGATTTTTCTTCGGATTTGGACAGTTAGGCGAAATGTGCCCTTCTTGTCCACAATTATAACATACTGCCTTTCCTTTGAGACAGACTCTTAAGTGAGTCTTCCCACAGGTTTTACAGGCCTCCATCCTCTTCTTAGCATCCCTTTGTTTTACTCCGATATTCCCAGAGTTAAAGCCCTTCCTCTTTTGACCGTTGCCACTTCCACTGGCTGCCTCGGTCTTGGTTCCCCCATCAACCTTACCCTTATTTTTCTTATCCTTGTGGTACTGGCTGAGAGCTTAATTCCCACCTTCGATAATTATTGCCTTTCTAATATGGTTCCAAAAGAAGTACTTTGGAACACAGATATTCGGCTATAGAGCTAGGGTTTCAAGCCCTGCTCGAATCTTCTAGCCTTTCTCACTTCAGTGTCCACTTGATGTGGAGCAAATCGTGCCAATTCATTAAACTTGGCAGCATACTAGGGAACTGTCATCACCCCTTATTTCAATTCAAGAAACCTCATTTCCATCCTCCCTTGCATACTCATGGGAAAATAGTTCTCGAAGAAAATCTCCTTGAACCTCTCCCACGTTAGGTTTCCTATATCGGCCCTAGCCTGGTTTGCCTCCCACCAGAAGTTGGCCTCTCCTTTCATCAAATAGGTTGCAAAGGCAACCTTTTGACCCTCCTCAACATTTTCTATTACAAATGCTTTCTCAATTTCTTTTACCCAAGTTTGGGCTTCTATAGGGTCTGTAGTTCCTTTGAACTCCGGCGGACCTACACTTTTAAAGTCCTTAAAAGTAGTAGCTCGTACTACTCCAAGAATCATGGGTACATTAGCCACCGTTCTATTAAATGCAACCATTAAAAGATTAACGAACTTCTGCAATGGATTAACTGGACCACCCTCTGGTTGGTTAACATTAGTGCCTTCATTTCGTTGTCTCCTTCACTGTTAAGAAAACAACACATCATTATTACTTTATACTTATTGGTTTGTTATTATTTGTAATAAAACAATAACTCATACTCATTACTCAACATATTCTATAAAAGACTTATATTGATTCATAACTTATAGTATAACACTACATTGTTTACATTACTCAGCCTTAGCTGATTACATTACCATCCCACAATTACTTTCCAAAAATTGGGATTTACAAAAGACTACCCTTTGTTATACAAAAGAGGGTTTTACGTCAATACTAGATACATAATATTTACATATCTAAGTTACACTAGTTATTGTTAGATTACATCTGACAATGGGAATTCTCAAAATCTTTGATGGCCAGATCGGCAATAATATCTCTACTAATAGTGTGTCGGGTTTGTCCTACTTCTACCGGATACCCAGCTACCTGCTGCTGGAAATACACATGAGAACTCCTATGTATATAGGACATCCTCTTCAACTTCCGCTATTTAGTCTTTAGATCCTGCTTGAGCTCAATGACTTCACATCTCAGCTCTTGGACCTTGTCCTTAGCTAGAATTCTATCATCGTGCTCCTCTTCCCACATTCCCTCCATGCTAGTCTTGTCCTCACGGACAGCTTGGAGTTCCTCTTTCAACTCCTTAACCTCTTGGCAGTAATGGACATTCCTATCCAATACTGACATAAATAATGCCTTCATCGATTGCCCCGTAGACAATTCCTCTGTAGGTGGAATCTGGTCAAAGGACATCACGTCCACCTCCTCCTCTAGTATGCCATCGAATATAGACATATAGTCTAAATCATCAGAGTCTCCAGACTCGACTGTCACCACTTCTGGTTCTACTGCTACGGGATTTGGTAGTATCTCTACCCGATTAACCGAATCCTCGTTCACTATATGTATGTCTCTATACATATCATTTTCTCCCGACATCTACAATAAACAATATAGTTTGATTAGTACATGTCAGTAAAATAATAGAAACACATAACATAATATAATGCATTTTTATAAGGTTACCTTCCATCTATTACTTCTTTATTCTTTCTTAAGGTTATGACTTAAGGTTCTATTTTTCCCCCATTAAGTTTTCCCCCATAAATACTATATATTTAAAGTAATATTTACATTTCCCAGGTTCTATACCCATTACAAAGGTTCTTTGTCATAATATCAGTTACATTACAACAATAGACCTATACTATTACAAGATAGCTTAACAATCTACCTTAGCTTTTCCTTTATCCTTTTTCGATCCTTCGGGACGTTCAGTCTTAGCTGCATTCATATAGTTCAAGAAAGAGTGAGCATAACTAGCTCAGCAAGTATCACAATTCAATAACAACATGGTTGACACATACGAATCGTATATCTTCAATAACTGGACAATAGTTATGAAGTACTATTGATAATACAAAATAGCACATCATCTTTCTTTCAAAATGTTTTACAATAATAACAATGTTTAGTAAAACATTTACTCCAGTCAAAGACCTCAAGCATTCATTCTTTATTGGAAAGGGACAACCCAGAACTAAGTCCGTAAGCCCGATATTACATACGAGCACTTCTAGGTGATCAACCTATTTTACTCTATGTTGATCAACACTACATCCATTAAACGTATGCGCGTTTAAGCATTTGGCAACCTCACGTGCCTGTCATTTTACCGACAAAACATTTGTTTAACATTTCAGTCTTCTTTTGAAAACCATATCTAGTAGTTAACAAAAGATAACAACATTTGATAATAGAGGAATACATTATCAATAATCCACGTAATATATCAAGTCTTAGCCATAGGAATTGGCGTTAACTTCAACATATCTCAATTCATGTGAAAGAATACATGAACTTCAAAGATTTGTTCAGATTGAACTAAGACAAGAGTTAGAATACTTGCCTTTAGCGTCTGCTACGGTATATTAACTTTATGTTCAAGTCTTACAAGTCTCAACAATACATGATCACATAATGCCTTACATTATGTCACATTTAATCAAGTATATATATGACTATATCTTACCCTTTATTTCAGTCTAATTGTGTATTAGATTAAGTTACTATTCGTTCCGGTTTATTATTATCCTTGCATTTATATTCAACTAGGTTATCTCAACCTTTATACAACATCCTTAAGGTTTAACAAAGTTTAACAATGTTACATTACACTCCTTCAGTTGTGTTTACTTTTAAATTAATTAAATTTCTTTTCTTTGTACTTAGAAACATTCATCACCATCCTTGTTCTGAGACTGGCGCTGCGGCGCGAGTCCTTACTTAGTGGGTCGCGTTGTGGCGCCACACTCCGGAGGATTTTTGTACTGTACATGGCGCTGCGGAACCACAAATTGTACTATAGTTTGCGCTACATCGAACTCTTACAGTGTGCTCAGACACTGTTATGCACTTCAGCGCGACCAGTTTGGCCTAGGGTTGGCGCCGCGGCGCCAACTCTGTGTACCAGAAAAAAAATTCAGTCTTTGAATTTTGTGAACTTCCCGGACGCATAACTTATTTGTTATAAGTCCGAATTGGCTCGTTCAAATGCCTACGGTTCACAAATTATGTAATCTACCCGTTCGTTCAATAATTTTATCTTTTTGACTTTGTTTGCTAAAAATTCACCTATTGGTTTATTTTTAACGAAAATGATAACGTCCGTGAACGTTCAACGCTCGTTTTTTCGTTCTAAGTCAGAGTCCGGTCATTTTCAAATCCGTAACTCTTAAATGCCAAATATGACTTGTCTCCATTGGAAAACAATGGTTCCAAGTTCAAATACAAAATTTGACTTTTATTCCGAGAATTTTAAGAATTTGACTTCATTCTTATGCTTTTTTCAACATTACAAATGAATTCCATTCATCATGTGAATATCTCAACATACTTATTACAACAACCTATATTCATTGTTGGATTTTTAACTTATTCTTCATGAGCTTATAACTTGTCAAATTATAAACTACTTAAGATTTTATTATTCATGACTTATGACAATTAAAGTTTCTTAATCATCATACTTTACATGTTCTTCACATATAACTTTACTTTTGTATACATGATACATATGATCATATAAGTTCTTGTATCACTTCTCTTAATAAACTCATTACAAGTTCATAATACATTCACTTAAGTTTATAACTTATGCTAGCTTAAATGACTTATTACCAACTTATGTAACTTAAGTTCATTGCTTACTCATTCTTCTTACTTTTTAACATCCATGATCCTTAATCCATACTTTACTTATCAAACTATCATGGTAGAGATAGAAGATAATGCTGAAGAAGTCTTACTTTTGAATTCTTGGTAAGGTAGCTTTCTTCTTCTTCTTACAAATGAAAGTGACTTATTTGTAGCTTATTCTCTCTAACACTTAAGCACTTTGTAATGTTGGATTGTTTGAACAATTAACAAATGGCTTGCAAGGCTTCTCTATTAATAAAATTTGCAAGGTTAGGATAGTTTGGTCTTTAAAACAATCCCACCTCCTTATGCACCTCCTTACTATTCATTACTTGGCTAGCACACCACTTATCTTTAGCTTGGCCATTACTCCTAAGTCTTGGTCACCACATTAACTTGGTCACCACATTAACCATATTAATATGGTTTTCCCAATGGGTCAATTAATTCATTTGACTCTAGCTTGGGCTTGGACCAACTTAATCTTTGGGCTTTGCATTAATAAACATTAACTTGTTTATTAACCAATAATTTGGCCTTAACATTTTATTCACTTGGACTTATACCAATTGTTACCCAATCTTCCAAGTCCATTAACATTACTTAATCCATATATACATAGTTTATGTATCATTTTTGTATTCTAATTCATATAGAAATTATATACTATATTTCATTCTTCATACTAACTCGTATAATACTTCGTATTATACTTGTTTTCATTACCCTTGTACAATACTTAAGTATTATACAATTATTACTTATTCATTACTACTTCATATTACTTAAAGTTTATAAATTAAGTCCGCAAGCGAAATATTACATTTTCCATAACTAGATTTTTATTACATAATCCATCTTACCTTGTCATTCTATCATTACGTATTTCTCGGAAATTCCAAAAAAAAATCCCGAGCACAAATCGATGAATAGTATTTTTCAGAAAATTCCTCGAAAAACTTTTCTTTTCGTCTCTGAAATTCAAACACTTTAATTCATTCACGTAGCTCAAATACTACCACATTCTAACATCAATAGGTCATACAATGACAACCATCTTGATAACACATAGAATAGAATTTTATTATTATTTAACTTAATAAAATCATTTTACAATAAGATCTGAATTTCTCGGTCGTTACATACATTTTTTTCTGGGCATCGTGCAACCAATGGTTGGTTGACACATCATAGCTTATGCAGAGTTAGAAGGAACTGTCATAAAGATAAATTCAAAATCTTCAAACAGTTATCAAAAGCTATCGAACCTCTCTCCCTCCTTTTTTTCGAACCCTAAAATCCTCTTCAAAGCCTGAATCCATTAAACCTCTAGCTTCGCCCAAATCGCATTCAACTATCTCTTATAAGAGCCCTGAAATTAAATACCCATATACTTCAAACTCTTCAAATGGCAGATTGGCGAGTATTCACTGGCATTCAGCTCGGAACTAAGACATTTGAGAAATCTGAGAAGAAGTTTAGAGATATTCTTTAACTTGTGAATAAGGCTGGATTCTCAGAATGTCTTGAGTCAAACACTCGCATATAAGTTGACTTGGTTAAAGAATTTCACTCCAACACAATCATAAATTCCAAAACCCTTTCTACCAATGTCAAAGTTTAGATTCTGAAGCTGAAATCGTATAACATCAATCAATGATTAGGTTTTCCTGACCTAGGTCTGAAAAGCCTTGATGAGATTGACACTGAACAAGCTAAGAAGATTATGTTGTACAAAAGAAACCCTAGTTTGAAGGACATGAAGAAAAAGGAGTTTCCTAAAGAATTCGAGTTCCTTGCAGAGATAGTGGGCAAATGTATACTAGGCAAGGACACCGCACATGACACTGTAAGTGACACCCCCAAATCTCGGTACTTCATTACCTCAAGATTTGGTGTTCACATAATCAAACATTCAGTTATAACTACCCAATCATAAATAAAATTGAATAATAAACCTGCCCATATAGGAATTACATAAAATAATATCTCTCATGTTATCTAACCTTTACAAACAATCATTAATGCGGAAAATTTAAATAAACTTCATTACAATCTTTAAACCAAAGTCTGATAATAAAACTATCAAAACTATTACAAGTCTTCAGTACTTGTTCATCTTTCCCTTTCTTTTACTAGTTCTAGGTACGTCACCCTTTCCATCTTTAGCTATAAGGATTTTACAGGCAAGAGTGAGCAAACAAGGCTCACTTGAAATAACAACAAATAACTTTTACATTCTTTGCCCATTCAGGGGCTCAATAGAACTGAACAATAGGTTCTATTAACATCTTAAACATTCCTTACCCATTCAGGGGCTCAATAGAACTAAATAATAAGTCCTATTAACATCTTAACATTCCTTGCCCATTCAGGGGCCCAATAGAACTAAACAATGAGTTCTATTAATATTTTAAACATTCACTGAGGGTCTAATGACCACGAACCTTGTCCATAGTTATAAGTAATCTTTCAACTTAAACTTTTACGGTCATACGACCATAATGACTTTAAGGTACTTAAGGGGATCAACTCTTCGTACATGTATTGTATACAAATATTTCAGCGCAAAGTACAAAACTAAGCGTAACCCTTATAAATAGGGTTGTTCATCTCAGTAGTTTGGTTTGGATACACTTCAAGGTAATTTGGAGTTCAACAGACATCAACTAAGGATTAGTTGAATAAAGATAATAACACTATGTTATTGAATGATCATACTGGATAAATATTTTGTTCTAAGTTCATGCTTTAGGAATAATCTAATAGCATAACAATTGAATAATCTATCATACCTTGCTTTGAACAACATTAAGCTAGGGTTACAACTTAGAATTTAATATCAAGCATGCATAACAACAATAATTGGAATGATAAACTGAATCAACAGAATAAAGGTACTTGCATGCTAATATAACAAGTTTAGAGTTAGGAAAAACTTGCATACTCATAATAACTATCTCAACGAAAGTGTGGAGATGGGAAGCTTGTATCATCATGAATAACTGGATACAATTAAATTGCTTAATGGAAATACTTTAATCAATAAAGTATAGCATATAAAATTTGCATAACGAAGCTTTAGGATTAGAAAATTTGCTCAATGTAAAAAGATAGGGATTTAGAATCTTGCTTTGTGCGTAGATTAAACCGTTATAATCCAAATCACAATATCCTATATACATGTGTTAACATGACATGATTAGTCTTAATCAACGCTACATCACGTATGGTTTAAATCTCTAACCATATAATCAAATCGCATAATCAACTTCTATCTAATAAAACTAATAACAATATTTGTTAATTTGTAATTCCGTGTTCACTCATAGTATTAACATACTATAATACCAGAAATACATACTCAACATTTATCATATATCATTCCTTTAAAAAATCAGACTTTTGTGCAAGACAAAAGTCGTTTCTGAACTTTCTGTTAAGTGGCGCCGCGGCACCACAGTTTGATCTGTGGGCCGCGCTGCGGCGCCGGTGTGGCGCTTCGGCGTGAGACTTACATAGGGACTCGGCGCGAGGTCCGGCGCTCCGGCGCTGACTTCGGCGCTGCGGCGCGAAGTCTACTGGGGTGCGACTTTTGGCGCTAAGGCGCGAAACTTGACGCTGGAGCTTGAATTTTGATGCTAGGGCTCCGAAACTCACAGAAACAAAATGAAGAACAGTGTCAAAGCTACTGTCTTGATTTCTAACAATAATCAACACCCAATAACCTGTATAACTTCTCGAAAATTACACATAAAAGTTATAAAGCATTTGTGTACAAATTTTTCACAACTAAACAACAATAGCAGAGAACTAATTCTCTGAAAACACTGTGTTTTAAAAAAAATACAGACTCCATTGAAGAAATATCTTGACACAGTAAACACGACCATCTCCATTCGATTATTTGTTCTTCTTAATCTCTTACCCAATTACACACAATTCTCAATTAGCATAATCACATACTAATTTTTGTTAACTTTCAAAAATCATATTCATGCATATAAGTTTACTGTAAAAATAATTCCTTTCGTGTATACGTAATTTATCATACTCGTACCTATACATTATTGAACATACAATCATCAATATATATGTTATCTACTACTAATACACATGATTTCATAATCAAATAGTAAAACATTCGAACTCTAGAAAATTTGTAAAGAACTACGTCTTACAGTCAAATTGAGAACACCGAGACAATATAAATTCACATAAAATATATGGCATAAAATAGCTATGGTTAAGTTATGTACATACATTTTGTTTTAGACAATCTTTGTTAAACACTGATAACTTTCTTTTTCTACTTCTCTCTCTCTCTCTCAAATTCTATGAAACTTTTCTTTTTCTCTGATAACCTTTTCTAATACTAAGAAAAACTGGAGCGTAAATGTAACGCCCCAGAAAATTGAACATTTTGTAATTTCTTTTAATAATGAATAAAATAATATTATTTATTATTATCGCGTGTTGAGAAGATGGATGTTGTTCTATAACCTAGAAACGTCGTAACGTCGTAGTATTTTAACTACGTTGGAGAATTAAAGTGTTTGAATTTCTAAAACAAAAATAAAAGTTTTCTGAGAAATTTTCCGAAAAACACTATTCATCAATTTCTGCTCGGGAATTATTTTTGAACTTCCGAGAAATACGTAATGTTATAATATCGAGATGATATCGATTATGTAATAATAATCTAAGTATGGAAAATGAAATATTTCGCATGCGTACCTAATTTGAGATAGTTAGGTTATTAAGCGTTAAAAGAAGGAAGTTGTGATCATATAATGTGTAAACATTATATGGAGTAAGGAAGGTAGGTATAATATGACGTATTGTATTATTATGTACGAAGAATGAGATAACGTATATTTCGAATTAATATACGAGATAGCATATGAGAATTATACGTAGGATATGTATGTTAGGTTATTGAATTTAAGGTAATGGACTGGTGGGATTTCTAGTTTATTGATAGAAGCCCAAGTGTATGATTATCACAAGTCCAATCTATTGTAACTCAAGCCCAATAGGAAAGTAGTTGGACTAATTAACCAAGCCCAAGGTGAAGGCTTGACCCATGTGTTAAACCAAGTGAGGAAGTGGGTAGTCTTGATGGGCAAGGATTAAGTGTGATGACCAAGTGTTGTGGTGAGCAAGTAAAAGAAGTGGCTAGCAAGAAGACTTGAAGGTTAAGTTGTGAATAGTAAGGAGGTGGAATGAGGAGGTGGAATGAGGAGGTGGGATTGATTATTGTCCATTTTGCCCCAAGCTTTGGTGGCCTATAAATACCAAGTTCATTTCATTTTGTTGGTTGTTTTTGTTATCATCCAAACACTTTCCTCTCAAGCATATAAGCTACTTATTTGGTAGAGAGAATAAGTCACTTAAAGCACTTATAAGCCACTTCAACCTTTGATAGTTTCCAAAGCAAATAGAAGTCTTCAAGGGTAAGACTCATTTTCTTTTATCTATATCTTTTCTATGATAGGATTGATAGAGAAGGGGGATTGCTTGAGGATAACATGTAATAAGTTATAAGGAATGAACTTAAGCCGAATAAGTTGAATAAGCAACTTGAACCCTAATAAGTTGTTAAGATCATGAAGGACTTGTCATATGATGTTAGTATGTTGTGTATAACATGAGAACATTGATTGAAGGACTTAAGTTATTGGTAAGTCATGAGTATGAAGATTTCTAGTTCATAAGTTGAGAAAGTCAATGACTTATGGAAATAAGTCAAAACCTACTTTGATTATAAGTTGGTGTAGTAAATAACTTGTAGTGATTATATGTTGGTTAAAATCCACTTAGAACGCTTAGTATGGTTGATTTTGACAAACTTCACACGATTAGACGATTAACGTCGAATTCGTGAAATTCTCGGAATAGAAGTCATATTTTGTGTTGGAAGTCGAAAATGTTGGTTTTCGATGGAGACAAGTCATTGTAGTCATTATAGAGTTGCGGACTCGAAAATGACCGGATTCTGACTTAGAACGAAGAAATGAGCGTTGAACGTTCACGAACGTTTATCGTTTTCGTTAAAATGGACTAATAGGTCAAATTTTAGCAAATGAAGTCAAATAGATAAAATTCTTGCATGAACGCATAGATTATGAAATTTGTGAACCGTAGGCTTTTGAACGGACCAATTCGGAGTTAAAACGAAAAAGTTATGCGTCCGGGAAGTTAGCAAAATTTTCAAAAACTGCAAAATTTTCTGAGGACTAGAGTCCGCGCCGCGGCGCGACTCTAAGCCTTCTTGTCCGCGCCGCAGAGCGAGGCCGGAAGATGGCACATTGCTAACTCGCACCGCAGCGTGAGTCACAGACCAATTAGTGGCGCCGCAGCGCCAGTGCAAGGAAGAAGATAGAGAAGAAGGGTTCCAAGTGTAGAATGAAAGAGGTATTAATAGTAATGAATTGTGATGTAATCACAACATAAGTAAGATATTGTAAGGTGCTTGTAATACACTAATGCATATTTATAATCAATCAAAGAAGAGCGGGATATGAATGACGTAATGAAAGCCGAAACCCTTAATAACGAAACTAAGTTAGAAATTACATTGAGATGAAGGGTAAGGTATAATAGAAAACATACCTGGTTAATTATGACCTAATATGGTACATTATATGATTATGAATTGTAGAATCATGGAGACTTAAAGTTTACGTGTATTAACCAGTAAGCAGACGCCAAAGGCAAGTATTCAAACCCTTGTTCCAGTTCAGTCTGGACAAGCTTTGTAATTCATGTACTCTTTCACATGAAATCTAGAATGATGAAGTCTTAAGCCAATTCTTCCGGCTAGACTTATATTATGATTCTGTCAAGCATGATGGGTAAAATACCGAGTTATATTGGTATGGTTTTCAATCGAAGACCATACATGTTCAAATGTTTTTGTCGTTTAACGACAAGCACGTGAGGTTGCCACAATTAAACGTATACACGTTTAAAGAATGTAGTGTTGATCAACATAGAGTACTATGAGCTGATCACTCAGAAGTGCTCGTAAGCTATGCCAGACTTACGGACTTAGTGCCGGGATGTCCTTTTCAAAAGAACTTATGTATGCTCATAATCTTGAGCCATAATTGTTATTCTACTGAATATTGATGGAAAAATGTTTTGAAGGAAATGAAGTGCTATTTTGAATCACCAATAGTACTTCGTAACTATTGTTCAGTTACTGGAGATATATTAGTTCTATGTTTCAAGCATGTTATGTATTAGAATTATAGTACTTGCTAAGCTAGCCGTGCTCACTCTTGCTTGAACCATATGAACACAGCTAAGATCGAGCGGACTGAAGGATCCGGCAAGGATAAAGGCAAGGCGAAGAAGAACCCGTAGCATACTTATGTAATAGTATAGGAAGAATGTCTGTAATATATTGATATTATGACAAGAACAAATGAAAGGGTTATAAAGAACCTGGGTAATGTAATATTACTTTGATATATATATGGAGTTATATTAGTCCTCTTGTGACTATTTGAGGAAATGTGTGAATGAATGGTAGTACCGTGTAGCACCATTTGTCGGGTTGGAAGAGACCCGGATTTGGGGGCGTCACAGTTTGGTATCAGAACAAGAGGTTATAAAACTTAAGGGGGGAATTAAAACCTTAAGCCATAACCTTTGGAAGAATCAAAGAAATACAAGAAGAAAATAACCTTATAAAAATGCATTATGATTATGATATGTATTTTTATTATTTTACTGACGTGTACTAATCAACTCATTTGTTTTATGTAGATGTCAGGAGTAAACGGGATGTTTGTTTATGAACAGACCATAAGTGAAGAGTCTGTGAACCAAGTAGAGGTTGTACCGAACCCTATAGCAGCAGAGCCAAAAGTAGTAATCATTGAGTCTGAAGACTCAGAAGAAGCTGACTACATGTCAGTATTTGACGGGATGATAGAGGAGGAGTTAGAGACAGTCTCCTTTAACCCAGTGGCTATAGCAGCAGAGATAGCTCCTGGGGGGTCGATGATGTCTCTGTTTATGTCAGTGTTGGATAGAAATATCCATTACTGTCAGGAGGTTAAGGAGCTGAAGGCAGAGCTTCAAATGCTTATAGAGGACAAGACTGATGTCGAGTCCATGTGGGAGCAGGAGCATGACGAGAGGATTTTGGCTAAGGACAAAGTCCAGGATTTAAAGCACGAGGTCTTGGAGCTCAAGGAGGAGCTCAAAACAAAAGTGCAGAAAATAGGGAGAATGTCCTATATCTATAGGAGTTCTCACACAGATTTTCAGCAGCAGGTAGCTGGATATCCGGTGGAGGTGGGGCAAACGCGGCATACTATTAGCCGTGATATCATTGTCGGTCTGGCCAAGGCAGATTTCAATAATGCCTTGAGGCAGATGTAGTTTAGTGGTGGTTAGAGTAGTTTGTAGATATTTTTGTAAGTAGTAGTGATGTAAAACCCTTTTTGGTATAGTAAAGGGTAGTCTTTTGTAAATCCCAATTTTTGGAAAGTGATAGCGGGAAAGTAATGTAATCAGCTTAGGCTGAGTATGTAACCGATGTAGTATTATACTACAAAGAATGTATATAAAGATCATTTTATGGAAAGTAATGAGTTATGAATGTTTGGAGTTATTGTTTTATATTAATGATAGCTAATAAAGAAAGGAATAATAACGTAATGTGTTTATTGTATTAGGCAAAATGCCGCCGAGAAGAGTGCAACGTAGTCAAGGTACGAACGTAAATCAACCGAAGGGAGGTCCGGTTAACGCGATGCAGGAGTTTGTAAATTTATTAACAGCCGCCTTTAATAGAACAGGGGCTAATATCCCCGTAAATCCAGGAGTAGCACGAGCTACTACCTTTATGGATTTTAAGAGTGTAGGTCCACCGGAGTTCAAAGGAACTACGGATCCAATCGAAGCCCAAACGTGGGTTAAGGAGATAGAGAAGGCATTCGTAATTGCAAATGTTGATGAGGCCCAGAAGGTTGCCTTTGCAACCTATATGATGAAGGGAGAGGCCAATTTTTGGTGGGAAGCCAATCAGGCTAGGGTCGGGATAATGACTTTAACGTGGGATAGATTCAAGGAGATATTCTTCGAGAACTATTTTCCCACGAGCATGCAGGGAAGGATGGAGATGCGGTTTTTAGAGCTAAAACAAGGGGAAATGACGGTTCCCCAATACGCTGCCAGGTTCAATGAACTGGCTAGGTTCGCTCCACACCAAGTGGATACCGAGGTGAGGAAGGCGCGACGGTTCGAGCAGGGCTTGAAACCCTGGCTCTATAACCGTATATCCGTATTCCAAAGTACTTCTTTTGGGATCGTTTTAGAGAAGGCGATAATCGCCGAAGGTGGTAGTGAGGCGTTGAGCCAATACCACAAGGAAAAGAGGAATAAGGGGAAGGTTGATGGGAGAGTCAAGATTGAGGGAGCCAGTGGGAGTGGCGAGGGTCAAAAGAGGAAGGTAATTAACTCTGGGAATACCGGAGTGAAGCAAGGAGATCCAAAGAGAAGAATGGAGGCCTGCAAGACCTGTGGAAAGACTCATTTAGGAGTCTGTCTCAAGGGGAAGGCCGTCTGTTACAACTGCGGACAGGAGGGGCACATTGCGCTAAATTTTCCGAGTCCGAAAAAGAATCATGGATGCTTTGTGTGTGGGTCAACCGACCACATGGCAAAGAACTGCCCGAAGAAGGGGACGGACGGAAATCGGGGCACTAATAGCGGTAAGTTAGCTATTGGGGGTCCAGCTCAGAAGGGTAGGCCGATGGGTCGTACCTTTAACATGACAGTCCAGGATGCGGTTGCATCAGGGGACGTCGTTGCAGGTATTATCCCGATCAATGATATCAATGCGTACGTGCTGTTTGATTCGGGTGCTACCTGTTCATTTATAGCATGCGGTTTTGCTAGACGATTAGGACTACTTCCCGAAAAGTTACCTATACCTGTAAATATTAAGGTAGCAAACGAAGATATAATTCCTATTGAAGATGTTCATAGGAGTTGTTGTGTAGATATACGGGGTTGTAAATTATCGGTAGATTTATTACCAATAAAGTTAGAAGAATTCGATGTAATTCTTGGAATGGATTGGTTAGTAAACCATGGGGCAATAATAGATTGTCAAAAGAAGTGTGTGAACATTAAGACGTTAGAACAACCTCGGGTAGTATTTTATGGGAATAGATCGCCGGGACGTTCGTGTTGTCTAACCATGACACAAACTAGAAAATTACTGAGGAAGGGATGCGTAGGATATCTATGCCATGTTGTTGATACCGAAAGAGTGGTAGCAACCATGGAACAAATACCGATAGTGAGAGAATTCGCCGATGTATTTCCAAGTGAATTACCTGGTCTTCCGCCGGATAGGGAGACATAATTTGTGATAGACATTGTGCCAGGAGCGGCACCAGTTTCCAGGGCACCGTACCGTATGGCGCCAGTAGAGATGAAGGAGTTGATGGTGCAGTTACAAGAACTGTTGGATAGGAAGTACATTCAGCCGAGTGTGTCACCGTGGGGAGCACCGGTACTGTTTGTCAAAAAGAAGGACGGATCGTTAAGACTTTGTATCGACTACAGAGAGTTGAACAAGTTAACGATAAAGAATAAATACCCATTGCCCAGGATCGATGATCTATTTGATCAGCTGAAAGGGGCTAATTATTTTTCTAAAATAGATTTACGAACGGGGTATCATCAGTTGAAGGTTAGGAAGGAGGACGTGCCAAAGACAGCATTCAGGACTCGTTATGGTCATTACGAGTTTTTAGTGATGTCATTTGGGTTGACAAATGCACCAGCTGCATTCATGGATATGATGAACAGAGTGTTCAAACAATATTTGGACAAGTTTGTCGTGGTGTTTATAGATGATATTCTAGTCTATTCTAAGACGCCGGAAGATCATGTTGAACACCTTAGATTAGTGTTGGAGACATTAAGGAAGGAGAAGTTGTATGCGAAATTCACAAAGTGTGAATTTTCGTTAGAGAAGGTGCAATTTTTAGGTCATGTCATTGACCATGAGGGGATTTCAGTGGATCCAGCAAAGGTAGAAGCCGTGATGAATTGGAAACAACCGAAAACGCCGACTGAGGTGCGGAGTTTCCTAGGGTTAGCGGGTTACTATCGGAGATTTATCCAGGATTTTTCAAAGATAGATACTCCGTTGACTAATTTGACGAGGAAGACGGTGAAATACGCTTGGACTGACAAGTGTGAGGACAGTTTCCAAGAACTAAAGAAGAGTTTGAGTGAGGCACCTGTGTTGTCATTACCCGATGACACGGGAAATTTTGTAGTTTATAGTGATGCTTCGCATAGAGGACTTGGTTGCGTGCTCATGCAGCATGGTAAGGTCATTGCGTATGCATCTAGGCAGTTGAAGGATTATGAGAAAGTTTACCCTACTCATGATCTAGAACTAGCCGCAGTAGTTTTTGCTCTAAAGATATGGAGACATTATCTTTATGGAGAAAAATGTGAGATATACACGGGCCATAAAAGTCTAAAATATATCTTCACACAGAAGGAGTTGAATATGAGGCAGAGGAGATGGCTGGAGTTGATAAAGGATTACGACTGTGAAATCCTGTATCACCCTGGAAAAGCCAATGTAGTTGCCGATGCCTTAAGTAGAAAGGGTCGGGAAAAGTTGTCTTTGTTAACGGCTCAAACTGAGTTAATAACAGAGATGGCTAGGATGGAGTTAGAGGTGAAGCTACCCAGTAAAGAAGAAGGACCAATGTTGTTTGCAATGGAGATGCAACCAACCATCGTAGAGAGAGTTAAGGAGGTGCAACTCAAAACTGATGAGTGTGACCGGATGAAGGAACGGCTGACCAATGAAAAAGATACTAAATATAGTCTTGATAACGAGGGATTATTGAGATTTGACGGAAGAATTTGGGTTCCGGATGAGACGGAATTAAAGGAGCAGGTTCTACAAGAGGCTCATAGTTCAAGGTTTTCGATTCATCCTGGTAGCACTAAGATGTATCAAGACCTTCGACAGAGTTTCTGGTAGCCGAACATGAAGAGAGAGATTGCTGAGTACGTTAGTAAGTGCTTAACTTGTCAGAGAGTTAAGGCTGAACATCAACGACCTAGTGGCTTGTTACAGTCATTAGAGATTCCGGAGTGGAAATGGGAGAATATCACAATGGATTTTGTGGTGGGACTTCCGACAACTCATAAGGGGTATGATGCAATTTGGGTAATAGTGGACCGATTGACGAAATCAGCTCACTTTTTGCCAATTAGGGTTAAGTATAACTTAGACCAGTTAGCTAAACTTTATATTAAGGAAATAATCTCTAGACATGGAGTGCCAGTATCGATTGTGTCAGATCGTGATCCACGATTCACGTCGAACTTTTGGAGAAGTCTGCAAGAGCAGTTGGGAACGCAGTTGAAGCTGAGTACGGCGTATCGTCCACAAACGGATGGACAAAGCGAGAGGATAATTCAGACATTAGAAGATATGCTAAGAGCATGCGTTATGGATTTCAAGGGTAGTTGGGATGATCATCTACCTTTAGTGGAGTTTGCGTATAACAATAGTTATCATGCAAGCATAGGTATGCCGCCTTACGAAGCTTTGTATGGTAGGAAATGCAGAACGCCACTGTATTGGGATGAGGTAGGAGAACGCCGAATGTTGGGACCAGAATTGGTGCAACAGACAGCGGATATTGTTAAAAAGATTCAGATGCGTCTCTTAGCAGCTCAAGACAGACAGAAGAAGTTTACAGATCTGCATAGAGAGAATCGAGAGTTTGAAGTGGGTTCATACGTATTCCTAAAAGTATCTCCCTGGAAAGGAAAGATACGTTTTGGGAAGAAAGGAAAGTTAAGTCAGAGATTTATAGGACCTTTTGAGGTTTTAAAACGGGTAGGTGAGGTAGCTTACATGGTAGCGTTACCTCCAGACCTAGAACGAATACATAATGTATTTCACGTTTCGGTATTGCGTCCTTATAAGCCGGATTATAAGCACGTGATAGAATATGAGCCTATTCATGTCGAGAAGGACTTAACATATGAGGAAACGCCAATTCAAATTGTCGATAGGAAAAAACAAGTTCTGCGGAACAAAAGTATAGTTTCAGTAAATGTGATATGGAAGAACCACGATGCAGAAGAAGCAACGTGGGAGTTAGAAGAAATGATGAAAAAGAATTACCCGAATTTATTTGTGTAATTCTTTTTAAATAGCGAGATTCTGGGGACAGAATCCTTATAAGGGGGAGAGAGTGTAACGCCCCAGAAAATTGAACATTTTGTAATTTCTTTTAATAATGAATAAAATAATATTATTTATTATTATTGTGTGTTGAGAAGATGGATGTCGTTCTATAACCTAGAAACGTCGTAACGTCATAGTATTTTAACTACGTGGGAGAATTAAAGTGTTTGAATTTCTAAAATGAAAATAAAAGTTTTCTGAGAAATTTTTTGAAAAACACTATTCATCAATTTCTGCTCGGGAATTATTTTTGAACTTCCGAGAAATACGTAATGTTATAATATCGAGATGATATCGATTATGTAATAATAATCTAAGTATGGAAAATGAAATATTTCGCATGCGTACCTAATTTGAGATAGTTAGGTTATTAAGCGTTAAAAGAAGGAAGTTGTGATCATAAAATGTGTAAACATTATATGGAGTAAGGAAGGTAGGTATAATATGACGTATTGTATTATTATGTACGAAGAATGAGATAACGTATATTTCGAATTAATATACGAGATAACATATGAGAATTATACGTAGGATATGTATGTTAGGTTATTGAATTTAAGGTAATGGACTGGTGGGATTTCTAGTTTATTGATAGAAGCCCAAGTGTATGATTATCACAAGTCCAATCTATTGTAACTCAAGCCCAATAGGAAAGTAGTTGGACTAATTAACCAAGCCCAAGGTGAAGCCTTGACCCATGGGTCAAACCAAGTGAGGAAGTGGGTAGTCTTGATGGGCAAGGATTAAGTGTGATGACCAAGTGTTGTGGTGAGCAAGTAAAAGAAGTGGCTAGCAAGAAGACTTGAAGGTTAAGTTGTGAATAGTAAGGAGATGGAATGAGGAGGTGAGATTGATTATTGTCTATTTTGCCCCAAGCTTTGGTGGCCTATAAATACCAAGTTCATTTCATTTTGTTGGTTGTTTTTGTTATCATCCAAACACTTTCCTCTCAAGCATATAAGCTACTTATTTGGTAGAGAGAATAAGTCACTTAAAGCACTTATAAGCCACTTCAACCTTTGATAGTTTCCAAAGCAAATAGAAGTCTTCAAGGGTAAGACTCATTTTCTTTTATCTATATCTTTTCTATGATAGGATTGATAGAGAAGGGGGATTGCTTGAGGATAACATGTAATAAGTTATAAGGAATGAACTTAAGCCGAATTAGTTGAATAAGCAACTTGAACCCTAATAAGTTGTTAAGATCATGAAGGACTTTTCATATGATGTTAGTATGTTGTTTATAACATGAGAACATTGATTGAAGGACTTAAGTTATTGGTAAGTCATGAGTATGAAGATTTATAGTTCATAAGTTGAGAAAGTCAATGACTTATGGAAATAAGTCAAAACCTACTTTGATTATAAGTTGGTGTAGTAAATAACTTGTAGTGATTATATGTTGGTTAAAATCCACTTAGAACGCTTAGTATGGTTGATTTTGACAAACTTCGCACGATTAGACGATTAACGTCGAATTCGTGAAATTCTCGGAATAGAAGTCATATTTTGTGTTGGAAGTCGAAAACGTTGGTTTTCGATGGAGACAAGTCATTGTAGTCATTATAGAGTTGCGGACTCAAAAATGACCGGATTCAGACTTAGAACGAAGAAATGAGCGTTGAACGTTCACGAACGTTTATCGTTTTCGTTAAAATGGACTAATAGGTAAAATTTTAGCAAATGAAGTCAAATAGATAAAATTCTTGCATGAACGCATAGATTATGAAATTTGTGAACCGTAGGCTTTTGAACGGACCAATTCGGAGTTAAAACGAAGAAGTTATGCATCCGGGAAGTTGGCAAAATTTTCAAAAACTGCAAAATTTTCTGAGGACCAGAGTCCGCGCCGCGGCGCGACTCTAAGCCTTCTTGTCCGCGCCGCAGCACGAGGCCGGATGATGGCACACTGCTAACTCGCGCCGCAGCGTGAGTCACAGACCAATTAGTTGCGCCGCAGCGCCAGTGCAAGGAAGAAGATAGAGAAGAAGGGTTCCAAGTGTAGAATGAAAGAGGTATTAATAGTAATGAATTGTGATGTAATCACAACATAAGTAAGACATTGTAAGGTGCTTGTAATACACTAATGCATGTTTATAATCAATCAAAGAAGAGCGGGATATGAATGACGTAATGAAAGCCGAAACCCTTAATAACGAAACTAAGTTAGAAATTACATTGAGATGAAGGGTAAGGTATAATAGAAAACATACCTGGTTAATTATGACCTAATATGGTACGTTATATGATTATGAATTGTAGAATCATGGAGACTTAAAGTTTACGTGTATTAACCAGTAAGCAGACGCCAAAGGCAAGTATTCTAACCCTTGTTCCAGTTCAGTCTGGACAAGCTTTGTAATTCATGTACTCTTTCACATGAAATCTAGAATGATGAAGTCTTAAGCCAATTCTTCCGGCTAGACTTATATTATGATTCTGTCAAGCATGATGGGTAAAATACCGAGTTATATTGGTATGGTTTTCAATCGAAGACCATACATGTTCAAATGTTTTTGTCGTTTAACGACAGGCACGTGAGGTTGCCACAATTAAACGTATACACATTTAAAGAATGTAGTGTTGATCAACATAGAGTACTATGAGCTGATCACTCAGAAGTGCTCGTAAGCTATGCCGGACTTACGGACTTAGTGCCGGGATGTCCTTTTCAAAAGAACTTATGTATGCTCATAATCTTGAGCCATAATTGTTATTCTACTGAATATTGATGGAAAAATGTTTTGAAGGAAATGAAGTGCTATTTTGAATCACCAATAGTACTTCGTAACTATTGTTCAGTTACTGGAGATATATTAGTTCTATGTTTCAAGCATGTTATGTATTAGAATTATAGTACTTGCTGAGCTAGTCGTGCTCACTCTTGCTTGAACCATATGAACACAGCTAAGATCGAGCGGACTGAAGGATCCGGCAAGGATAAAGGCAAGGCGAAGAAGAACCTGTAGCATACTTATGTAATAGTATAGGAAGAATGTCTGTAATATATTGATATTATGACAAGAACAAATGAAAGGGTTACAAAGAACCTGGGTAATGTAATATTACTATGATATATATATGGAGTTATATTAGTCCTCTTGTGACTATTTGAGGAAATGTGTGAATGAATGGTAGTACCGTGTAGCACTATTTGTCGGGTTAGAAGAGACCCAAATTTGGGGGCTTCACAGTAAACACTTAACAAGTATGCGTCAAAATAAAACAAAACTGATATGGCAATAATAAGCATATTACTCTTATCAATTACCAAACATATAACATATAATCTTATAAATATAAATATATTTTATTTATATATTTATTTTATTCTATTAATAATATAATTTAAAATTAACAAGAATTTCAAAAGACATAAGGCCTTGTTTGGCAAACCATTTATAAAATACAGGATTAATATACTTACACCTTGTTTGGCAAAACTAAATTAAAATTACTTTAATTTATTTTAATAACTTTTTATAACATAGCTATTTGTCATACTTTATTTAATAACAATTTATTAAATAGTTCACATAATCACATAAGTCAATCCACATAACACATTAATTATTTAACAAATAAATAATTAACTAAATCAACTCAATCAAATTGAACAATTATTTATTCAATAATAAACACATCCAATAAATATTTATATAAATCAGTAAATATTTATAACTTACACTTAAAAATCTGGATTGTTACAGTTCTAAAGAAGCGTATAAACTTTGGAGTTATCCTGCTCGACCAAATATCCAAATGGCTGGATAAGGAAGAGAAGAAAAGATTAACAGGAAAATCCCTCACAAAGGTTTTCCATAGAAGGTTCTTGAGTATCATTTGAAGAAGAAGATGAAGAATAAAATTAAGGATGATGAAGGTAAAGCCCTAAATAGCCATAAAGTGATGACTACACAGCTATTTGCAAATAGGAAGAAAACCCCAATAGAGAACAAAAAGCTGATGATATATGGCAGAATCAGCAAAAACATTGAGAAGAAAAGGAAGGCGAGTGCTATAAAAAAGGAGGAGTTGTCATTCACTGAAGATTCAGACATCCCTGAGTCCAAATCTATGAAGCCGCCAAAGAAGAAAACTAAGGTGTCAAAGAAATCCAAACTAGCTCCCTAAATAAGTCTATCTACTCAAAAAAGAATGAGAAAACATAGAGTCAGAAAATGAGAAGGGAACTGAGAGCCTCAAGGATGAACCCTCAAGGAGCAAGTCCAGCAATGAAGAAGAAGTTGAATCTAAGAAGGAGAAAGCTGAATCTATGAAAGGAAGCTTATCTGATGATTCAGAGGCTTCATATTTTGAAGAAGGGGAAGAGTCTAAAACTCCTAAAGTTGAACCCCTAAGAAGAAGGAATATCGGCAGACTGATTGCTCAAATAGTTTCAAAAAGGGGAGAATTATTTCCAAAAAAAATTAAATTCAGTAATGATGAGGCTGAATCTAAGGGAGAAGAGGCTAAGGGCAAAAGGAAGAAAATATCAACAAAGGCTAGCAATAAAAGGCTCAAGACTGCATAACTAGAAGAGGCTAGTGAGTTTGCAAATACTAGCCCTTATGAGGATAATGATATTCAAATGAAGGAACAAACTGATGAGTCCATTGAGGGAAGTCTACAAAGGTCTAACTCTAGTTCAGGACAGAGAGAAGATGGAAAAGACTCCAGTTCTGCATAAGAAGAACAAAAAGATTTTCACATTTCCTACCTTTGTTCATCACAAGAGAAGAATTGTAGTGGAAGTTGATGAAGAACCACTATATGTGCTTCCCGGTATATGGATTAATCATGGAGGTGAAAGGCTAAATGTAAGACCCCAAATTTTATGAAATGAAAGTATTCAATTTTCTTATAATTATTATGTTATTTAATAAATGGTTTAATTGATAAAAGGTTAAAGTTAAGGGTGATATTTGAAAATTTCCAAAGTAAGCAAGTTGATATAAAATATTCGTTGTGTCGGGGAATATTCGATTTATCTGGGAATATTCGTTTTAACAGGGAATATTCGTACGATGGTACAATCATTGGTGGACCCCACAACGAAAGTATTGTCATAGTTAGAAAATGACATAAATATCTTTTTATAAAAATAAAGACGAAAGTTTTACCGTTAACTATTGAACTACCCGGTTTGGTCACCTAATTGCGCGCTAATAAGGAGAAATCCTTATCAGAAAGCCCCCTCTTTCCTGGGAATGATCTGGTTGTTAAATATTATGAGTTATAATAGTAATGATTAATAATTGTTGAAGTATTAAGAATGTGTTTATTGAACATAAGTGAATTACAAAAGTTAGAGGGGAATAATGCAAACTTGGAAAATTTAGGGGTACTAAATTATAATAAGTTAAATCAATCTGGACCATTGGTGATGGTTTTTATAGTAAATCAATATGGACTGTCGATGGTGGTTTTAATAGTAAATCAATCTAGACCGTCGATGGTGGTTTTAATAGTAAATCAATCTAAACTGTCGATGATGGTTTTCATAGTAAATACATCTGGACCGTCGGTGGTTGTTTTAATAATAAATCAATCTGGACCGTCGATGGTGGTTTTAATAGTAAATCAATCCGGACCGTCGGTGGTGGTTTTAAAAGTAAATCAATCTAGACCGTCGGTTGTGGTTTTAATAGTAATCAATATGGACCGTCCGTTCTAATAGTAAATCAATCTGGACCTTTCGTGAATTAGTTACTATTTAGTCATTTCTCCTATAAATAGAAGATTAATTCTTATTTCATTCTCACCAATTCACTAAGATTTACAAGAGAAGCTATAGAGAGAGAAACTATAGAGAGCAAGAAGAAGAGTATTCTGTTACTTCACTATTGCAGTATCCAGTCTTCTACTAAAGTAAGGGATATTATTTGTTGTATTCATAAGGGATATTATTTGTTGTATTCGTAAGTGATATTATTTATTG
Organism: Panax japonicus; assembly: GCA_020205505.1. Lineage (NCBI taxonomy): Eukaryota > Viridiplantae > Streptophyta > Magnoliopsida > Apiales > Araliaceae > Panax > Panax japonicus. Next base: position 36,854,801 of record CM035113.1, on the reverse strand, counting down.
TATTCGTAAGGGATATTATTTGGTGTATTCGTAAGGGGTATTATTTATTTGGTATTCATAAGGAATACTATTTTTCGTATTCATCCTTTAATATGTCGGAATAACCTGTCTACGCAGATTACGTATTGTATGACATGTGAAAATCCATTTGCATTTTCGTATGTTATTTCTTTTCATATTCTTAAATCTAAACTTACTATGGTAAGTATTGCTTCTATAATCCTTGAAATTATTGGAATAACCTTGAGTTTTGCGCTTCATCTAGTATCTTTTCATTGGAATATTGATCTAAACTTTCTTATTAAATATCAATATTTTCACTTGGGTATTATTCATGGGTTATTATTCACCCAGTTACTATTCACTAATGTGACACCCCCAAATCCCGGTACTTCATTACCTCAAGATTTGGTGTTCACTTAATCAAAACATTCATATCTAACTACCCAATCATAATAAAATTGAATAATAAAACATGCCCATACAAGACTACATTAATAAAAATATCTCCCAGTTTATCTAACCTTTAATTACAATCATTCAAATGTAGAAATTAAATAAGTGTTTCAGTACATCAACCAAATTAAAGTCTGATAAATAATTGTCAACATATTGCAAGTCTTCGATACTTGTTCATCTTCTTTTTTCCCTTACTTGTGCTAGGTACATCTACCTTCTTATCCTTAGCTGTAATGGTTATATAAGCAAGAGTGAGCAAACAAAGCTCACTTGAAATAAGAATAAATAAACTTTATAATATTTGCCAAATAATAGGCTCAATAGAACTGAATGATATGTTCTATTAACATTCTGAAATATAATACTGAGGGTCTAATGACCATGAACCATGTCCACGGTTATAAGTAATCTTTTAACTTTAACTTTAACAGTCATAAGACTATAAGGACTCCACGTACTTAGGGGGATCAGCCCTTCGTACAATGTATTGTGCACAACCATTTCAATGCTAAGCGTAAACCCCTAAAAATAGGGTTGTTCATCTCAGTATTTAGAGTATAAGTCCACACCAAAGAAAGTTTAGTGGATAAGCTTTCAAGGGTAATTTGAAGTTTAACGGTCATCAACTAGGGAACTAGTTGAGTCAACAATGCATGATAATACAATAGTTGTTTAATAACAACATAACTTAGAACATTTGAGAATCATAGGTGAATTGACTATATTCTAGACTCATGCTTGAAAACAATAGAGAGCATAAGTATTGATCAAAATACAGAAAATGATAAACCTTGGCATGAACAATAATAAGTTAGGTCTGTGATCTTGTCAAATTAGAATTTTAGTTACCAAACATGCATTAATTAATAACAAGCTGGAAACAATGCTTACTCCATATGGTAATAAACTATACAAAGTGATTGAACCGTTCAACACAAGGAATTATGGTTCAAAAAACATTTATTATAAAAGAATGAACTAGAGAAACCTGTTTAACTATAAACAAGCTAGAGTAAGCCAACAATGATTAGAATTTCAATAACTTAAGCTTAAACATGCTCAATTATTATAAGAGTAGATTTAAAGAACTTGCTCAATTTAAAAAGATAGGTTTAGAAACTTGTCTCTGGCGTAAGCTATAATATTAAACTCACGTTCAGCTACATATAGGTTTAGAACCATCATTTATTAGATATACTAACATTCACACTCCAACATAACACGCATTTCTAGTTAGACTTATTATTTTAGCACAAGTCTTAAGATACCATGCAAATATCAGAAATTACAAGAGTTAACCTTCACATCACATGGTTACTAATCATACTAATCATCATGTTCACTAAGTTCTAATATACCACGTTCATCAATTAAAAATCATTCAACCTTTGAATCTAATAACCACATAGCACGATTATGTTTTAGCTATATTATTACATGTTTAATATACTAACACATCATTAGATCAACATATGTCGATACCCTAAGAATGCAGTAGTAGCAGCAGTCTCTGCCTCAAACCAGTGTATGGCGCAGCTGCGCCACACACAGCGCAACTGCGCTTGCAAAGCTGTGCAGTTTTTTGCCTTGGCAATAGCGCAGCTGCATTGGTGCACAGACAGAGGCAGACACGGCATGAACAGTAGCCGTTTTTAGGCCAGCTAACACGAATTTCACCCATCAAATAGTGAAATTAACATATAAAATAAATATAACAATATCATAAACATGATTGCTAACATATTCCACCACTTAGCACAATTTAACAACACTTTTAACTATTTTAATTTCTCAAATTTAATATTTTCATACAAAAACTCCATTTTTTGACATCTCTTGCAAAAATCATCACTGTAATCTCTATACTTGGCCAAATTGCTTCGTTCAAATTACGTTATGCTCCTTTCTTAATGAACTAACATGTACAAGACTCAATTTACAGTTTAACATATGAATTGACCACCAAAATTAATACTTACACAAAGCCATATGAGAAAACATAAACACTGTCACTATTTTGTACTGTTATCCGAATTTAGCATACAATTTCCTTGTTTAAACATAATCTCTAATCATCATAAACACATATACTCACAATTATCAGTATATATCCACAATTCACCTATTTGATTTCATAGAAAATAAACAAAACTATGCCATAAATTCATATATATATATATATATATATATATATACATACAAAGGTTATGTAAACATACCTTCAATTAGCGTGTAATTCCTGCTAAGATCACTGGAATTTCCTTGAAACTCTTAGGTTCTCTCTCAATTCTCTCACAACTTCTCTCTCAATTCCTACACTCTCTCTCTCTCTTTGGCTCAGACTTAGACAACTAACAAGTATGCGTAAACAAAACAAAATTGATATGGCCTAAATAACTATATCAGTTACTAAAATAAACGTATATATTATAAATATATTATATTTATTATTTGAATTTATATAATTATTTTATTTAAATTTAAAAATTAAAAATCCAAAAGTCATAGGGCTTTGTTTGGCAAAGCTCTAAAAATATAAAGACTTAATATACTTAAGCCTTGTTTGGGTAAACTCAATTAAAACTACTTTAATTTATTTTAATACTCCTTATAATATAGTTATTCGTCACACTATATTTATTCAAGCTTTCATACTTAATTTAATTAATTCAAATAACAATTAATTATATAAATCATTTATCCACATAACTCAATACAAATAACTAACCGTCAAATTAAAATATCAATATAATAATAATTTTCTTAACTCATTAATTATTTATTTAACAAATAATTAACCAAATAAAATCAAATCAATTAAATAAATATTTATTCAACGATAAACACATCCATTAAATATTTATATAATTTAATAAATATTTAATATAACAATTAAAATTTTGGAATGTTACATCATTCCCTCTTTACAAGGATTTGTTCCTCAGAATCACAATTCAAACAATCAAATCATCACATTATTCCCTTCTTACAAAGATTATGTCCCCAAAATCGAAGACATTATTAAACAAATAACTAAGGGTAATTTTTCATCATTTCAGCTTCGAGTTCCCACGTTGCCTCTTCGACATTGTGGTTTCTCCATATCACCTTCACATAAGATATCACTTTGTGCTTCTTTCCTGTCGACTATCTAAATAGGAATCTCTTCATAAGACAGATTTTTATCGAATTTCAATGGTTCGTACTCGATCACGTGTTTGTAATCAGGTTTATACGGTCGTAACACCAAAATATGAAAAATATTATGAATGTTTTCTAACTTTGGAGATTGAGCTACCTCATAAGCCACTTCTCCCGCTCTTCGTAGTATCTCGAAAGGTCCAATAAATCTTGGGTTGAGCTTTCCTTTCTGGCCAAAACTAATTTTCCCCTTCCAGGGAGAAACTTTTAGGAAAATGAAAGCTCCTACTTCAAATTCGCGATTCCGCCTGTTTTAACCGGCATACTTTTTCTGCCTGTCTTGGGCTCCTACCAATCTTTTCCTGATGAGTTTGACAACTCGACACTTTGTTAAACTAGTTCTGGTCCTAATAGTTGGCATTCACTGACTTCATCACAACATAGTGGAGTTCTGCACTTTCTACGGTATAATGCCTCGTAAGGCAGCATGCCGATGCTCACGTGGTAATTGTTGTTGTAGGAAAATTCTACCAATATTAAATGTTCTTCCCAACTTCCTTTGAAATCCATGATGCATGCTCTCAGCATATCTTCCAACGTTTGGATTATTCGTTCGTTTTGTTTGTCGGTTTGCGGATGGTATGATGTACTCATTCGCAATTGTGTTCCCATATATTCTTGTAGTCTCTTCCAGAAGTTTGATGTAAATCACGAATCTCTATCTGACACAATTGATACTGGCACTCCATGCCTCGAAATGATATCTTTAACGTATAATCTTGCCAACTGATCAAGATTGAACCTAATCTTGATTGGTAAAAAGTGTGCTGATTTTGTCAGTCTATCCACTATCACTCAAATCGCATCGCATCCTCTTTGAGTAGTTGGAAGACCCACCACAAACTCCATTGTGATGTGTTCCCACTTACATTTTGGTATTTCTAATTGTTGAAGTAATCCACTTGGTCTTTGATGCTCGACCTTGACTCTTTGACATGTCAAGCATTTCGCGACACATTCTGCAACATCTATTTTCATGTTCGGCCACGAAAAATATTGCCGCAAATCTTGATACATCTTCGTGCTTCCTGGATGAAACGAATATCTTATGTTGTGTGCTTCGGTCAAGTTTCGTCTTTAAGCTCTGGTACAGCTGGAACCCAAAATTTTTCCTCGAACCGTAGTAGTCCTTCAGTATCGATCTTGTATTTTACATCACTACCCTTAACCTCTTTCTCTTTAATCGTTTCGCATTCTTTATCTTGTAATCGAGCATTCTTCACTTTGTCCACCAAGGTTGGACTAGCTTCTATCTGGTATAATTTTTCGTCGATTTCTTTTGGAAATTTGATCTCCAACTCTAGCCTTGCCATTTCTGAAATAAGCTCTTCCTGGTTGGTTAACAACATCAATTTTTCCCGACCTTTTCTACTTAAAGCATTTGCAACCACATTTTCTTTGCCCAGGTGATAAAAGATCTCACAATCGTAATCTTTTATCAATTTCATCCATCTTCTTTGACACATATTCAGGTCCTTCTGTGTGAAAATATACATCAGACTTTTATGGTTTGTGTAGATCTCACATTTTTCTCCAGAGAGATAGTGTTTGTGACGACCCCAAAATAGGTCCAATCCATCCAACATATTCTGAGTTGCCAAATACATGGTGCAAAAAATAACTACAACTTTATTACAACAATTGTCGTGCAAAATACAATAACACATATGATATGAGTTTTGATACAAATATATATACCAACTGTGACTCTCATCCCAACCTTGAATAGCACGTCACAATGGCACCTTACATAAAGGTATAGTCAAAAACAATTTTAAAAATTAGAATCTTTGGGAAAGTGTTCAAGGAAACCTTCGTACATGGGAGCCCATACGTCTAGGTTATGATAGATAGCATATGCCCACAGAATTATCCTTGGTTGACCAAATAGACCCCAAAGAAAAATGAGAAGATTGCTATCATATTTTTTCCAATGGTGAATCTTCTCTTGACATATCATTATCTCCACTGTCTCTAATTGAGAGTTGTACTTCAACCAAATACCAAGATTATATAGGTAGTGCTCGTAGATATACTCAGCAAGTGGATGTTCACAACCCTGTCTTATGATGACACGAGGTTATATGTCATTAGACATCTTGTATGATAGTGGCAAAACACCCTTCCAACGTTGGGTTCGCCTAACCCGATTTGATTTGCCAAATATAACTACTAAATAATGTATAAAATACAACACACTTTTCTATACTGTTTACGGAGAACTCCATAGCTAGAGACCACCATTCTATTCCATTTTTACCCCCACTCGACCCAGCTACACTCTTATTACCTGAAAGGAATTGTGAAGCAAAAGGGTGACCTCAACTAGCCCAGTAAGAGAATCATGACTAAAGATAAATAAATTATCAATAGCCTTCAACAATAATAAATCAAAGATTTAGAACATATGGTAGATGATAAAAAATTTCAACCATAGTTGCAGCGGAATGAGCAATCCATTAGAAAGTAAAATAGACCATAAAGTCTATTATCTTCTCCATGTTAAAAGTCCACCAATAATGTTTTAGCCCTATAACATCAATCAACAGTTCCTGTCCACAATCATTGAATAACTCATTATCATAATTGGGGTTCTAAATTCCTCTTCTCATCCAAGGACGAGGATAATTTACATCACCTATCTTTACCTGAAACATCAAAGATCATGGTTATACCAAATCACAGTTTTTGTTCATAATCATACTAATAAATTCATCTTTACACTATGGGCCAAAGATGTGACACCCCCAAAATTAGGTATACATCACCCATCTTGAGTCGCCAGATACATGGTACAGAATTCAAATACAACTTACTAATACCACTGTCGTGTACAATACGATAAAATATAACTGTAAGTTTGAATACAATTATTGTCTACTTGAGATCATACAAACTCAAAAGGAGTCCTCAATACAATTATTGTCACACTATTTAACAGAATAGTGAGGACTACTAATACTATTCTATGGTCCATCACTCCGTTCCCCGACTTGTCCCAGCTATATTCTCATTTCCTGAAGAGAACAGTGAAAGAAAGGGTGAGCTCAACTAGCCCAGTAAGAAATATTATGACTATGATAATGCAGAATAAATTATCATTAGCCTCCAACAATGTTAAACTGATAAAATACGATAGACATTAAGTTTAACTGCAGCGGAACAAGCAATCCATTAAAAGAGTCAAGTAGAGAATAGAATCTACTATCTTTTATGATTTAAAAAGTTTTTCATCACTTTTATCGCTGATACTCAGCTCAATAAATAATCCACATCATTAAATCATCCCTGCACTACAGGCCAAGGATATTCTTTAGTATCACGACCACGAATTATCCATGCACTACGGGCCAAAGATAATCGTGTTTTCATCAACGGTACCGATCATGCCATAAAATAATTCATCTTTGCTCCCTTGGCCGAAGAGAATCCATAGCCATAATCATACCAAAAACTGTCCATCAATGCACTACGGGCCAATGAAGACTTTTTCCACATCATTTGTAATATTACGGTCATGATTATACCGAATAATCCCTGGTCATAATCATACCAAGTCCATCTATGCACTACAGGCCACAGATGACTTTCAACATAACATAAACATGAGGATGGTGACAATGATATAAGAATTCAATAAAACAAGTTCAAGAATTAATTTGTCCAGGAACCAATAACGTCCAAATTGTCAACATGATACTGCTTTGTAGAGTAAAATTCAAGAATGATCAGAAGAATATTTCCATGAAAAGATACTGGATGAAGCGCAAATATCAAGGATATTCCACTAATTTCATGGAGTATAGAAGTCAAAGTTTTATCCAACTGAGTATAATAAAGAATGGAATAACAAAAGAAATCACCATGCATGCGATAGACCGCACAGGCAGGTTATTCCAACAGAATAATAATAACGGAACCAGGTCAGGTGAAATTCACACCGACAGGATGTTCCAACAGAATAATTAATGCGGAATAGTAAATGATGGAACCAGGTCCGGCGTATAGCACAGACAGGATATTCCGACAGAATAATAAAGACGAAATAATAAAAATGGAACCAGGTCCGGCGTATAGCACAGACAGGATATTCCGACAGAATAATAAAGACAGAATAATAGAAGAATGTCACCAAGTATAGGGTAGACTGCGTATACAGGTTATTCCAACAAAATAATAAGAAATGGAATAACAACAGTTCTCTTCATGAATAAGAAAGAATAACACCCCTTACGAGTACAACAAATAATATTCCCTACCTTAGAAGAACTGGATATAAGTGAAGTAGCAGAATACTTTTCTTTTTTCTCTCTAGAGTTTCAGTGAATTCGTAAGAAATAATGAAGGAATGAGCTTTCTATTTATAGAAAAACTGAGGGTGGCTCTTGGTCTTAACGAAGGGTCAAAATGACTCTTGGTAATACTGAAGAGACAACTACTACTTGCGAAGGGGTAATTAACCCTTGGAACACCGAAGAGGCAGTTAACTCTCGGTAATATTGAAGGGACAACTACTATTGACGAAGGTAATTACTATTGACGAAGGAAATTACTATTTACGAAAGTAATTACTATTTACGAAGGTAATTACTATTTACGAAGGTAATTACTATTTATGAAGGTAATTACTATTTACGAAGGTAATTACTATTTATGAAAGTAATTACTATTTACGAAGGTAATTACTATTTATGAAAAAGACTCTTAGATGACGACATATGGCCCCCCATAAATAATTAAACTTATCACTAACGTCTCATAATAGACTCTTTATATACATCAAGGATTGAATAAAAATTACCAGAAATCATTTTATTTTTTAATCAACACAATTTAATCTTTCAACAATTATTAATTATTTATAACTTGTCGTCTCAATTATTGATTTAATAATATAACATATTATACATATGATACTGTGACAATAATTGAATCAATAATATAAGAGATATGATGCAGCAATTACTGTAGCAATAATTGAGTATAGCTGAATGACTTTTTACGTAAGCATCAATAATCAATACCGTGTGCTACTATGCAACCACGCGTATTACTATACTTTTACTACCGATTAGTTCAACAGTTTTAACGGTAACACATCCGCCGTTATTTTCATAAAGTATTTTTATCGTTTCTCAATCCGACAATAATTCCGTTGTGGGGTCCACCAATGATTGTGTCGTCGTAAGAATATTCCCCGACAAAACGAATATTCCCCGACCAAACGAATATTTTATAACAACTTGCGTACTTTGCAATATTTATAAATATTACCCACAACTATAACATTATATCAAATCCACACCATAATTTTCAAAAATATAATTCGAGAAAATTAAATATTTATTCATAAAATCTGGGGTCTCACAATCTCCCCTCCTTAAGAAATTTCGCCCTCGAAATTTACGTACGTACCTGGTATGCTGAACATGTGAGGATACCTTGACTTCACTTCAAATTCTAACTCTTGAGGTATAACCTTTGAGAGTCGAATATGATCCTTCTTATCCAAGATGTTAACACATATCTCCTCATACGTTAAATTTTCTACTATCTCGTCCGATTTTAAATTAATAATGTGGTTCGGGTCGTCCACATATTTATGTAACATCGATACGAAAAAGAAATGTTCTGAACACGCAACATACTTGGCGGCAAAATGAGTCTATAAGCCACAATTCCTACTTGATCAAGGATTTCAAATGGGCCAATAAAATCGAGCGTTTAGACTTCCTCTATTCGTCAATTCTTGCTTCTAGAATAACGCCCTCTTGAACCTTCTTAATTCTTCACATTCATCAGCTCTGAATGTGTAGCTTAAGCGGCTTTAACTTTATCGATTAAAGTCGATTCTACTTGTATATTCGTTATCTTCACGTGAGTTCGTGTATTCGCACTTGTAAACGCATACGATCTTCTACTCACACGTCAGCTACCATGATCGCTTTCCCACGATAATATTAAATGATATGATCGTAATCTTCAACAGCTCGAGCCAACGTCTTTGGCACATGTTACGTTCGTTTTAGGTGAAGAAAATATTTGAGGGTTTAAGAAATGGGTTTTGTACTGGGGTCAATACAAAATTTGATTTCACGCTCCAGGGTAGGCTAAGAAGTCTTTAATAATACGTAAGGAAATTTATTAACAATGGAAATATCATTCAAAACTGTGACTCTCATCCAAGACTTGGATAACACATCACATTGATACCTATCAACTTGTCATTGTCATTCACGACGTCTCCTACGAAAAGTCTGTCTTCGGTGTATTCCACATAAGGAAGTCAACAATGAAAGGACTGGGGCTCTTTATTTATGGCTTGAAATGACAATGATTGACTTTAGTGGTTTGGTTGCTTGAATTCGCATAACAGGTTTGTTAGGAATATGAAAGCTAACAACCTTACGAAAAGCATGATGAGTAGTTAACCAATCGATTTCTAAAATCGCATCAAAAGCAAGTATTTTTAAAGAGATAAGATTGACAGGTAACGTGAAAGTGTAGATTTGAATCAAACAAGATTTATAAATAGTGGAGGTAACGAAATTTTCTCGGAGTTAACTTCAAACATTGAACACAACTAGGTGAAATAAAAGAGTGAGTAGAATCGGTATCTAACATGGTATAGACTTCGCAAGAGTTTATGACTAACATACCTATGATAATTTTATTCAGGTTCCTCGTCATGGGAAAAAACGCTCTCTCTTAAACTACCGGCTTTGGCTTACTTGGGACATCCTTTGGCATCATTATCCCAGCTGGAATTGACTTCATCATACGACAAAATCGAGTTAGGTGACCTTCTCTTCCGCAATTAAAACATGCTTTGGACTGCTGCGTACAATTTGGACGGATGTGTCCCTCATGTCCACATTTGAAACATACGACCGGTGGTCGTTCTTCTTCCTTTAAAATGGGTGCTGGTACCGACGTCTTTACGTCATTATTGAACCTTCTCTTCTTGAAATGTCCATTTCTATTATCTTGGCCACGATTACCACCGAAGTAGTTACCATTCTTGGTATGATAATTTCCCCCGCGATGGTTATCATTGTTCCGATGGCCGTTGCCACCGGTATGATTATTATCGTGTTGTTGGTCATTACCTTTTGATTGTGATGACTCATTATCGCGCTCCACTAACTGAGCCCTATTCACAATATCTGAATATAAACAAAGTTTGTGAGAAATGAGGTAATGACGTATATCGGGTTTCAAACCTTGCAAAAACATTCGCGTCATTCGCTCCTCATTATCGACCAAATGGGATGCAAACCGAGATAACTCCACAAACTTAGCCTCGTATTGTGACACGGTCATATTGTTTTGCTCCAGCTTGATGAATTCTACCTCCTTCATGTGACGAATACTTTCAGGAAAGTACTTGTCATTGAATAATTCTTAGAACTTCTCCCAAGACATCTTGAGTGCGTCAGGCTAGGTACGTTTTACAGATTCCCACCAAGGATCTCCTTCTTCACGCAACATAAAGGTGGCGAATGGAACCTTTTACTCCTCTGAGCATTCCAAGACATCAAATATCTTGGTAATCTGCTTTATCCATGTCTCCGCCTTAAGTGGTTCTGGCTTTCCCAAAAACTCCGGTGGTCCCAGCTCCTTGAACTGCTTAGCGGTGACCGTCCGAGAGTTATCAGTATTTCTACCTGCATTTTGGACATGAGCTGCCTTCGCCTGTTGTTGCATGAATTGCATAAAGTCTCTGACCATTCCATCATTCACCATTTCATTGGTGTTATTATTTTCATGAGGAGTATTGTCCTCTAGTTGCACATTATCCTGATTATTGATATGTGGAGACTCAACGGTCTCTTGTGCTCCATTGATAATCTCAACATTCTCGGATGCCATTTTCAAACACTGCCACAAAACAAGGGTTAATTAACATATCACATATTATCCCTATACTTTGACCGACCAATTAAATACCAAATAAACTTAGGTAGGTCATACTAGCGAAGGAATTCTCCGTCTCTCCCCTCCTAGTTCTAGTCTCACATCTTAGCCAGGGATCATATCCCTAAGCTCTGATACCAACTGTGACGCCCCCAAAATTAGGTATACATCACCCATCTTGAGTCGCCAGATACATGGTACAGAATTCAAATACAACTTACTAATACCACTGTCGTGTACAATACGACAAAATATAAATGTGAGTTTGAATACAATTATTGTCTACTAGAGATCATACAAACTTAGAAGGAGTCCTCAATACAATTATTGTCACACTATTTAACAGAATAGTGAGGACTACTAATGCTATCCTCTAGACAATCACTCCGTTCCCCGACTCGTCCCAGCTATATTCTCATTTCTGAAGAGACCATTGAAAAAAAGGGTGAGCTCAACTAGCCCAGTAAGAAATATTATGACTAAGATAATGCAGAATAAATTATCATTAGCCTCCAACAATGTTAAACTGATAAAATACGATAGACATCAAGTTTAACTGCAGCGGAACAAGCAATCCATTAAAAGAGTCAAGTAGAGAATAGAATCTACTATCTTTTATGATTTAAAAAGTTTTTCATCACTTTTATCGCTGATACTCAGCTCAATAAATAATCCACATCATTAAATCATCCCTGCACTACAGGCCAAGGATATTCTTTAGTATCACGACCACGAATTATCCATGCACTACGGGCCAAAGATAATCGTGTTTTCATCAACGGTACCGATCATGCCATAAAATAATTCATCTTTGCTCCCTTGGCCGAAGAGAATCCATAGCCATAATCATACCAAAAACTGTCCATCAATGCACTACGGGCCAATGAAGACTTTTTCCACATCATTTGTAATATTACGGTCATGATTATACCGAATAATCCTTGGTCATAATCATACCAAGTCCATCTATGCACTACAGGCCACAGATGACTTTCAACATAACATAAACATGAGGATGATGACAATGATATAAGAATTCAATAAAACAAGTTCAAGAATTAATTTGTCCAGGAACCAATAACGTCCAAATTGTCAACATGATACTGCTTTGTAGAGTAAAATTCAAGAATGATCAGAAGAATATTTCCATGAAAAGATACTGGATGAAGCGCAAATATCAAGGATATTCCACTAATTTCATGGAGTATAGAAGTCAAAGTTTTATCCAACTGAGTATAATAAAGAATGGAATAACAAAAGAAATCACCATGCATGCGATAGACCGCACAGGCAGGTTATTCCAACAGAATAATAATAACGGAACCAGGTCAGGTGAAATTCACACCGACAGGATGTTCCAACAGAATAATTAATGCGGAATAGTAAATGATGGAACCAGGTCCGGCGTATAGCACAGACAGGATATTCCGACAGAATAATAAAGACGAAATAATAAAAATGGAACCAGGTTCGGCGTATAGCACAGACAGGATATTCCGACAGAATAATAAAGACAGAATAATAGAAGAATGTCACCAAGTATAGGGTAGACCGTGTGTACATGTTATTCCAACAAAATAATAAAAAATGGAATAACAGCAGTTCTCTTCATGAATAAGAAAGAATAACACCCCTTACGAGTACAACAAATAATATTCCCTACCTTAGATGAACTGGATATAAGTGAAGTAGCAGAATACTTTTCTTCTTTCTCTCTAGAGTTTCAGTGAATTCGTAAGAAATAATGAAGGAATGAGCTTTCTATTTATAGAAAAACTGAGGGTGGCTCTTGGTCTTAACGAAGGGTCAAAATGACTCTTGATAATACTGAAGAGACAACTACTATTTGCGAAGGGGTAATTAACCCTTGGAACACCGAAGAGGCAGTTAACTCTTGGTAATATTGAAGGGACAACTACTATTAACGAAGGTAATTACTATTGACGAAGGTAATTACTATTTACGAAAGTAATTACTATTTACGAAGGTAATTACTATTTACGAAGGTAATTACTATTTATGAATGTAATTATTATTTACGAAGGTAATTACTATTTACAAAAGTAATTACTATTTACTAAGGTAATTACTATTTATGAAAAAGACTCTTAGATGACGACATATGGCCCCCCATAAATAATTAAACTTATCACCAACGTCTCATAATAGACTCTTTATATACATCAAGGTTTGAATAAAAATTACCAGAAATCATTTTATTTTTTAATCAACACAATTTAATCTTTCAACAATTATTAATTATTTATAACTTGTCGTCTCAATTATTGATTTAATAATATAACATATTATGCAGATGATAGTGTGACAATAATTGAATCAATAATATAAGAGATATGATGCAGCAATTACTGTAGCAATAATTGAGTATAGCTGAATGACTTTTTACGTAAGCATCAATAATCAATACCGTGTGCTACTATGCAACCACGCGTATTACTGTACTTTTACTACCGAGTAGTTCAACAGTTTTAACGGTAACACCTCCGCCGTTATTTTCATAAAGTATTTTTGTCGTTTTCTCAATCCGAAAATAATTCCGTTGTGGGGTCCACAAATGATTGTGCTGTCGTACGAATATTCCCCAACAAAAAGAATATCCCCCGACCAAACGAATATTTTATAACAACTTACGTACTTTGCAATATTTATAAATATTACCCACAACTATAACATTATATCAAATCCACACCATAATTTTCAAAAATATAATTCGAGAAAATTAAATATTTATTCATAAAATCTGGGGTCTCACAAAATATATTCATCAACAGTTCATCTTTGCGCTACAGGCCAAAGATATTCAACAACAGTTCATCTTTGCACTACGGCCAAAGATATTCAACAACAGTTCATCTTTGCACTACAGGCCAAAGATATTCAACAACATATCATCTTTGTACTACAGGCCAAAGATATTCAACAACAGATCATCTTTGCACTACTGGCCAAAGATATTAATATCTCAAAGAAATATATAATCATTTCAGAATTTATATAAACAATAATTATAACCATGTTGATCAATTCACCTTTACACTTAAGCTAAAGATATTCAATTATAAATTCAATGGTCATGATCATACCAGTCAACAATTCATCTTTGCACTACTGGCCAAAGAGAACTCATAGTTACGATCATACCAATAATCTACCCATCTTTACACTCAAGTCAAAGAGAAATTTCTTCACCAGAATTATAAAAATGTTATATATAATAATAAAAATAATATGATCATAATATGGATTTAATTTCAAGATTAAGATTCATAAATCAACGATAATTTGGTCAGAAAAAGAAACCAATTTTGTCATAAATAGTATCCTATGAATAGTAACTCGTGAATAGTAATTCATGAATAGTAACCCCGACATGAAAAAGGTAGAAATTCCATAATAAAATTCATACCAATATTTCGGTATAATGATATTGAAAGAATAACATTTCTTAAATTTATAAACAATTTATTTCAATTGTTTACACTTTACTAAATAATGCATTTAATCATCCTAAAATGTCAAACTCATAAGATTTCATCACCAATAACCAAAACCCTCATCAAAAATCTGTATATACCTCATATACGATTCTTAAGTCATAAAATCCTATTTTTCAATTTTCATACTTCACATAACATATTTAATTCATTTATTCATAACTAGTCCATTTTCATGAAAAATACCGAATCAGTACAAACAAATTTTCTTTTTTGGGATTTAGCAGAATATAGTTCCATATTGAACATATATTTTTTTCAGAATTTTTAAAATTCATTTACTATTTTTCATATGGCCAAAACAGCCGAATATTTAGACATTTATCATAAACTGTACTTTTATCCAAAAATTCCGAAATTTACAGCGTATACTTCTGTTATATACATGTACTCCCAAAAAAAATTTCACCAATTTTGGAGTTAACCACAAGGAATTATAAGGGTTTACTTTTAAAATAGTTTTTTCCCATAAAATTCATAACTCTTAATCTATACATCCAAAAATCGTCATTTTTGGACACAATCTAGATAACTCATCAAATTATCATTTCAGGGTTAGAAAAATTACGAAACTGAAAAACATTATAACCCTTACAATCCCTTACCTCAAAAGAGCAGTATTTCTGACTGGAATATCGGATGAAAAGCCGAAGGAACCTTGCACCGAATAACAACTCTCAAAGTATCTAAATACTCACAAAAATACGCTTAACAATATAGAGAGAGAAAACTTATGGTTCTGGTGTGATTTTCAATTCTAACCTAAACGTCTATTTATAAGAAAATGCTAGAACGCCAAAGGAGTCTAAAATAATAGAATATTATTTTTTTTTCTTTTCTAACTTCCTACGTCACCCCTTTTGAACAATTAGGCACCCGTCTTTGAACCAAAATCAGCAGCCCTCATGTTTTAAAACAAAAGTGGGTCTCACCCATAAATTAATAAAAATCATTTTATTTTCTAAAATTTCAACAATTCATAGAAAATAGCTCGTTTATCAGAAAAATACGAATTTTATACCCATTCCACACGAAATCGAATTCTCTACAATTTTGTAGCTTTGCGTTTTTCCAAATTACAGACAGAAAATATCTGAAATCCACAAACGGACGATTTTCAACACCTTTTAAAATTCATAACAAATCATACGTTAATTTTTAACGGTTCAAAATTTGTGGACATATACTCAACTTATATATGTATAACATAACCAAGAATCACAATAATTCAACGGTCGGATTAAAATTATAACTCATGCAATAGAGCTTTAAGAACACCAATTTAATATTTTAATACCTCCAATCCGACAACATACTGATAAAACAACTCAACATTAATTTCTTCATTTATAACCACATAAAAAAATCCATCATTTATATCCACATCAAATAAATATTTCCTTATCATATAAATCAATAATTAATTATTCACAAATAATATTACAGAATCACAATTATGACAACCAAGCAGTTCCTAGGAAAGAGGGAGGCTTTTCGATAAAGATTTCTCCTTACTGGCGTGCAATTAGGTGATTAAACCTATCATTGACAGAACTTTTTAGACATTGCGAATAATGTTATCTAATAATATTATTCAAACAATATGAATTATTGATCTGATAATGGGAAATACTGTACAGTAACAATTATTAAAACAAGAATAATATAAAATATCAACGCAACAATTATTGAATCAATTAAATAAAATATTGAACAGTAATTATTGTAACAATTATTGAGTAGTGTCTTCTTAAATAAGAATCAATAATTCAAAAATATTGTGGAATACCGTGTGCTACTATACAACAACGCGTATTACTTTACTTTACCCACCGGGTATTCCAACAGTGTTAACGGTAACGATTACGCCGTTATTTATAAAAATTCAAATTTGTCATTTTTTTTCATCCTACAGTTATTCTGTTATGGGGCCCACAAATGGTTGCGCCGTCGTACGAATATTCCCCGACAGAAAGAATATTCCACAACCAAACGAATATTCCCCTACAAAAATGAATATTTTATAACCCCTTGCTTATTTTGAAAATTTTACACATTTCACCCATACCCAACGCATTATATCAAATTAACACCTTATTATTAATAATAATAAATAGTGGAAATTCTATTTTATTCATTAAAAAGTTGGAGTCTTACAACCTCCCCTCTTTATGAAATTTCGTCTCTGAAATTTACGTACCTGGTATTTCGAAGAGTTGAGAATACCTTGTTATCATTTCAGATTATATCTCCCCGGACATCATGATTTCTCCATTGTTCATCTCTCGTGATAACTTCATTTGGGTTCCTCACTTGTTGGGAAGTCATGACAACCGCTTTCCCTTGAACAACCCGGCTTTGACTTGTGTGGGGAAGAATTTGGTGTCATCACTACCGTTGGAATATACATTTTTATAGGGCATATTCCACCCTCAACTGCTTTGTCGTACTCCTGATTCATGATCTGAATCATCAATCTTCGATCCATATCGATTTGAGGTTGACCGCTCTGTATAGGGTAATTCAAAACTCGATGTTGGGTTCTCCCAATTACTGTCCAAAAAGAGAAATACTTATCATCTATTTTAGCCTTCTTAGATCGAACATCTCTTTCCACAATATCAATGTGTCGTGCGGCTTTTACCCATGCATCACTCACTCTCACTCGTTCAGTTGTTTCTTCTTTCAGCTCAAATTCCAACTTTATCATCTTATACTCTGCCAAAGAATGCTTCTGTTCAAGCATTACATATCGGGTAACATAAGCTTGAATTGTTGCATCCTTTTGCTCCACGACCGCCTGCCGTTCTTCAACCTGCTCTTCTAACTTATGAATACAATTTTGCAATTCTACATTTCGATCATAAAATTCTTCTAATAAATTCTCCTCGTGTTCTTTTTCTTCCTCACCCTCAGCTACTACCTCTACGACTAGCTCGGGTTCAACTATTAATTCTTCCCTCACCACAAGAACATCTCTAATTCCTGTAAACACTCAAAATTTTCTTCTCCTGTTACTAACCATGCAGGAGGGCAAAAGTATCTTTTTCCCACTCCAAAGATAACCCTGGAGGACTACGACATCAACTTCAAACCCTGGAGACAACCCCGGGAGATCCAGCTCCCAACCTCGGAGATAGCCCCGTGAAATCAGGTTCCAACCCCAGAGATAATCCCGGGAAAGTCAGTTTCAACCTCGGAGATAACCCCGGAGGATCAAGATCAAATCATGGAGATAGCCCCAAGAGGTCAAGCCAATGTCAGAGATAATCCTGAGGACAGTCAAAATCAACATCAAGTCAACCTCAGAGATAACCCTGAGAAAGGACTGCTACAACTGCGCGAAAATCGGAGATAACCCCTGGAGGGGAAAAATTGTCATTTTGCCAACTCAACTTCACTTTAAATCAAATACACTCATTTCAACTCAAAATACTTCAAAGAAAGTCCCACAAGAGCGATATCTTAACTCCGTAGCGCAAACTACACAAAACGGCTCACCGGATTGCCTGACGGAAACCCGGGAATGCCATTTTGGTCATGGACCCATCTTCCTAGAATCAAAAAAGGTCAAATCATATGTCATTGTGTATCTCTCGGAAAGAGCTTTCGGAATGGTATGGCACGCTTCCATCGGACTCCAGGATTGAAAGTTATGTGCGACCGAGTGAACAGCGCGTTGTCCGAATGTACGTACTTAGACACAGCGGGACCCACACTGCCCGGGGTACCCCGGACAGCCACAGGTACACCTGCTACTAGGTGTCGCAGGTAGACCTGCGGCTCCCCTCTCTATAAATAGAGGGCTTGGAGTGGCCATTTTGTAAGAAAAAAAGGCGAGGAAGCCCTGCCCAATTTGCTCTGCACTCACCCCATGCAGTATACTTTCCCCTTTTAAAAACCTGTGAACTCATATATATCCCTTTTGTACCTACAAAAGTCAGTGTTTACCCACTCTAAAGATATAGAAACCTTATTTATCAGTCAGCTATAAGCCTTCTCACACACTTTAGAGTCTTTCTCTTCATCTTTGCACACACCCTTCTACACGTTAAGAGTCGTGTTACTTGCTTTTGCCCGGACTTCAGTCTGTGGTTTCATTTCATCCTGTATATATATATATATATATATATATATACATATATATTGACTAACATTATCGGGTTATGCCTCGATTGAGCCTAGACTTCGGTCTGGAGCATTTACTACTTTAATATATATATATATATATATATATATATATATATATATGAACTGTGGTCGAACTTTGTTCGATGAGCCTAGACTTCGGTCTGGTGCGTTTATTCGCTTTTATATATATATTTTTTTATATATATGAACTGTAGTCGGACTCTGTTCGATGAGCCTGGATTTTACATCCGGTACGTATACTCTGCTTTTATATATATATATATATATATATATATATATAAGCGAATAAACGCACTGAATATAAAATTCAGGCTCATCGAACAGAGTCCGACCACAGTTCATATATATAAGTATATATATATATATATATATATATATATATATATATATATATATATATATATATATATATATATATATTGTCCCACCTGGAGTTTACTTCGTGGTGGTTGATCGATTTTACAGCTTTATTTATGTTTCGTCCTGCCTAGAGTTTACTTCGTGACAGTTAACCGTATTTACAGCTTTATTTACATTCTGTCCCGCCTGGAGTTTCCTTCGTGGCGGTTGACCGTATTTACAGCTTTATTTACGTTTCGTCCCTCCTGGAGTTTCATCCGTGGCTGTTGATAGCTTTTAATAGCTTTATTTACATTTCTGATCCCCCATGGAGGTGCTTCGTGGTTGGTTATCCTGTCTGTATATATATATATATATTTATAGCTTTTATATATATACTCACTTACTACTTTCATATAAACTGCAGTATTTTGTGAGCCAAGGAATCATGTGATCACAGATTCATCCCATTGAATCTAGATTCGGTTTCCATGATGGACATTTTCAGCTGTAAGCAGCTTATAAATTATTCTACGGTGTCTGAATTTCCTCAGATGGTTTCCATACCCACGAGGAAGTCGGCATTATTTTGTACATTATTTTCATACGGATGCCTCGCATTCGTAAAATAAAATCAACCAAGCCGTACACTTAATAAAATGGGAGTGTAAATGGTCTCAATTACTATTGAGCATCAGGGTTTGAAAAACCTTTTTATAAAACATCATTGCTATATCTTGCTAAAACTGAATTTTCACATAAATTCAAACCCTGTGTATATATGTTCGAACGAGGCCTCGCACTACTTCCAAATAACAGTATATTGACACACACACACATTCAGATAATAGTTTCTTGAAAAGAGGTGATCTCCGTGGTAACACGGATGTTGGGGGGTGCCTAACACCTTCCCCTCGCATAACCAAGTCCCCGGACCCTAATGAATCTTGGTTTCACCGACCCGTTTAGCAGTGTCACATCATTGGGTCAATGTGCAAACCTTTTCTCGATTGTGTTGGTACAACCATTTAAAAAACCAACTGGCGACTCTTAACAGTCCATCGTCGACATTATACATGTTGGACCTTTTTCACTTGTTTTTTCAAACAAATCTCACCTAAAATGAGAACACCAAAGAACAAGTAACGGAAATGGAAATCCAAAAATCCCGACGTCGACAATTCCTTATTCGTCTGACATCACATTTGTGATGAACGAGATTTTTGTAATTTAATTCTTAATATTTATTGAAGTAGATAAATATTTTCGATGATTTAATTATTAGATTAAATAATTAATTGATGCAGTTGTGGTAGATTAATTTAATTATATGTGTTACATTTATTAAATTAATGTGGAGAATTTTTATTATCGAAGTTTGTCATTATGTGAGCTTATTGTATTAAAAGAAATATTTAATAAGCCTAATGTTATTTTAATTTATTTAATTATTAATTAGAGAGTTAATAATTTGACATTATTTATTAATGAGAAATTTAATTATGTGACTGTGAATTTATGAGAATTTATTATATTTTATTTAAAGTAAATTAAATAAGATATTGATTTATTTTATAAAGGAGTGTGACATTATATAACTATAGTATAAGAGGTTTTATTAAATTAATGGGGTATAAGATTTTAAAATGATAGCCAAACATGGCCTTAGTGGGAGTTGAGGGAAGTTACCCATGACTGGGTAACAGACCACAACGCGTCAGTTCCTTCCCTTATTATTATTATACGTATTCTTCTTCTCTTCATTTTCTAAGTTCTACAAGGAAATCACAGAGAGAGAGAATTAAGAATTTGAGAGAATTGTTAGCTGTTTGATTAATTGAGAAAGTTCATCTCTTTTATCTACAGTAAGTTGTGAGTAATCCCTTCCTTCCTGAATTTTAAATTACGTATTAAAGTTTTTATAAAATGGCTTTCAATCATCCTGTAAAGTCTCTGTAATTGGGAAATTGTGTTGTTATATGGATATATGTAATAATTCGAGTAGTATAGCATGTTTTATATATATATTGCATGATTCCCTATCATCAGTTTCATTATATTACACCGTATATGATTGCTTCAAAATTATAGAGTTTGGGTTATGGCCATATGGATCTTATACGTAAATTTAATGTGTCAAACATAAATGTTTTTATAAAATTCCCACTCTTATTTGATTATGCATGTTGTTACGAAGAGACCAAACCTTAAATGAACGGATTCGATGTTATAACGAATCTGTAGTGTTAAAATTTTATGTTCTTGTTCAAAATCTTCAAGAACACAAAGAACAGTGAAATTTATACATTTTAATTCTGTAATTATGTGTTTTAATGGGTTAAAATCATTCTATAGATGTTGAGTAAAGTTTATATACAAATTCTAACATTTGGGTATGCTTAAATTCGGGTAGTAAAATTTAATTGGAGTTTTTTGGCTGTGTTCTGCAATTTTTGCGAATTACAAAACAGTTTCTAGTTCACCGCGGTGCTAGTCTCATGCCTTATATCCAGCGCCGCAGCACCAGGTCTCAAGCCGCAGCGTGAAGACCAAGTAAAAAAGTGGCGCCGCAGCGCCACTCTGCAGAATTTCCAAAAATGAATTATTTTTAAATGTTCAGCCTAGCAATGTGTTAGTAACTTAATGTAATAAACATAAAAATATGTTAGAAGTATAATGAGATATTAAAATAGATACTTAACATGTAAATAACATAAATACATGTGCATTGAATTATGAAATACATAAGTAGCTTATTATTCATGAAGTGTTATTATGTGACAATAAGTGTGATATTTGACTAAGTATAGTCATAACCAAAGTTTAGATAAAAGAATGAATTTATGATTGTTAATTACATTTTAATTAACTAGAGTTGTGAATGTAAATGATATGTAGGATTTAAATCAAAGAACGAGTTTAATTAAAGTGTAATCTACACACAAGGCAAGTTTCCTACCCCTACTTATTATCATTGTTCAAGTTTATTATTTACCTTGAGTAAATTCTCATTACTATTATTCAAGTTCGAATTGTTATATTAAAGATTGATTATCCTTTCAAAGTATGAATTTGTTATACAATATTTGTTCTATTGTATACTTCTTGAGATTATTATTCAATTTGAATATCATTATTGTTGAACCTTGTTAGACTAGTAAGCCTTATTGATTCGACTAGTCCATAGTTGATGAACATTCTAAATTTCAGAACCCTTATTGAATTATCTAAACCAAACTTCCTTTAGTGCGGACTCGAATGTCAAACTGAGACGAACAACCCTGCAAAGGGATTTACTTACGCGTTAGCATTAAGTTATTGTGCACAGTATGGTACTAAGGGTTGATCCCCCTAAGTACGAGTAGAAAGGTCCATAGTCTTATTACTGTTAAAGGTTTCAAGTATAACCCTTGATAACCTAGGACATAGTTCAAGGTCTTATGACCCTCAGAAATCTTTTGATTCTTGTTATTCATTTTTGATTCAAAAATTGATCTTTTATTTCAAGAGTTATTATTTCTCTTGCATGTTATTATTGATTGTTATATTGTTATACTTGTGGGTAATCTTGCTCACTCTTGCGTAATAATAACATTGCAGTTAAGAACGAAGGGGCAGACGAACCTTCCACTAGTAAAGGCAAGGGAAAGCTTAGCAAGTAATGAAGACTGATTATTTATGTGATGTAATTAGAATTGATGTTACTTAAGACTTGTTATTTATATTTCCGCACAGAAGTTTAAGGTTAGTTTAACCTAGGATTGTATTATTATTCGGATGTTGTAACCCTTAAGGGGAAGATTTTAATTCTATCTATTGCATGGTTTGCATTTATTATGGGTAGATAGATAGATGATATTTGTACAGTGAACACCAAATCTCGTGGAATTAAAGTACCCGGATTTGGGGGTGTATCAAGTTGGTATCAAAGATGTAGGTTATGAACCTTAGGTGGGGGAACAACCTTAGGTAGTAGCCTTATAGAAAGAAAATAGTGATGGAAAACTCTTATCGAGTTCTAGGAAATGAATTTTTGTAATTCATTAAAGATAATAAAAGACTTTATGTGCTTATGTATTAATTATGTGGTCACTAGTACGATGTAGTAACTAAAACTCAAAATTTTGTTGTCAGGATGTCAGACGTTGGAGGAACTAGTCGAGCGGGGGAGGAGGAACCCCGAGGACCTATAGTACCTACAGAGGAGGAGCCCAGGGACATTCATGTCGTTAGGGAACAGTTGGTACAGAGGGAGTCATCTCCATTGATCACCGTTGTTGGTTAGGAGCATGAACATGAGACAGATCCTGAGGAGAAATTTGATGAGGAAGAGGAAGAGGAAGAAGAGGAGTTTCCACAGCATTCCATCGATGCTGAGATGTACGATACATTATACGACCGTAACGTGGAGTTATGAGATGAGGTGCAGGATCTGACTGAGTGAGCTATTATTCAACAAATTACTCTCGAGCAGAAGCAGAGGGAGATTTTGACTCTTCACTCACGACTGGGAAATGTAGAATGGGATTTGGTCCATGAGAAAGGTCAAACCGAAGATAAGACCGCAGAGATAGAAAAGTTGAAGAAGGATCTGAAAGAGAGTTCAGAGAGGCTTGCCATAGCAGAGGAGGGCTGGGTAAGAGAGTCACGTCATGCTTGTGATAACCCGAAATTTTGAATAATTAGAATTTTACGAATAAATTTTTTTTTATTTAATATTGACATTGACTGTTAATATTGTACTGAGAATTAATGAGACAAGTCTCGAGAATCAGTCAATATGTGTTATGACTGAGAAAATAGAGTAGAGTTGTGCTTAACAACTTAAGAAAACCCTAACCCTAATTTTTTGGATAGGGATTCGATAGAAAATACAATTAAAATAATTGTATTGTTGATTATGTGTTTGTACTGTATGTTGTTATGTGGATCAATAATTGATCGGATAAGGTTTAATATTAATAAACCTTAATAAAGGATTTAAAACCCAAATCTCAAATTTAGAAAATAAATTGTACAATTAAAACCCTAATTGTACGCCGAAAAACCCTAATTTAAAATCTGGGATTTTCTAAACCCTAATTAGGCAACCCTAATTTTTATTAGCATGCCTAAAGTGTTTGATAAACTTAAATATGATTAGAAAGCACTAATTATATTTTTGTAAGTTAAGTTTCTATTTTAGAAACCCTAATTTTTATTTTAGAAAATTTATTAAACCCTAAATTGGACAATTGTGGGAACTAGAATTTTTAATACCTAAAGGGTTCAAAACCTAAACCCTAGATTTCTCAAACCCTGACCCTAAGGGTTTGCAACAAATGAAAAAAATCTAGAAATAAAAGGAAAAGACTAAAATACCCTTTTTCATATTTTTTTAAATGGTAACTTGTAAGATTTAATTTAGCTTTAGTTGGTCACCAACTATTGTTGACATTTGTGGCACAAGAATCTCAGCCAAATCAGCTCCAATTGACAGCTACAACCTGCAATACATTGAATCAAGTATTATATATAAGTTTAGAGAGAGAAAAAGTCCATAATTTTGGTCATTTTGCAAACCTAGCTCTCACCAACTCTTCCCCATTCAAGACCCACGAAAAATAGAATTGAATCAGTCCCAAATAACTTCCCTTGATCAATCATAAACATCTTGGAGAGCTAAGATCAAAAATCGGAATCAAAAAAGGTATAACACTACTTTTATTTTTGATCCATGTTGTTAAGACAAAGTTTGTGTTTATGTGTTTAGATTAATGCTAGAGGGTGTTTTAAGTTGTGATATGATGATCCATGATGGATCCATAGCATTAAAATGAGTAAAAATTACGTTTTTTTGAAAACTGTTCTTGAGCAGTTTCTGTACTCTGACAAGTAATGTCAGGAGATACAGATCTTTGCTCGTTTGTTGTTTTTGTTGTTTTAAACTAGATATTGGTAGCCTGGTAGTAGGTCTTTAATCTGTAGTTGGTATTACTGCTAAATGATGTCTGGATCGGGAGTTATTAACGGTCAAAACCCGTTGACCGGGATTGACCAAGTGAATTTTTGGGCAGCCCAGAACGTTGAAATCAGGGTCTGACAATGTTTTTCAAGGTCTGGATCTGTCAGATGTTGTGTTGTTTGATGTTTTGTTTGTGACCAAGTTGTAGTCTGCTAGATCTACTACAATAATATGTCCTTAAATCTTTTAAACCATCATTGTAGCGATTTGAGTGGTTAGTCAAACTAGCTTACTCGTCATGAATGTCTGTTTTCTGGAACTTCCAGAAAACGCATGAACACGGTTTCTGTCAGAGTTTGACCGGATTGTATCTTGTAGATCTGTTGTTGTTAAACTGATGTGTTGCTTTGTGAGTGTTCTATGACATACGGTCTATAATGGTAAACCTTTAAATCACATAAAATACGACCAGAACATGGATTAAAATGAAGTTGAAAGTAGCAACTCGGTACTGATTAAGCCCAGAAAAACCCAGAATGGGTCTGACAGCTTCTTTGAAGCTCTAGATCTTGCCGTATTGTTATTTTTTGATCTAAGTGTGAGTTTCATGTTGTATTGTTACATTTTGGCTACACGATCACACTTCAAACAAGTCCAGAAACAATTTGAGCCGAGAATTAAGGCCGGTCAAACAAGACAGGTTGAGCTGCCGGCTGTCAGTGTTCTTGAGCTCAAGAACACCAACAGCAACGCTTTGTGTCGCTAAAGGCCTTTAGCGACGGTTTTAATTAATTTAATTTTCAGAATTTTCGGAAATTATTAAAAAATAGAAATAAATTCTAAAAATTACCAAAAATGGTTTTAAAAATTATTTTAAATTATAAAAAATAATTTTTGACCAATTGGAATATTTTTCTTTAATATTTATAATTATTTAAATATTAAAGGTATTTAATTTATTTAATTAGTGTATTAAATAAATTAGAGAAAAATGATTTAATATTATGAAAAATCATTTTAAATAAGAAAAATGTATTTAAAAATATTTTGAGTTATAAAATGTAACTTTTAATATTTTTGGAGAATGTTCATTAATAATTTAATATTAATGATATTAGATTTATTTGATTACTAAATTAAATAAATAAGATAAAAATGATTTTAATGATTTAAAAATCATTTTAATTGAGAATAAAGTGTTAGAAAATATTTTAAATTATAAAATATAATTTTCAATATTTTTGGAGAATT
Source organism: Panax japonicus (assembly GCA_020205505.1). NCBI lineage: Eukaryota > Viridiplantae > Streptophyta > Magnoliopsida > Apiales > Araliaceae > Panax > Panax japonicus. The sequence continues at coordinate 36,828,023 of CM035113.1, read as the reverse complement.
TTCATTAATAAAATAATATTAATGATATTTGATTTATTTAATTATTATATTAAATAAAGGAATTAAAAATGATTTTATTGATTTAAAAATCATTTAAAAATAAGAAAAATGGTTTAAAAATATTTTAAGTTATAATTAATGACTTTTAATATTTGGATAATAATTTCATTAACATTTATATATTAATGGTGATGATTTAAAAATGATTTTAATTACTTTAAAAATTATTTAAGTAGAATATTGATGATTTAAAAATATTTTAAGTTATTGATGATAACTTTAATATTTTGGAATGAATGTTATTATTAAATATTAATAATGATAAGATTATTTGATAATTAAATCATTTAAAAATGATTTAAGTGTTTGAAAAATTATTATAAATTATAATAATTGTTTGATAATTATTAAAAGCTTTCGAAAAATATTATTAATGATAATTGATTTATCTAAATTAATATTGAAGCTTAGAGACCAAGTTTAATTGACAATCAATGTGTTAATTGTCGGGTATGGTGACCAGAACACCGAGAATGGACCGAAGTCCAACCAGACTGAATTAGTTTGACATGTTAAGTGTTTATATAGGTTATAAACACTAATGTGACTATGTGGTAATGTGTCTAGGAGAAGTTTGACTGTAAAATACAGTGTTATGTGTTATAAATGATTGTGCTAATTGTGAGACCTACATTATTGGTTATAGGTCTTTCGAAATCAGATAAGTATATTGTGTAGCTGTAATCAGCAGAAGAGGCAAGTTCCCTAACTCAACCTTGAGTTATTTCATTCAAATATTATTGGTGGTTAATTATTGTTGATTAAGCCACGTCCAGGGATTTATTGTTGAAATTAAATTTTTGAATTAGAAAATATATATTCGTAGAATTACTGTTGTTGGATATTCATATCTGTAGAAGTTAGAATTGACAGTACAGATAATTCCTGTTTATTGTCGAATTATGTTGAGAAATGTATTAGCCAATTATTCTGGTTAGACAAACATTGGTAAAAACTTGTTAGGTTTGAGAAGAGAAGCAAATAGAATTTGAAATCCTAGTATTTCGTTGTAAAATCAAACTTTTGATTCCAAGACTGAGAAGAACAACCTTTTATATAAAGGGAACATTTTGTTGGACGTGAATTCGACTTTTGCGCGCGTTTTGAGTATTATGCATAATATAGGGTACAAATAGTTGGCCGGCTCTGAGTACTTGCAGAGGGGTATGATTTAATCTTTATGGTTATCTGATACACCTGAGTATTTATCAAGTAAATCTTTCATATCTACCCGAGAAAATAAAGTTCAAGATCTTGTGTGATCACTCAGTATAAATCTGGAGAAATATTTCATTCGTAGAATTGATTCTAGATTATTCACTAGAATACCGTAGAAACTTTGAAAGCGTTGTACTCTTTCATTAGTGAATTATTATGTTGTATAGAATACGAGAAAACTTGTTATTGAATAACGATTTGTTCAGCTATTTCAAAGTTCCCCGAACTTTGGTTTCATTCTATCAAAATAGATAGTTTGTTGTTTTGAATCCTTATACATTTATTCTATGTATTAACTTGCGGGGCAAATTAGTTGCTCACCCTTGCTAAATAAAATTTTTCAGCTAGGGGCGAAGTTGCAGGAGGTGATGTGAAGCAGGACAAGGGAAAAGGCATAGTTATAAATTAATTGTGTTGAATATATTTATTATGTTATATTGTAAACCCTTTTTGTATATCTAAAGGGTATGTTTGTAAAGTTAAGGTTAGAGAACCTGGGTAATGTATTGAGAAACTCTGATAAAAATTCATGTAAGATACTATCTATATATATTATGGGTAGTTAAATGTTATTTATATTGTGGATCGTGAACACCAAACTCGGGAGTCAGGTAACCCGGATTTGGGGGTGTCACAGGTTGGTATCAGAGCTGTAGTGACCAAGGTGTCACTAGCTGGTAGTGGAGCTGTAAGTTATAAACCTTAAGTGGGGTGGGGAAAAAACCCTAGGATTATAACCATAAGCGAGATAGAGAATCATTTAGAGTACTAAGTGAGAGATTGCAGAAGCGTATCGATAATGAGAAATGTGGACACATAGTTTGAGAATGTTGTACTAGAAAAGTACTAATCAAGTTGTTTAAAACTGATTGTAGGATGTCTAAAGAAGGTGAAAAGAGTGCGGAGATGCTAGCGGCTGTTGCACCAGTGCCAGTAGCCGGGGTGCCAGTACAAAGCGAATCGGTTGAGAAGTTGGGAGAAGATGAACCAATGGTTAATCTGGGGAGTGATCATGACGATTATCCCGAGATATATCTGAGTGGAGATGAGGAGGCCGAGTCTGAGCCAGCTAAGGTGGATTTAAAGAATAAGATCAAAGTTGGAGAACAAGATCAGCTATCTGTGGAAGTCCAGGAACTCCGAAGCAAGGTATTTCTCTTGGAGGAGTTGTGGAAGACGGAGCGGGCATTACGTGAAATGACTGAAGAACGAAATGAGCTGAAGGCGCAAGTGGAAAGGATGAAGACTGAAGGTGGAGGATCGTTTGAGGGAACAATCAAGCAGCAGAAGGACAAGAAAAAGAGGAAGAGGGACAACGACAGCCCTAATTCTGGAAATTCGAACCCAAAGAAGAAGCAAGCTTGTATCAAGTCTGGAAAGACTCACGCTGGAGAATGCATGATGTGGAAGAATGTATGCTTCAACTGCAAGCAGGAAGGACATATTTCTCTGCATTGTCCTAAGCCAAATTTGAGGAAGTGTTTTTCATGTGGGCAGACGGGTCACGGATTCAACAAGTGTCCCAGCAAGAAGATGACTAGTTAAGGAAGTGGTTGGTAGACAAATTAGATATATGTAATCGTATCTTTTGGTAGAAGTTTCTGATATTAAGATATGTAATATCAAGAACGGTGTTTGACCATATGTAAATATATGTTTGTATGAATAAAATCTTTATTTTCTATTATGAATATAAGATTAAAATGAAATTGTGTGTTCTTAAAACTCATACTTATGTGACATTCCTAACTTATAGTTATATGAAATGTTTATGAACCCCTCAGCGAACGGACGCCAAAGGTCAGACTAGGGTAAGTTCGTAAACTCATATAATCGTGGCCAGGTTATGAACTCATAAGTGTAGTTTTATGAAATGGAAATAGTAATGTGAAATTGGAGAATGTCAACTTTTTGTGTAAAGTTGGGGAATTGCAACTTTTGAAAAGTTGTGTGTGTTAACCCTAGTATTATTTTAAAGGGATAGTTATGTGTGTTAAGTACTATAGGTACTATGTGCTATTTGAATAAATATGCGATTACTTGAAAACTTTGTGTTGAATTCTTATTGTGTTAAGAATTTGTATAGAAAAGTGTATTAATATAAGATTTTCATTTAAATCAGATCATGTCGCCTAGACGACAGAATCGAAACCAAAGAGAAGAGCAATCAGTAAATAACGAAGGAGGTCAAGTGGACCCGATGTAGAATTTTGTGGATATGTTGGCCCAAGCTATGGAAAATAGGGCTTCAGCCAGGGGAAGACCAAGGAATCAGCCAGCCGACGGATTGGCTAATTTTAAGGATTTTAAAGCGGTAGGACCGCCGGAATTTAAGGGGACTACGGATCCGATCGAAGCCCAAACTTGGGTGAAGGAGATAGAGAAAGCTTTCGTGATTGCGCGAGTTGCGGAAGAACAAAAGACAGCGTTCGCAACATATCTAATTTAGGGAGACGAACCAAGCAAGAGCTGGTACAGCAGTGGTGACGTGGGCACGATTTAAAGAATTATTCTTTGAGAACTACTTCTCACCGAGTATGCAAGCTCGGATGAAAGTTAAGTTCTTGGAACTTAAGCAGGAGAATTTGTCTGTTTCGGAGTATGCTGCTAAATTCAACGAATTGGCGCAATTTACACCACATCAGGTGGATACAGAAGCAAGAAAAACAAGAAGGTTTGAGAACGGATTGAAGCCCGGGATTTACAACAAAGTAGTTGTGCTGCAGATTAACACTTTTGCGGCTCTACTGGAGAAAGCTTTAATTGCTGAAGGAGGAAGCGAGGCTGCATCTCGTTTTCATCAGGAGAAGAAGAAGAATACCAATGAAGGTGGAAGTAGTGGTGGTAGTAACCCAAACAAGAGGAAGTGGAGTGAGAATACCCAATCGGGTAATAAAACTGAAGGAAATAAGAAAGGAGGAGGGCCGTGTGCAAATTGTGGGAAGAACCATGCTGGAGTGTGTCTGAAGAGGAAAGGAGTTTGTTACAACTGTGGTCAAGAGGGGCACATGTCACCTAATTGTCCCAACCCAAAGAAGATACAAGGTTGTTTTGCCTGTGGATCAACTGATCATCTGGTGCGAAATTGTCCGAAGAAGAATGCGAAAAAAGAAAGTGCCAACAAGAGACCTGGTGGTGGAACCTTGGCGATTCGAGGACCTGCACAGCCAGGAAGACCAACAGCCCGTACATTCAACATGACGGCGCTAGACGCAGTGGATACTCAGGAGGTAGTAGCAGGTAACGATTTCGTTTAGAAATAAAATTACGCGAGTATTATGATTTAGATAATTCTGTGAACTGTTATCTTTTATAGATTTAAGTCACAGGTTAGAATTTGAAACACAAATTAAAATTGTGTTGATAACAACGAATTGATGATACAACTTTAAAAGATTGTAGAGAATAAGAAAGCGGTGATTCCGAGGACGGAATCCTTTTAAGGAGGGGTGAATGTGATAACCCGAAATTTTGAATAATTAGAATTTTACGAATAAATTTTTTTTTATTTAATATTGACATTGACTGTCAATATTGTACTGAGAATTAGTGAGACAAGTCTCGAGAATCAGTCAATATGTGTTCTGACTGAGAAAATAGAGTAGAGTTGTGCTTAACAACTTTAGAAAATCCTAACCCTAATTTTTGGATAGGGATTCGATAGAAAATATAATTAAAATAATTGTATTGTTGATTATGTGTTTGTACTGTATGTTGGGATTTAAAACCCAAATCTCAAATTTAGAAAATAAATTGTACAATTAAAACCCTAATTGTACGCCGTGAAACCCTAATTTAAAATCTGGGATTTTCTAAACCCTAATTAGGCAACCCTAATTTTTATTAGCATGCCTAAAGTGTTTGATAAACTTAAATATGATTAGAAAGCACTAATTATATTTTTGTAAGATAAGTTTCTATTTTAGAAACCCTAATTTTTATTTTAGAAAATTTATTAAACCCTAAATTGGACAATTGTGGGAACTAGAATTTTTAATACCTAAAGGGTTCAAAACCTAAATCCTAGATTTCTCAAACCCTAACCCTAAGGGTTTGCAACAAATGAAAAAAATCTAGAAATAAAAAGAAAAGACTAAAATACCCTTTTTCATATTTTTTTTTTAAATGGTAACTTGTAAGATTTAATTTAGCTTTAGTTGGTCACCAACTATTGTTGACATTTGTGGCACAAGAATCTCAGCCAAATCAGCTCCAATTGACAGCTACAACCTGCAATACATTGAATCAAGTATTATATATAAGTTTAGAGAGAGAGAAAGTCCATAATTTTGGTCATTTTGCAAACCTAGCCTCACCAAATCTTCCCCATTCAAGACCCACGAAAAATAGAATTGAATCAGTCCCAAATAACTTCCCTTGATCAATTATAAACATCTTGGAGAGCTAAGATCAAAAATCAGAATCAAAAAAGGTATAACCCTACTTTTATTTTTGATCCATGTTGTTAAGACAAAGTTTGTGTTTATGTGTTTAGATTAATGCTAAAGGGTGTTTTAAGTTGTGATATGATGATCCATGATGGATCCATAGCATTAAAATGAGTAAAAATTACGTTTTTTTGAAAACTGTTCTTGAGCAGTTTCTGTACTCTGACAAGTAATGTCAGGAGATACAGATCTTTGCTCGTTTGTTGTTATTGTTGTTTTAAACTTGATATTGGTAGCCTGGTAGTAGGTCTTTAATCTGTAGTTGGTATTACTGCTAAATGATGTCTGGATCGGGAGTTATTAACGGTCAAAACCCGTTGACCGGGATTGACCAAGTGAATTTCTGGGCAGCCCAGAACGTTGAAATTAGGGTCTGACAATGTTTTTCAAGGTCTGGATCTGTCAGATGTTATGTTGTTTGATGTTTTGTTTGTGACCAAGTTGTAGTCTGCTAGATCTACTACAATAATATGTCCTTAAATCTTTTAAACCATCATTGTAGCGATTTGAGTGGTTAGTCAAACTAGCTTACTCGTCATGAATGTCTGTTTTCTGAAATTTCCAGAAAACGCATGAACACGGTTTCTGTCAGAGTTTGACCGGATTGTATCTTGTAGATCTGTTGTTGTTAAACTGATGTGTTGCTTTGTGAGTGTTCTATGACATACGGTCTATAATGGTAAACCTTTAAATCACATAAAACACGACCAGAACATGGATTAAAATGAAGTTGAAAGTAGCAACTCGGTACTGATTAAGCCCAGAAAAACCCAGAATGGGTCTGACAGCTTCTTTGAAGCTCTAGATCTTGTCGTATTGTTATTTTTTGATCTAAGTGTGAGTTTCATGTTGTATTGTTACATTTTGGCTACACGATCACACTTCAAACAAGTCCAGAAACAATTTGAGCCGAGAATTAAGGCCGGTCAAACAAGACAGGTTGAGCTGCCGGCTGTCAGTGTTCTTGAGCTCAAAAACACCAACAGCGACGTTTTGTGTCGCTAAAGGCCTTTAGCGACGGTTTTAATTAATTTAATTTTCAGAATTTTCGGAAATTATTAAAAAATAGAAATAAATTCAAAAAATTACCAAAAATGGTTTTAAAAATTATTTTAAATTATGAAAAATAATTTTTGACCAATTGGAATATTTTTCTTTAATATTTATAATTATTTAAATATTAAAGGTATTTAATTTATTTAATTAGTGTATTAAATAAATTAGAGAAAAATGATTTAATATTATGAAAAATCATTTTAAATAAGAAAAATGTATTTAAAAATATTTTGAGTTATAAAATGTAACTTTTAATATTTTTGGAGAATTTTCATTAATAATTTAATATTAATGATATTAGATTTATTTGATTACATAATTAAATAAATAAGATAAAAATGATTTTAATGATTTAAAAATTATTTTAATTGAGAATAAAGTGTTAGAAAATATTTTAAATTATAAAATATAATTTTCAATATTTTTGGAGAATTTTCATTAATAAATTAATATTAATGATATTTGATTTATTTAATTATTATATTAAATAAAGGAATTAAAAATAATTTTATTGATTTAAAAATCATTTAAAAATAAGAAAAATGGTTTAAAAATATTTTAAGTTATAATTAATGACTTTTAATATTTGGATAATAATTTCATTAATATTTATATATTAATGGTGATGATTTAAAAATGATTTTAATTACTTTAAAAATCATTTAAGTAGAATATTGATGATTTAAAAATATTTTAAGTTATTGATGATAACTTTAATATTTTGGAATGAATGTTATTATTAAATATTAATAATGATAAGATTATTTGACAATTAAATCATTTAAAAATGATTTAAGTGTTTGAAAAATTATTATAAATTATAATAATTGTTTGATAATTATTAAAAGCTTCCGAAAAATATTATTAATGATAATTGATTTATCTAAATTAATATTGAAGCTTAAAGACCAAGTTTAATTGACAATCAATGTGTTAATTGTCGGGTATGGTGACCAGAACACCGAGAATGGACCGAAGTCCAACCAGACTGAATTAGTTTGACTTGTTAAGTGTTTATATAGGTTATAAACACTAATGTGGCTATGTGGTAATGTGTCTAGGAGAAGTTTGACTGTAAAATACAGTGTTATGTGTTATAAATGATTGTGCTAATTGTGAGACCTACATTATTGGTTATAGGTCTTTCGAAATCAGATAAGTATATTGTGTAGCTGTAATCAGCGGAAGAGGCAAGTTCCCTAACTCAACCTTGAGTTATTTCATTCAAATATTATTAGTGGTTAATTATTGTTGATTAAGCCACGTCCAGAGATTTATTGTTGAAATTAAATTTTTGAATTAAAAAATATGTATTCGTAGAATTACTGTTGTTGGATATTCATATATGTAGAAGTTAGAATTGACAGTACAGATAATTCTTGTTTATTGTCGAATTATGTTGAGAAATGTATTAGCCAATTATTCTGGTTAGACAAACATTGGTAAAAACTTATTAGGTTTGAGAAGAGACACAAATAGAATTTGAAATCCTAGTATTTTGTTGTAAAATCAAACTTTTGATTCCAAGACTGAGAAGAACAACCTTTTATATAAAGGGAACATTTTGTTGGTCGTGAATTCGACTTTTGCGCGCGTTTTGAGTATTATGCATAATATAGGGTACAAAGAGTTGGCCGGCTCTGAGTACTTGCAGAGGGGTATGATTTAATCTTTATGGTTATCTGATACACCTGAGTATTTATCAAAGTAAATCTTTGATATCTACCCGAGAAAATAAAGTTCAAGATCTTGTGTGATCACTCAGTATAAATCTGGAGAAATATTTTATTCGTAGAATTGATTCTAGATTATTCACTAGAATACCGTAGAAACTTTGAAAGCGTTGTACTCTTTCATTAGTGAATTATTATGTTGTATAGAATACGAGAAAACTTGTTATTGAATAACGATTTGTTCAGCTATTTCAAAGTTCTCCGAACTTTGGTTTCATTCTATCAAAATAGATAGTCTGTTATTTTGAATCCTTATACATTTATTGTATGTATTAACTTGCGGGGCAAATTAGTTGCTCACCCTTGCTAAATAAAATTTTTCAGCTAGGGGCGAAGTTGCAGGAGGTGCTGTGAAGCAGGACAAGGGAAAAGGAATAGTTATAAATTAATTGTGTTGAATATATTTATTATGTTATATTGTAAACCCTTTTTGAATATCTAAAGGGTATGTTTGTAAAGTTAAGGTTAGAGAACCTGGGTAATGTATTGAGAAACTCTGATAAAAATTCATGTAAGATACTATCTATATATATTATGGGTAGTTAAATGTTATTTATATTGTGGATCGTGAACACCAAACTCGGGAGTCAGGTAACCCGAATTTGGGGGTGTCACAGTGCTGATCTTGTAGAAGAGGGTGGTCCTGCAAAGAAAGCAAAACTTGGAGAGACATACTCTACACTTAATTATGCAATGGATGAGGCCCAGGATCGAGTTTTGAGGTACCTCATCCAATTCGAAGGACTTCCATCGTACATTCTGGATCGCAGGACGATGTCTCGTATCATAGAAGAGGAGCGTGGCAAGGCTATTCAGCACCTTGACAGACAGTGATATAATCTGTTTAATTATGTGAAAGACTTAGTTTTTATATGTAAATTCTGATATGTTTATGAATGAAGGAATATTTTAATATTTAAATCATGTGGATTCTTTATCTCAGGATGGTGGATGTAAATAGCAGTTATGCTATCGTTTGATGTAAAACTTTTTGTTTGAATTAAATATATTAAGTTGTTTGAGATGATGTGTTAAATGATTATATTAAATTGTTGAGTTAAGTCTTAAATATTTAGAGAATTTAATAGAGATTTAATAAGCATATATCTTTTTAACAGAAATATGCCACCACGAAGAAGACAACAACGTCAACCAGCTCAGGAAGAGTCTACCAATAATAATAATAACGCCAATGCTAATCCAGTTCAGCAATTGGTTAACTTGCTAGCTGGAGCAATGAATAATCAACCTCAAGCTCCACCAAATACTACGTTTAAAGATTTCAAGGCAGTGGGACCGCCAGAATTTAAAGTTTCCATGAACCCGATCGAGGCTCAAACTTGGGTTATGGAAATGGAGAAGGTTTTCGACGTTGCTAGGGTTAGAGAAGACCTGAAGACCGCTTTTGCAACATTTATGATGAAGTCTGAAGCTAGCTATTGGTGGCAAGCAAACAAATTTCATGGAGGTGAAGGTGTTATTACTTGGGAGAGATTTAAAGAAAAATTTTTTGAGATGTACTTCCCAACCAGCTCACTGAACCAGATGGAGGTTCAATTTTTGTAATTAAAGCAGGGATATATGAGCGTACCTGATTATGTGGCTAGATTCAACGAGTTAGCGAGGTTCACCCCATATCAAGTACACACTGATGAGAGAAAAGCCAGAAGATTCGAACAAGGACTAAAGCCTTGGGTATACAGTAAAGTATGAATGGTTCAGATAAACACTTTTACTGGAGTACTGGAAAAGGCCATCCTCGCTGAAGGTGGAAGCGAAGCAGTGACCAAATACAATCAAGATCAGAAGAAGAAGAAGAAGAAGAAGAAGAAGAAGAAGAAGAAGAAGCAGAAGAAGAAGAGTGAAGGTGAAGTAAATAACAAGGCTAGTGGAAGTGGCACAAGAGGTGGCAATTTTAATCAGAAGAAAAGGTGGAATGAAAACTCATCATTGGGGAATCAACAAGGAAGTCAGAAGAAAAGAATTGAAGCATGCCCAACCTGCGGGAAAGCTCATCTAGAAGTTTGTATAAAGGGAAAAAGAGTGCTATAATTGTGGTCAGGAAGGCCACATAACACCTAACTGTCCAAACCCAAAGAAGGGTGCTTGTTTCACTTGTGGTTCAAAGGATCATTTGGCAAGAGACTGTCCTAAAAAGGGATCAGGAGGGTCAGGATCAGAAGGAAATCGGGGAAATAACAGTGGAAATGCCTTAACTATCACCAGACCAACCGCTACAAACCGACCGACCACCAGGACTTTCAACATGACGGTGCAATGCAGTTCAGTCTCGTGATGTGGTGTCAGGTATCATTCCGATCAATAAAATTAATGCTTATGTTTTATTTGATTCGGGTGCTACTTGTTTCTTTATACCCAATGACTTTGCCAAGAATTTAGATTTGCCTAAGAATGAATTGGATTACCCCATGAACATAGAAATTGCGAATAGAGAAATAATCCATGTTAAGTACGTACATAAGAACTATAGAGTGGATATTAAGGGTAATATCATGAACGTAGATCTTATCCCTATTCGACTTGGGGAATTTGACGTTATTTTGGGAATGGACTGGTTATTTAATTACGGGGCTGTAATTGATTGCCAAAAGAAGCGTATTAACCTTATGACCCCGTCAAAGGTTGTGTTTTATGGTAGCAAGTCACCTAGACAAGCGATTTGTCTGACGATGATGCAGGCCAGGAAGTTGTTAAGATAAGGCTGTGTAGGATACTTAGAGTACATAGTCGACAGTCGAAAAGAGAATCCGAAGGTAGAAGAAATACCGATTATGAGGGACTTCGTCGACGTTTTTCCATACGATTTGCCAGGACTTCCACCAGATAGAGAGGTAGATTTCGTGATCGATTTGGTGCCCGGAACTGCTCCCATATCGAAAGCACCATACCGCATGGCACCAGTAGAGATGAAAGAATTAATGGTCCAACTACAAGAATTACTGGACAAGAAGTATATACAACCAAGTGTATCACCGTGGGGAGCGCCGGTTTTATTTGTAAAGAAGAAGGATGGGACAATGCGGCTCTACATAGACTATAGAGAACTGAATAAGGTCACGATCAAGAACAGATATCCATTACCGAGGATCGACGACCTATTTGATTAATTGAAGGGAGCGAGATACTTTTCCAAGATAGACTTGAGGAGCGGTTATCATCAACTGAAGGTGAGGCCAGAGGATGTACCGAAGACAGCGTTCAGAACGCGATATGGTCACTACAAATTTTTAGTAATGTCGTTTGGTCTTACGAATGCTCCTGCAGCATTTATGGGACTAATGAATGGTGTGATCAAGTCATTTTTGGACAAATTCATAGTGGTATTTATAGATGATATTTTGGTCTATTCGAAAACCAAAGAAGAACACGAAGAGCATTTGAGATTAACATTGGAAGTATTGAGAAGGGAAAAGTTGTATGCCTAGTTTTCGAAATTAAAATTTTGGATTGAACGAGTGCAATTTCTTGGGCATGTGATCGATAAAAATGGAATTTCGGTAGACCCATCCAAAGTCGAAGCCGTGATTAACTGGGATTAGCCGAGAACACCGTCGGAAGTTAGATGTTTTCTTGGATTGACAGGATATTATAGAAGGTTCATACTAGACTTTTCAAAGATCGAAACTCCGTTAATGAATTTAACTCGAAAAGCTGTGAAATTTGTTTGGACGGATAAGTGTTAGGAAAGCTTTCAAGAATTGAAGAAGAGGTTGAGTACAGCAGCTGTATTGTCTCTTCCATACGATACAGGAAATTTTGTTATTTATAGTGATACGTCGCATAAAGGACTTGGATGTGTGCTGATGCAAAAAGGCAATGTCATTGCATATGCATCACGACAATTGAAGGATTACGAGAAGGGATATCCGACCCATGACTTGAAGTTTGTTGTAGTTGTTTTTACTTTGAAAATTTGGAGGCACTATCTCTACGGGGAGAAGTGTGAAATATATACGGATCACAAGAGTCTGAAATATATTTTCACATAGAAGGATTTGAATATGCATCAAAGAAGATGGTTGTAATTAATTAAGGATTACGACTGTGAAATTTTATACCATCTGGGTAAAGCAAATGTGGTCGCCGATGCCTTAAGTAGAAAGGGTCGTGAGAAATTGATGAAGTTGACTGCTCAGGAGGAGCTAATTTCAGAAATGGAGAAACAAGAGTTAGAAGTGAAGTATCCTATGGAGATTGATGAAAAGCTATTTTAGATGCAATCTGGTACAACTCTACTAGATAATGTAAAGGAGGCTCAGCTTCAGGACGAAGAATGTAAAAAGGTGACAAAGAAGATATCTGAAGGAACTGAACCGAGATTTAAGATGGATAAGGAAGGAATACTGAGATTTGAAAGTAGAATTTGGGTTCCGCCAATACAAGAAATTAAGGAAGAAATTTTGAACGAGGCTCATAGTTCACGATATTTGATTCACCTTGGTAGTACCAAAATGTACCAAGATCTTTGACAACATTTCTGGTGGCCAAATTTAAAACGAGATGTTGCAGAATGTGTTGCCAAGTGTCTTACCTATCAGAAAGTGAAAGCAGAACATCAGAGACCAAGTGGATTGCTACAACCATTAGAGATCCCAGAATGGAAATGGGAACAAATTACAATGGACTTCATGTTTGGCCTACCTACGACTCAGAAAGGATACGACACAGTATGGGTTATCGTTGACCGACTGACGAAATCTGCACACTTCCTTCTGATCAAAATCAGATTCAACTTAGATCAGTTGGCGAGGTTATACGTAAAAGAGATTATTTTGAGGCACGGAGTTCCGGTGATAATTATTTCTGATAGAGATCCGCGCTTCACATTGAATTTCTGGAAACGTCTTCAGGAATGCATGGGTACACAATTGCGAATGAGTACAGCATACCACCCTCAAATAGACGGACAGAGCGAAAGAACAATTCAGACATTAAAAGATATGCTAAGACCCTGTGTGATGGACTTTAAAGGAAATTGGGATGATCACCTACCGTTAGTAGAGTTCGGCTACAACAACAGTTACCAAACTAGTATTGGCATGTTGCCTTATAAAGCGTTATATGGTAGAAAGTGCAGAAATCTGCTTTATTGGGATGAAGTTGGTGAAAGGCAATTGCTAGGGCCAGAATTGGTATAGCAGACAGCAGAAATAGTCAAAGTCATCCGAGCATGACTGGTAGCAGCTCAAGGTAGACAGAAGAAATACGCTGATCCACATCGTAAAAATATCAAATTTGAATCAGGTAGTTATGTTTTCTTGAAGGTCTCTCCTTGGAAGGGAAAGATTAGGTTCGAAAAGAAAAGGAAATTGAGCCCAAGATTCATTGGACCATTTGAAGTATTGAGAAGAATCAGAGAAGTTGCGTACAAGGTAGCCCTACCTCCAGCACTCGAGAATGTCCATAACGTCTTCTAGTTTCTGTTTTACGACCCTACAAACCCGATTACAAGCATGTAATTGAATACGAACTCCTACATTTTCAAAAAGACTTATCTTACGAAAAAATTCATGTTCAAATTGTCGATAGAAAAGAACAAGTTCTCAGAAGCAAAGTAATACCTTATGTTAAGGTAATTTGGAGGAACCACAACGCTGAAGAAGCTACGTGGCAACTCGAAGAGAATATGATGAAGAATTACCCTCATTTATTTACTTAATTATGTGTAAGCGATTCTGGGGACAGAATCTTTGTAAGGGGGGAAGAATGTAACGGGTCGAATTTATTGACTCGTGATTCTGGGGACAGAATCCTTTTAAGGGGGGAAAGATGTGACGAACGAGATTTTTGTAATTTAATTCTTAATATTTATTGAAGTAGATAAATATTTTGAATGATTTAATTATTAGATTAAATAATTAATTGATGCGATTGTGGTAGATTAATTTAATTATATGTGTTACATTTATTAAATTAATATGGAGAATTTTTATTATCGAAGTATGTCATTATGTAAGCTTATTGTATAAAAAGAAATATTTAATAAGCCTAATGTTATTTTAATTAATTTAATTATTAATTAGAGAGTTAATAATTTGACATTATTTATTAATGAGAAATTTAATTATGTGACTATGTGAATTTATGAGAATTTATTATTTTTTATTTAAAGTAAATTAAATAAGATATTGATATATTTTATAAAGGAGTGTGACATTATTTAACTATAGTATAAGAGGTTTTATTAAATTAATGGGGTATAAGCTTTTAAAATGATAGCCAAACATGGCCTTAGTGGGAGTTGAGGGAAGTTACCCATGACTGGGTAACTGACCACAACGTGTCAGTTCCTTCCCTTATTATTATTATACGTATTCTTCTTCTCTTCATTTTCTAAGTTCTACAAGGAAATCACAGAGAGAGAGAATTAAGAATTTGAGAGAATTGTTAGTTGTTAGATTAATTAAGAAAGTTCATCTCTTCTATCTACAGTAAGCTGTGAGTAATCCCTTCCTTCCCAAATTTTAAATTACGTATTAAAGTTTTTATAAAATGGCTTTCATTCATCCTGTAAAGTCTCTGTAATTGGGAAATTGTGTTGTTATATGGATATATGTAATAATTCGAGTAGTATAGTATGTTATATATATATATATATATATATATATATATATATATATATATATATATATATTGCATGATTCAGTATCATCAGTTTCATTATATTACACCGTATATGATTGCTTCAAAATTACAGAGTTTGGGTTATGGCCATATGGCCCTTATACGTAAATTTTATGTGTCAAACATAAATGTTTTTATAAAATTCCCACTCTTATTTGATTATGCATGTTGTTACGAAGAGACCAAACCTTAAATGAACGAATTCGGTATCCGCAACGCCACTCTGCAAAATGTCCATAAATGAATTATTTTTAAATGTTAAGCCTAGCAATGTGTTAGTAACTTAATGTAATAAACATAAAAATATGTTAGAAGTATAATGAGATATTAAAATAGATACTTAACATGTAAATAACATAATTACATGTGGATTGAATTATGAAATACATAAGTAGCTTATTATTTAAGAAGTGTTATTATGTGACAATAAGTGTGATATTTGACTAAGTATAGTCATAACCAAAGTTTAGATAAAAGAATGAATTTATGATGGTTAATTATATTATAATTAACTAGAGTTGTGAATGTAAATGATATGTAGGATTTAAATCAAAGAACGAGTTTAATTAAAGTGTAATCTACACACAAGGCAAGTTTCTTACCCTTACTTGTTATCATTGTTCAAGTTTATTATTACCTTGAGTAAATTCTCATTACTATTATTCAAGTTCGAATTGTTATATTAAAGATTGATTATCCTTTCAAAGTATGAATTTGTTATACAATATTTGTTCTATTGTATACTTCTTGAGATTATTATTCAATTTGAATATCATTATTGTTGAACCTTGTTAGACTAGTAAGCCTTATTGATTCGACTAGTCCATAGTTGATGAACATTCTAAATTTCAGAACCCTTATTGAATTATCTAAACCAAACTTCCTTTAGTGCGGACTCGAATGTCAAACTGAGACGAACAACCCTGCAAAGGGATTTACTTATGCGTTAGCATTAAGTTATTGTGCACAGTATGGTACTAAGGGTTGATCCCCCTAAGTATGAGTAGAAAGGTCCATAGTCTTATTACTGTTAAAGGTTTCAAGTATAAACCTCGATAACCTAGGACATAGTTCAACGTCTTATGACCCTCAGAAATCTTTTGATTCTTGTTATTCATTCTTGATTCAAAAGTTGAGCTTTTATTTCAGAAGTTATTATTTCTCTCGCATGTTATTATTCATTGTTATATTGTTATACTTGTGGGCAATCGAGCTCACTCTTGCATAATAATAACATTGCAGTTAAGAACGAAAGGGCAGACGAACCTTCCACTAGTAAAGGCAAGGGCAAGCTTAGCAAGTAATGAAGACTGATTATTTATGTGATGTAATTAGAATTGATGTTACTTAAGACTTATTGTTTATATTTTCCCACAGATGTTTAAGGTTAGTTTAACCTGGGATTGTATTATTATTCAGATGTTGTAACCCTTAAGGGGAAGATTTGAATTCTATCTATTGCATGGTTTGCATTTATTATGGGTAGATTGATATATGATATTTGTACAGTGAACACCAAATCCCGTGGAATTGAAGTACCCGAATTTGGGGGTGTCACAACATTGTCATGGTTAGTGATTATAGATATCCCCGCAGTCTCATTCACTCTATTGTTAACATTCTCAACAGCCATTCTCAAATACTGCCATAAAACAAGGGTTAATTAAACACATTAACGTATCACATAATATTCGTATTTTATGACCGATCAACAAATAAGCTTAGGTAGGACACACTAACGAAGGATTTACTCATCTCTCCCCTCCTAGTTCTATTCCCCGATCTCTGCCAGAGACCATATCCCTAAGTTATGATACCAACTGTGACGACCCCAAAATAGGTCCAATCCATCCAATCTATTCTGAGTTGCCAAATACATGGTACAAAAAATAACTACAACTTTAGTACAACAATTGTCGTGCAAAATACAATAACACATATGCTGTGAGTTTTGATACAAATATATATACCAACTGTGACTCTCATCCCAACCTTGGATAGCACGTCACAATGGCACCTTACATAAAGGTATAGTCAAAAAATGTTTTAGAAATTAGAATCTTTGGGAAGTGCTCAAGGAAACCTTCGTACATGGGAGCCCATGCGTCTAGGTTATGATAGATATCATATGCCCACAGAATTATCCTTGGTTGACCCAATAGACCCCAAAGAAAAACGAGAAGATTTTTATCATATTTTTTCCTATGGTGAGTCTTCTCTTGACATATCATTATCTCCACTATCTCTAATTAAGAGTTATACTTCAACCAAACACCAAGATTATATAGGTAGTGCTCGTAGATATACTCAGCAAGTGGATGTGCATAACCCTGTCTTAAGATTACACGAGGTTGTATGTCATTAGACATCTTGTATGATAGTGGCAAAATACCCTTCCAAAATTTGGTTCGCCTCACCCTATTTGATTCACCAAATATAACTACTAAATTATGTATAAAATATAACACACTTTTCTATACTTTTTAGGGAGAACTCCAAAGCTAGAGACCACCGTTCTATTCCCTTTTTACCCCCGCTCGACCCAACTACACTCTTATTACCTGAAAGGAATTGTGAAGCAAAAGGGTGAGCTCAACTAGCCCAATAAAGAATATCATGACTAAAGATAAATAAATTATCAATAGCCTTCAACAGTAATAAATCAAAGATTTAGAACATATGGTAGATGATAAAAAAAATTCAACTATAGTTGCAGCGGAACGAGCAATCCATTAGAAGAGTCAAATAGACCATAAAGTCTATTATCTTCTCCATGTTAAAAGTCCACCAATAATGTTTTATCCCTATAACATCAATCAAAAGTTCTTGTCCACAATCATGTGAATAACTCATAATCATAATTGTAGTTCTAAATTCCTCTTCTCATCCAAGGACGAAGATAATTTACATCACATGTCTTTACCTGAAACATCAAAGATCATGGTTATACCAAATCACAGTTCCTGTTCATAATCATACTAATAAATTCATCTTTGCACTATGGGCCAAAGATATTCATCAACAGTTCATCTTTGTACTACAGGCCAAAGATATTCAACAATAGTTTATCTTTGCACTACGGCGAAAGATATTCAACAACAGTTCATCTTTACACTACAGGCCAAAGATATTCAACAACAGATCATCTTTTCACTACAGGCCAAAGATATTCAACAACATATCATCTTTGCACTACAGGCCAAAGATATTCAACAACAAATCATCTTTGCACTACTGGCCAAAGATATTAATATCTCAAAGAAATATATAATCATTTTAGAATTTATATAAACAATAATTATAACAATGTTGATCAATTAACATTTGTACTTAAGCTAAAGATATTCAATTATAAATTCAATGGTCATGATCATACCAGTCATCAATTAATCTTTGCACTACTGGCCAAAGAGAACCCATAGTTACGATCATACCAATAATCTACACATCTTTACACTCAAGTCAAAGAGAAATTTCTTCACCAGAATTATAAAAATGTTATATATAATAATAAAAATAATATGATCAAAATATGGATTTAATTTCAAGAGTAAGATTCATAAATCAACGATAATTTGGTCAGAAAAAGAAACCAATTTTGTCGTGAATAGTACCCTGTGAATAGTAACTCATGAATAGTAATTCATGAATAGTAACCCTGACATGAAAAAGGTAGAAATTCCACAATAAAATCCATACCAATATTTCTGTATAATGATATGGAAATAATAACATTTCTTAAACTTATAAACAATTTATTTTAATTGTTTACACTTTACTAAATAATGCATTTAATCATCCTAAAATGGCAAACTCATAAGATTTCATCACTAATAACCAAAACCCTCATCAAAAATCTGCATATACCTCATATAGGATTCTCAAGCCATAAAATCCTATTTTCCACTTTTCTTACTTCACATAACATATTTAATTCATTTATTCATAACTAGTCCATTTTCATGAAAAATACCAAATCAGTACAAATAAATTTTCTTTTCTGGGATTTAGCAGAATATAGTTCCATATTGAACATATATTTGTCTCAAAAATTTTAAAATTCATTTACTATTTTTCATATAGCTAAAACAACCGAATATTTAGACATTTATCATAAACTGTACTTTTATCCAAAAATTCCTAAATTTACAGAGTATTTTTCTGTTATATACATATACTCCCAATAAAAATTTTACCAATTTTGGAGTTAACTACAAGGAGTTATAAGGGTTTACTTTTAAAATAGTTTTTTTCCATAAAATTCATAACTCTTAATCTATACATCCAAAAATCGCCATTTTTGGACACAATCTAGAAAATTCATCAAATTATCATTTCAAATTTTTCTAGAATTTTTGAGGGTCAGAAAAATTACGAAACTGAAAAACATAATAACCCTTACAATCCCTTACCAAAAGAGCAGTATTTCTGACTGGAATATCGGATGAAAAGCCGAAGGAACCTTGCACTGAATAACAACTCTCAAAGTATCTAAATACTCACAAAAATACGTTTGACAATATAGAGAGAGAAAACTTATGTTTCTGGTGTGGTTTTCAATTCTAACATAAGCGTCTATTTATAGGAAAATGCTAGAACGCCAAAGGAGACTAAAATAATAGAATATTATTTTTCCTTTTCTAACTTCCTACGCCACCCCTTTTGAACAATTAGGTAGCCTTCTTTGAACCAAAATCAGCAGCCCTCATGTGTTAAAACAAAAGTGGGTCCCATCCATAAATTAATAAAAATCATTTTATTTTCTGAAATTTCAACAATTCATAGAAAATAGCTCATTTATCAGAAAAATACGAATTTTATACCCATTCCACACGAAATCGAATTCTCTACAATTTTGTAGCTTTGCGTTTTTCCAAATTACAGACAGAAAATATCTGAAATCCACAAACGGACGATTTTCAACACCTTTTAAAATTCATAACATATCATACGTTAATTTTTAGCGGTTCAAAATTTGTGGACATATACTCAACTTATATATGTATAACATAACCAAGAATCACAATGATCCAACGGTCGATTAAAATTATAACTCACGCAATAGAGCTTTAAGAACACCGATTTGATATTTTAATACCTCCAATCCTACAAAATACTGATAAAATAACTCAACATTAATTCCTTCATTTATAACCACATAAATAAATCCATCATTTATATCCACATCAAATAAATATTTTCTTATCATATAAATCAATAATTAATTATTCACAAATAATATTACAGAATCACAATTCTGATAACCAGGTAGTTCCCAGGAAAGAGAGGGCTTTCCGATAAGGATTTCTCCTTACTGGCGCGCAATTAGGTGACCAAACCTCTCCTTGACAGAACTTTCTAGACATTGCCAATAATGTTATCTAATAATATTATTCAAATAATATGAATTATTGATCTGATAATGGGAAATACTGTGCAGTGATAATTATTGAAACATCAATAATATAAAATATCAACGCCGAAATTATTGAATCAATAAAATAAAATATTGAATAGTAATTACTGTAACAATTATTGAGTAGTGTCTTCTTACGTAAGAATCAATCATTCAAAAATATTGTGCAATACCGTGTGCTACTGTGCAACAACGCGTATTACTTTACTTTACCCACTGGGTATTCTAACAGTGTTAACGGTAACGATTACGTCGTTATTTATAAAAATTCAAATTTGTCATTTTCTTCATCCGACAGTTATTCTATTATGGGGCCCACAAATGGCTGTTCCGTCGTACGAATATTCCCCGACAGAAAGAATATTCCCCGACAACAAAGAATATTTTATAACCCCTTACTTATTTTGAAAATTTTGCACATTTCACCCATAACAAAAGCATTATATCAAATTAATACCTTATTATTCACAAAAATAAATAGAGGAATTTTGATTTTATTCATTAAAAAGTTGGGGTCTTACAGTGTCTCCATATCTTCAGAGCAAATACTACTGCAGCCAATTCTAAATCATTAGTCGGATAACCTTTCTCATAATCCTTCAGTTGTCTTGATGCATACGCAATTACTTTTCTTTTTTGCATAAGAACACAACCCAACCCTTTATGTGAGGCATCACTAAACACCACAAAGTTTCATGTACTATCTGGTAACGACAACACAGGTGACACATTTAGCTTCTTCTTCAAATCTTGAAAACTCTCTTCGTACTTCTCCGTCCAAACAAACTTTACCGCTTTCCTTGTCAAATTTATTAGCGGAGTGGCTATCTTAGAAAAATCTTGAATAAATCTTCTATAATAACCGGCCAGTCCCAAGAAACTCCTCACTTCCGACGGTGTTCTTGGTTGTTCCCAATTGATTACAGCTTCCACTTTTGATGGATCCACTGAAATCCAATCTTTGTCAATCACGTGCCCAAGAAATTGTACACGATCTAGCCAAAATTTGCACTTAGAGAATATCCCGTACAACTTTTCCTTTCTTAGTGTTTCCAATGTCAAACGTAAGTGTTCCACGTGTTCCTCTTGAGTTTTGGAATACACCAGAATGTCATCGATAAATACCACTACAAACTTGTCTAAGAATGGTTTAAACACCATGTTCATCAAATCCATGAATGCAGCAAGGGCATTGGTCAAACCTAAAGACATCACCAGAAACTCATAATATCCATACCGAGTTCTGAATGTCGTTCTAGGTATATCCTCCCTCCTCACTTTCAATTGGTGATACCCACTTCTCAAATCTATTTTTGAGAAGTATTTAGCACCCTTCAACTGATCAAACAAGTCATTTATTCTCGATAACGGGTATTTATTTTTAATAGTGACTTTGTTTAATTCTTTATAATCAATGCAAAGACGTATTGACCCATCCTTCTTAATCACGAATAACACTGGCGCTCCCCACGGTGATACGCTTGGTTGAATATACTTCTTATCTAGCAGTTCTTGCAATTGTACCAATAGTTCCTTCATTTCTACCGGAGCTATTCTGTACGGGGCCTTCGATATTGGTGATGTTCTCGGTGCTAAGTCGATCACGAACTTAATTTCTCTGTCAGGCAGAAGTCCTGGCAAATCCTCCGGAAACACATCCTCAAATTCCCTCACCACTGGTATCTCTTCCAGTTTCACATTCTTCTTCTGAGTATCGACTATGTAAGCTAAATAGCCCATACAGCCTTGACTCAACAATATCTTGGCCTGCATAATCGTCAGACATTTCATTTGTCTAGGCGACTTGCTACCATAGAATACTACCTTTGACGGGGTCATAAGGTTTACACACTTCTTTTGGCAATCAATTACCGCTCTATATTTGAATAGCCAATTCATCCCCAAAATAACATCAAACTCTCCAAGTCTAATCGGAATCAAATCTACCATCAAGACATTCTCCTTAATGTTCACCCTACAGTTCTTGTATATGAATCTAACATGGATTACTTCCTTATTCGTAATTTCTATGTTCAAAGGTAAATTCAGTTCTTCACTAGGCAATCCTAACCTCTTAGCAAATTCATCAGATATAAATGAGCAAGTAGCACCCGAATCAAAAAATACATAAGCATCAATATCATTGATTGGGATAATAACTCACACCACATCTTTTGATTGCACAACATCTTACACAGTCATGTTGAAGGTTCTGGATGTAGGTTTGTTTGATGATGTAGGTCTAGCAATGGTCCATGTACCTCCACTGTTACCTCAATTGCTTCTGGTTGTCTCTCCAGCCTTTTTCTTAGGGCATTCATGAGCAAAGTGATCCTTGGATCCGCACGTGAAGCACACGCTCATCTTTTGATTCGACAATCTCTCACTTAGTACTTTAAATGAGTATTCTCTATCTCGCTTATGGTTATAATCCTAGGTCTTTCCCCACCCCACTTAAGGTTTATAACCTACAGCTCTGATACCAACCTGTGACACCCCCAAATCCGGGTTACCTGACTCCCGAGTTTGGTGTTCACGATCCACACTTTAATATCTTTTAACTACCCATTTATATATAAATAGGAATATATACATCATTAAAATAAGTTGTTAATACATAAGTCCCAGGTTTCTAACCTTAAATTACAAATATACCCCCTTAGATAAACAAAAAGGGTTTACAGTACAACATAATAATAATAATGTTATTTATAACTACTCCAGCATCTTTCCTTTGCCTTTGTTCTTCTTTGACCCGCTGGCCTCTTCGTTCCTAGCTAAAATGTTTTATTTATAGCAAGGGTGAGCAACTAGTTTGCCCCGTAAGTTAAGACATACAATAAATGTATATGAATCAACAATAATAGACTATCTATTTTGATATAATGAAACCAAAGTTCGGGGAACTTTGAATTAGCTGAACAAATCGTTAATCAATAACAAGACTTATCCTTTTCTATGCAACACCATAATTTGATAATGAAAGAGTACAACGCTTTCAAAGTTCTACAAGAATCAATTCTACACAATAACAAAGTGGAATAATTTCCAGATTTATACTGAGCGATCACACAAGATCTTTGAACTTATTTTCTCGGGCATCTATCAAAGATTTACTTTGATATATACCAGGAGTATCAGATAACCATAAAGATTAAATAATACCCCTCTGCAAGTGCTTAGAGTCGGCCAACTCCTTGTACCCTATATTATGTATAATACTCAAAACGCGCGCAAAGGTCGAATTCACGACCCAAAATGTTCCCTTTATATAAAAGGTTGTTCTTCTCAGTTTTAGAATCAAGATTTTGATTTTACAACGAAATACCGTGATTTCAAATTCTATTTACTTATCGATCTTGCCGAATTAATTGGCATCGATTCTACCAATAACAATTGAATTATTTTCTTGAATTTATCAAGTTCTAACAAATGTTTGTCTAGCCAGAATAATTAGCTAAGACATTTCTCAACAAAATTTGACAATGAACAAGAATTATCTGTACTGTCAATTCTAACTTCTACCGATTTGAATATTCATCAACAGTAATTCCACGAATATATTTTTTTTCACTAATTCAATTTGAATTATTAAGCATGCACTAACTGCGAATAATCAACAATAACTTCCCTAGATGTGGTGTAACTAGCAATTATTAACCACTATAATAATTGAATGAAATATAACTCAAGGTTGAGTTAGGAAACTTGCCTTCCACGTTGATTACAGCTACACAATATAATTAACTGCGTTCATAAGACCTATATTCAACAATGTCGGTCTCACAATTAGTACAAACATTTATAACACATAACACTGTATTTTACAGTCAAACTTCTCCTAGGCACATTACCACATAGCCACATCAGTGTTTATAACCTATATAAACACATAACAAGTCTAATTATATCAGTCTGGTTGGACTTTGGTTCGTTCTCGATATTCTGGTCATCCTATCCGACAATTAACACATTGATTGTCAATTAAACTTGGACTCTAAGCTTCAATATTATTTTAGATAAGTCAAATATCGTTTATAATATTTTCCGGAAGCTTTTAATAATTTATAAACACTTAATATAATTTATAATAATTTTTCAAACACTTAAATCATTTTTAAATGATTTAATTATCAAATAATCTTATCATTATTAATATTTAATAATATAAAATATTAATAACATACTTGTCAAAATATTAAAGTTATTATTAATAACTTAAAATATTTTTAAATCATCAATATTCTACTTAAATGATTTTTAAAATAATTAAAATCATTTTTAAATCATCACCATTAATAAATAAATATTATTATCTAAATATTAAAAGTCATTAAATATAACTTAAAATATTTTTAAATCATTTTTCTCATTTTTAAATGATTTTTAAATCAATAAAACCATTTTTAATTCATTTATTTAATATAATAATTAAATAAATCAAATATCATTAATATTACTTTATTAATGAAAATTCTCCAAAAATATTGAAAAATATATTTTATAATTTAAAATATTTTCTAACACTTTATTCTTAATTAAAATGATTTTTAAATCATTTAAATCATTTTTATCTTATTTATTTGATTTAATAATCAAATAAATATAATATCATTAATATTAAATTATTAATGAAAATTCTCCAAAAATATTAAAAGTTACATTTTATAACTCAAAATATTTTTAAATATATTTTTCTTATTTAAAAATGATTTTTTATAATATTAAATCATTTTTCTCTAATTTATTTAATAAATAATTAAATAAATTAAATACCTTTAATATTATAAATAATTATAAATATTAAAGAAAAATATTCCAATTGGTCAAAAAATATTTTTCATAATTTAAAATAATTTTTAAAACTATTTTTGGTAATTTTTATAATTTATTTCTATTTTTAAATAATTTTCAGAATATTCAGAAATTAGAAAATAAATAATCCGTCGCTAAAGCCCTTTAGCGACACAAAGCGTCGCTGTTGGTGTTCTTGAGCTCAAGTACACTGACAGCCGGCAGATCAAGGGGTCATGTTTGACCGGCTTTAATTCTCTGTTCAAATCGATTCTGGACCATCTAAGACTTAGATTTTGAAGTAGAAATGTAATACTACTTTTATCAATCACCAACTTGGTCATAACACTTCTCAGAAAGGAGATCTGAACCTCTAAAATTACTGACAACGTGTTTCTGGGATTTTTCTGGGCTTAAACAGTTCGAGTTGCCATATTCAACCTCAATTTAATCTATGTCCTGTTCTTGGTTCATGTGGTTTGATGACTCAAATTTGTAGTACTCATGTCAAGGAACAAATAGAAATCAACATATCATTTAACCAACATCACACCTGCTAGATTAGTCCCGGTCAAACTCTGACAGAAACTAAGTTCATACCGTTTCTGGGTTTTCCAGAAACATCAAAACAGACCGAGTGGTCTACTTTGACCACTCGTCACGATCGATCTGTTGCGTTTATAAGTGATATAAAGACCTAAAGTTATAGTACACATAACCATATACAAAAGTGCTACAACAACAACATCGAATCATTTAAAACCAGACAGATCTGGACCTTAGAACTCACTGTCAGACTCTGTGTTTCTATTTCTGGGTTACCCATAATTTGAACCGGTCATGGCCGGTCAACGGTCTTTGACCGTTTATATCTCCCGATCCAAACATCTAATGACACTGATTCAACTTGCAGAGTAAAGATCACATATAAGGCTACATGTAACAACGATTAAACAACAAAAACAACAAACGAACTAGAATCTATGGCCTCTGATATTAGATTGTCAGACCACAGATTTTGTTCAAGAACAGATTTTGTAAAACTCGATTTTATCACACTTTGATGTTATGGATCCATGATGGATCATCATTGATCAACTAAAAACATATTCTAGCATGAATCTAAACACATAAACTCAATTATTTCCTAAGCATACAAGATCAAAAAATAAAAATAGGGTTATACCTTCTCTTGAATAATTTTTGATCTTGGCTCTCAAATTAGTTATTGATTGATATTGAGGCTGTTTCTAGGACTGATCTACTAATGTAATTCCTGGGTTTAGGGGAGAGAAAGAGTTGGTGAGAGCATAGAGCAAAATGGCTAACTTTTATGAACTTTCTCTCTCTAAATCTTATATATTGCTTGATGTTGCTTGGATCTGATATATTTCGGCTGACATTGCTGGATTTACTGAGATTTTGAATTATAAAGTCAAGAGAGTTGGTGACCAACTCTTGATTTGGCAAGATTTACAAGAAATCTAATAAAATCTCCATAAAGGGCAATTTTGTCATTTGAAAATTAAATTAAATGGTAAATATGAAATTTGTACAAACCCATAGGGTTTGGGGCTTGGATTAGGGTTTAAGAATTGAACCCTTTAGGTTTTAAAATTCTAATTCCCACGATTTTCAAGTTTAGGGTTCACAAATTAGAAAATAAAATTCCTAAAATGTAATTAGGTTTTCTAAATAGAAAAATTAATATACAAAAATATAATTAAAGCTTTCTAATCATATTTAAGTTTAATGAACTCATAGGCTTGTCAATTAGGATTAGGGTTTCCTAATTTAGGGTTTAAAATTCTCGATTTTGAAATTAGGATTTCTCGGCGTATAATTAGGGTTTCTAACGGTACGTTAGGGTTTCTAATCCTGAGATTAGGATTTTTAATCTCTTATTAGGGTTTTTAATATTAAACTTTATCCGATCAATCATTGATCAAATATTCTATACCGTTCAAAAACATACATATCAATATAATTATTTTAATTATATTTTCTATCGAATCCCGTTCCAAAAATTAGGTTTAGGGTTTCTATTCTCCGTTAAGCACAACTCTACTCCAATTTTATTAGTCAATACATAAAATGACCTTCTCGATACACGTATCACAGAAACTTGTCACAAAATTAATAATTAATATAATATTAATAAAAAAATTCACAAATTTTGGATTATTCGAAATCCTGGGTTATCACATTCACCCCTCCTTAAAAGGATTTCGTCCTTAGAATCACCGCTTTCTTATATTCTACAATCTTTTAAAGTTGTATCATCAATTTATTTTAATCAACACAATATTAATTTTGGTTTCAAATTCTAACATGTGACCTGAGTCTATAAAAGAAAATAGTTCACAGAATTATCTAACTCCTATTATTCGCGTAATGAAATCCTTACCTGCGGCTACGTCCTGAGTTGCCACTACATCTTGCGCCGTCATGTTGAATGTGCGGGCCGTTGGTCTTCCTGGCTGTGCAGGTCCTCGAATCGTCAAGCTTCCGCCACCGGGTCCCTTGTTGGCGCTATCCTTCTCAGCAATTCTTTTCGGACAGTTTCGTACAATATGGTCGGTTGATCCGCATCCAAAGCAACCTTGAATTTTCTTCGGACTGGGACAATTGGGTGACATATGCCCCTCTTGCCCGCAGTTATAGAAAACTCCCTTCTTCTTCAAGCAAACTCCAACATGATGCTTCCCACAATTCGAACATGGCTCCCTTCCTTTCCTATTATCTTCTGACTTATTACCCGACTGGGTATTCTCATTCCATTTTCTCTTATTTGGATTACTTTCTCCACTGCTTCCTCCGTCATTTGTCTTCTTCTTCTTTTCCTGATGAAATCGAGACGCTGCTTCGCTCCCTCCTTCAGCAATTAGTGCTTTCTCTAATAGAGCCGCAAAAGTGTTGATCTGCAGCACAGCTACTTTGTTGAATATCCCCGGCTTCAGCCCATTCTCGAATCTTCGCGCTTTTCTTGCTTCTGTGTCCACCTGATGAGGTGCAAATCGTGCCAGCTCGTTGAATTTGGCAGCATATTCAGATATCGACATGTTCTCCTGCTTTAGTTATAAGAATTTGACTTCCATCCGAGCTTGCATACTCGGTGAGAAGTAGTTCTCAAAGAACAACTCCTTGAATCTTGTCCACAACACCACCTTTGTACCAGCTCTCGCTTGGTTCGTCTCCCACCAGTAATTGGCTTCTCCCTTCATCAGATAAGTTGCAAAAGCCGTCTTTTGCTCTTCTGCCACACGTGTAATGATGAATGCTTTCTCCATCTCTTTTACCCAAGTTTGGGCTTCAATCGGATCGGTGGTTCCCTTGAATTTCGGCGGTCCTACCGCTTTAAAATCCTTGAAGTTAGGTAATCTATCAGCTGGCTGTTCTCTCGCTCTTCTTCTTCCTGCGGGAGCTCTATTCTCCATAGCTTCGGCTATCATATTTGCAAAATTTTGCATTGGGTCAACTTGACCTCCTTCGTTATTCACTGAATGTTCTTCTCGTTGGTTTCGATTCTGTCGTCTAGGCGGCATGATCTGATTTAAATAAAAATCTTATATTAATACTCTTTCTCTATACAAATTCTTAACACAATAAGAATTCAACACATAATTCTCAAGTAATTGTATATTTATTCAAATAGAATATAGTACATTTAGTACTTCACATATTACTATCCCTTTTTAAAATCATATCAGGATTAACAACACAACTTTACACAAAAAGTTGTTATTCTCCATTTTCACATTACTATATCCAGTTCATCAAACTTACCACACTTAGGAGTTCAGTAACTTGCCACAATTATATGAGTGTATGAACTTATCCTAGTCAGACCTTTGGCGTCCATTCGCTGAGGGGTTCAAAACATTATATATAATTATGAGTCATGAACATACCATAAGTATGAGTTCTAAGAACACACAAATTTATTTTAATCTTATATTTATATAGAAAATAAAGATTTCATTCATACAAACATATCATTGCATTTATATTCATGCAAATATTACATAGTACTTTTTAGTACACTACCCATACAACTACAAATAGGTACTATCCCTTTTTGACAAAAGTCGGGATTCATTACTACAACTTTACACAAAAAGTGGAGGCATACAAAAGTTATCTCCTATCAAAGAAAATATTATTCTCCACACACTTAATCCTTTTTCTTTTTAGGACAATTCTTAACCTTATGACTCGTTCCACCACATGCAAAACATCCTCCTTTCTTTGGTTTAGGACAATTTGGTGACAGATGTCCTTCTTGACCACAATTATAACACACATTCTGACCCCACATACATTCTCCCAAATGGCTCTTTCCACACTTTCCACATGCTTGCTTCTTCTTCGAGCTTGACTTTTCTGAATTAGGGCTATCGTTGTCCCTCTTCCTTTTCTTATTGTCTTTCTTCTGCTTGATCATCCCTTCAGACGATCCACCACCTTCCGCCTTCATTCTGTCTACCTGTGCCTTGAGTTCGTTCCTTTCTTCAGTCATTTTGCATAGCGCTCGTTCTGTCTTCCATAGCTGCTCCAAGAGAAACGCCTTACTTTGGAGTTCTTGAACTTCTGCAACTAGTTGATCTTGTTCTTCAACTGTAGTCTTATTCTTTATCTCTACCATAGCTGGCTCAGACTCTACCTCCTCATCTCCACTCAGGTACATCTCGGGATAATCGTCATGATCGCTCCCCAGATTAACCATAGGTTCATCTTCTTCCACCTTATCAACCGATTCACTTTGCGCTGGCACCTCGGCTTCTGGCATTGGTGCAACAGCCGCTAGCATCTTCGTACTCATTTGATCTTCTCCAGACATCCTACAATCAATTTAAATAACTTGATTAGTACTCCATTAGTACAAACTCCTCACACTATGTGTCCCCATTTCTCACTATCGTTGCTCTTCGACAATCTCTCACTTAGTACTCTAAATGAGTATTCTCTATCTCGCTTATGGTTATAATCCTAGGTCTTTCCCCACCCCACTTAAGGTTTATAACCTACAGCTCTGATACCAACCTGTGACACCCCCAAATCCGGGTTACCTGACTCCCGAGTTTGGTGTTCACGATTCACACTTTAATATCTTTTAACTACCCATTTATATATAAATAGGAATATATACATCATTAAAATAAGTTGTTAATACATAAGTCCCAGGTTTCTAACCTTAAATTACAAACATACCCCCTTAGATAAACAAAAAGGGTTTACAATACAACATAATAATAATAATGTTATTTATAACTACTCCAGCATCTTGCCTTTGCCTTTGTTCTTCTTTGACCCGCTGGCCTCTTCGTTCCTAGTTGAAATGTTTTATTTATAGCAAGGGTGAACAACTAGTTTGCTCCGCAAGTTAAGACATACAATAAATGTATATGAATCAACAATAATAGACTATCTATTTTGATAGAATGAAACCAAAGTTCGGGGAACTTTGAATTAGCTGAACAAATCGTTAATCAATAACAAGACTTATCCTTTTCTATGCAACACCATAATTTGATAATGAAAGAGTACAACGCTTTCAAAGTTCTACAAGAATCAATTCTACACAATAACAAAGTGGAATAATTTCCAGATTTATACTGAGCGATCACACAAGATCTTTGAACTTATTTTCTCGGGCATCTATCAAAGATTTACTTTGATATATACCAGGAGTATCAGATAACCATAAAGATTAAATCATACCCCTCTGCAAGTACTTAGAGTCGGCCAACTCCTTGTACCCTATATTATGCATAATACTCAAAACGCGCGCAAAGGTCGAATTCACGACCCAAAATGTTCCCTTTATATAAAAGGTTGTTCTTCTCAGTTTTAGAATCAAGATTTTGATTTTACAACGAAATACTGTGATTTCAAATTATATTTACTTATCGATCTTGCCGAATTAATTGGCATCGATTCTACCAATAACAATTGAATTATTTTCTTGAATTTATCAAGTTCTAACAAATGTTTGTCTAGCCAGAATAATTAGCTAAGACATTTCTCAACACAATTTGACAATGAACAAGAATTATCTGTATCGTCAATTCTAACTTCTACCGATTTGAATATTCATCGACAGTAATTCTATGAATATATATTTTTTTCAGTAATTCAATTTGAATTATTAAGCATGCACTAACTGCGAATAATCAACAATAACTTCCCTGGATGTGGTGTAATTAGCAATAATTAACAACTATAATAATTGAATGAAATATAACTCAAGGTTGAGTTAGGAAACTTGCCTTCCACGTTGATTACAGCTACACAATATAATTAACTGCGTTCGTAAGACCTATATTCAACAATGTCGGTCTCACAATTAGTACAAACATTTATAACACATAACACTGTATTTTACAGTCAAACTTCTCCTAGGCACATTACCACATAGCCACATCAGTGTTTATAACCTATATAAACACATAACAAGTCTAAATATATCAGTCTGGTTGGATTTTGGTCGGTTCTCGGTATTCTGGTCATCCTATCCAACAATTAATACATTGATTGTCAATTAAACTTGGTCTCTAAGCTTCAATATTATTTTAGATAAGTCAAATATCGTTTATAGTATTTTCCGGAAGCTTTTAATAATTTATAAACACTTATTATAATTTATGATAATTTTTCAAACACTTAAATCATTTTTAAATGATTTAATTATCAAATAATCTTATCATTATTAATATTTAATAATATAAAATATTAATAACATACTTGTCAAAATATTAAAGTTATTATTAATAACTTAAAATATTTTTAAATCATCAATATTCTACTTAAATGATTTTTAAAATAATTAAAATCATTTTTAAATAATCACCATTAATAAATAAATATTATTATCTAAATATTAAAAGTCATTAAATATAACTTAAAATATTTTTAAATCATTTTTCTCATTTTTAAATGATTTTTAAATCAATAAAACCATTTTTAATTCATTTATTTAATATAATAATTAAATAAATAAAATATCATTAATATTACTTTATTAATGAAAATTCTCCAAAAATATTGAAAATTATATTTTATAATTTAAAATATTTTCTAACACTTTATTCTTATTTAAAATGATTTTTAAATCATTTAAATTATTTTTATCTTATTTATTTATTTTAATAATCAAATAAATATAATATCATTAATATTAAATTATTAATGAAAATTCTCCAAAAATATTAAAAGTTACATTTTATAACTCAAAATATTTTTAAATATATTTTTCTTATTTAAAAATGATTTTTCATAATATTAAATCATTTTTCTCTAATTTATTTAATAACTAATTAAATAAATTAAATACCTTTAATATTATAAATAATTATAAATATTAAAGAAAAATATTCCAATTGGTCAACAATTATTTTTCATAATTTAAAATAATTTTTAAAACTATTTTTGGTAATTTTTATAATTTATTTCTATTTTTAAATAATTTTCGGAATATTCAGAATTAGAAAATAAATAATCCGTCGCTAAAGCCCTTTAGCGACACAAAGCGTCGCTGTTGGTGTTCTTGAGCTCAAGTACACTGACAGCCGGCAGATCAAGGGGTCATGTTTGACCGGCTTTAATTCTCTGTTCAAATCGATTCTGGACCATCTAAGACTTAGATTTTGAAGTAGAAATGTAATACTACTTTTATCAATCACCAACTTGGTCATAACACTTCTCAAAAAGGAGATCTGAACCTCTAAAATTACTGACAACGTGTTTCTGGGATTTTTCTGGGCTTAAACAGTTCGAGTTGCCATATTCAACCTCAATTTAATCTATGTCCTGTTCTTGGTTCATGTGGTTTGATGACTCAAATTTGTAGTACTCATGTCAAGGAACAAATAGAAATCAACATATCATTTAACCAACATCACACCTGCTAGATTAGTCTCGGTCAAACGCTGACAGAAACTAAGTTCATACCGTTTTTGGGTTTTCCAGAAACATCAAAACAGACCGAGTGGTCTACTTTGACCACTCGTTACGATCGATCTGTTGCGCTTATAAGTGATATAAAGACCTAAAGTTATAGTACACATAACCATCTACAAAAGTGCTACAACAACAACATCGAATCATTTAAAACCAGACAGATCTGGACCTTAGAACTCACTATCAGACTCTGTGTTTCTATTTCTGGGTTACCCAGAATTTGAACCGGTCATGGCCGGTCAACGGTCTTTGACCGTTTATATCTCCCGATACAAACATCTAATGACACTGATTCAACTTGCAGAGTAAAGATCACATACAAGGCTACATGTAACAACGATTAAACAACAAAAACAACAAACGAACTAGAATCTATGGCCTCTGACATTAGATTGTCAGACCACAGATTTTGTTCAAGAACAGATTTTGTAAAACTCGATTTTATAACACTTTGATGCTATGGATCCATGATGGATCATCATTGATCAACTAAAAACATATTCTAGCATGAATCTAAACACATAAACTCAATTATTTCCTAAGCATACAAGATCAAAAAATAAAAATAGGGTTATACCTTCTCTTGAATAATTTTTGATCTTGGCTCTCAAATCAGTTATTGATTGATATTGAGGCTGTTTCTAGGACTGATCTACTAATGTAATTCGTGGGTTTAGGGGAGAGAAAGAGTTGGTGAGAGCATAGAGCAAAATGGCTAACTTTTATGAAGTTTCTCTCTCTAAATCTTATATATTGCTTGATGTTGCTTGGATCTGATATATTTCGGCTGACATTGCTGGATTTGCTGAGATTTGGAATCATAAAGTCAAGAGAGTTGGTGACCAACTCTTGATTTAGCAAGATTTACAAGAAATCTAATAAAATCTCCATAAAGGGCAATTTTGTCATTTGAAAATTAAATTAAATGGTAAATATGAAATTTGTACAAACCCATAGGGTTTGGGGCTTGGATTAGGGTTTAAGAATTGAACCCTTTAGGTTTTAAAATTCTAATTCCCACGATTTTCAAGTTTAGGGTTCACAAATTAGAAAATAAAATTCCTAAAATGTAATTAGGTTTTCTAAATAGAAAAATTAATATACAAAAATATAATTAAAGCTTTCTAATCATATTTAAGTTTAATGAACCCATAGGCTTGTCAATTAGGATTAGGGTTTCCTAATTTAGGGTTTAAAATTCTTGATTTTGAAATTAGGATTTCTCGGCGTACAATTAGGGTTTTTAACAGTACGTTAGGATTTCTAATCCTGAGATTAGGGTTTCTAATCTCTTATTAGGGTTTTTAATATTAAACTTTATCCGATCAATCATTGATCAAAAATTTTATACCGTTCAAACACATACATATCAATATAATTATTTTAATTATATTTTCTATCGAATCTCGTTCCAAAAATTAGGGTTAGGATTTCTATTCTCCGTTAAGCACAACTCTACTCCAATTTTATTAGTCAATACATAAATTCACCTTCTCGATACACGTATCACAGAAACTTGTCACAAAATTAATAATTAATATAATATTAATAAAAAAATGGCAAATTTTGGATTATTCGAAATCCTGGGTTATCACAATTACCTTATACTAACATGTTGATAATCAAAGGGTGTATATAATATAGGTTTAACAATCTGTACATTAATAATAATAATTCTGAACTTCTCACTTCTGTCCATTGCTTAAAAGAAAATGCAATGTTAGGATACTTGCCTGATGCGCTGCTTATAATTCTCAACTTAGTTCTATCTTTCTATCACGACCTATCATTAATCAAATCAATCGTTCGATTAGAACAGTATACCGTAACACATAGTACTGCATTTCGCAGTCAGCACATAACCTAATCATCTTATCACACATTATCAACAATCATGGCATCACAAACAAACATCAACACATTCCTAATCACATTGTCACACAATCTTAATAACCATTGAATCACAAATAAATAGTTAACTAATCACATTATCTATGTTCAGATCAATTTCTGAAATATGTCGGTCTACCGACATCTTTATAGGGTAAAAATCGAGTCTAAGACTCTAAACAGTTGACCAATATCCATTTAGACTAATTAAATAACCATCATATCATTTTTCATGACCTTATAATAATTATAAAATAATTATTACCATTTACCATAATTTTTGAAATATCAGAATCATTATTAAATGATTTAAATATCAAACAATTCTATTATCATTAATATTTAATTAATATTAAACTATTAATGAAGTCATTGCCTAAAATATTAAAGTTATTTATAATAACTCAAAATATTTTTAAAGTACTTATATTACCCTTAAATGATTTTTAAAACATATAAAATCATTATTAAACAATTACCATTAATATTTAAATATTAATGAACTATTATCTAAATATTAAAAGTCATTAATTATAACTTAAAATATTTTTAATTCATTTATATCCCTTTTAAATGATTTTTAAATAAATAAAACCATTTTTAAACTATTTATTTATTATAATTATTAAATAACTTTAATATCATTAATAATCATTAATTAATGAAATTAACCATTAAATATTAAAAGTTATATTTTATAACTTAAAATATTCTTAAATACCTTATTATTATTTAAAATAATTTTTAATATACTAAAATCATTTTTAGTTTATTTATTTAATTCATTTAATAAATAACTTAACTATCATTAATATTAATTTATTAATGAAAATTATCACAAAATATTAAAATTTATCAAAAATAACTCAAAATTATTTTCTAACACAATAATATAATTTTTCATGATTTTTCATGAATTAAAACCATTTTTAAATAATTTATCTAATATTGTAATTAAATAAATAAATACCATTTATATTCCAAAAATATTAAATATTTTCGAAATATATCCAAAATAGTTAAAAACTATTTTTTAGAGTTTAAAATAATTTTTCATAATTTATTATGTATTTTTAATAATTAAAAACTATTTTTATCAATTTTTATTAATTTTCGGAAATTATAATTAAAATCGTCGCTAAAGGGCTATAGAGACACTTTCT
Organism: Panax japonicus; assembly: GCA_020205505.1. Lineage (NCBI taxonomy): Eukaryota > Viridiplantae > Streptophyta > Magnoliopsida > Apiales > Araliaceae > Panax > Panax japonicus. Next base: position 36,791,641 of record CM035113.1, on the reverse strand, counting down.
GTCGCTATAGGTGTTCTTGAGGATTTCCAGAAAATCTTGACAGTGTGCTAGGGGGGTGGTTTGACCGAGTGTAATTTCATGTGTGATGTGTTTCTGGACTTGGTTTTGGTCAGATCATGTAGAGAAACTGTAAAACTACAAGATCTAATAACAAATATGCTTATATCGTGCACCAAATGAAATATCTAAGCCATTAAAATGGTTGTCAGAGGGTGTTCTTCGTTCTGGAAACCCAGAAATGAAGAACAGGTCATGGGGCTCAGTTTGAACCATCACTACATTCGAATTGTGTAACATTTTTGTGATCTAAAGGTTCTAGGTTGTAAATCACATGTAACTAAAGAGATCTAATATAAAACATCAACAAATTCAACAGTTAATAGCCGGTCAAACCATGTCAGAAGCTTGCTACTAAAATTTCTGGGTTTTTCCCAGAAAGTGAAATCATGGCCGATCGGCCTACTTTAACCGAAAATCACACTCATCCTGTTGATTATTAACATGATCTAAAGCTATACACTTAAAGTACATGTGTCAAGCTATTCATTGATTACAAAAACACTAATAAACAAAATCAAATCAGTCAGATCTGAGCTGTTCAAAAATCTGTCAGACACGATTTTTAGGTTCTGGGCTTACCCAGATTTCGACCGGTCATGCCCGGTCAACGGGTTTTGACCGATCATAACTTCCAATCTATAACTGATCCAACTTTGATTCTTTTATCAGATAAAAGATCACATACAAGACTACAAAATACAACACTTAAACAACAAAAACACAAAACATACTAAGATCTACACGGTCTGACATTTGTTGTCAGACCATAAAATGAAATTTTTCCAGATTCTTGAAATCTTCAAATCCGAGCTTCTAGATGTTATGGATCTAACATCTAGCAACCCAGATCATCATTAGACAACATAAACAACATATTTTAACAACAAAACACAAGATCTAACAACAACTTTTGAACAAAAATTCAAGGTAGGGTTTTATACCTTTTATGCTTAATTTCTTGATTTTGGCTGCTGATCTGTTGTGGGATTTCGTGGGGCTTGATAAAAGAACTGAAATGCTTTAGGAAATTCGTGGGTTTGAGAGAAAAGGAACTAGGTTGATTGTTGTACAAAAATTTGGCCAACTAATGTTCATTTCTCTCTCTTCAATCTATTTATATAATGTTGGTCCATGTATGGCTGCTGAAAATGGATGATATAAAAAGACTTTTGGCACATGGGATTATCTAGGGTTGGTGAACAACCCAAGATTTGGAAAGATTTGCAAGAAAGCTCAATTAAATAAATCAAAAATGTTATTTTAGTAATTTAACAAAGTAATTAAGTGTATTCTTGTCCATGGTACTTGAATCTAGGTTTTAATCACTAGATTTTAATCCTTAAGGTTCGCCAAATAAATTCTAGGGCTTGAACAATTAAGACTAAAGCTCAATAAAATTTTAATTATAACTTACTAATTAAAATTTAAGGTTTTAATAGAAAATTAGGGTTTTTAAAATATCTTAGGGTTTTCAAAAAAATAAATTAATTAGGGTTTCTAGATCATATAATTATCATTGACTTTGCTAAATTAGTAATTAGGGTTTAAGATTTTGATAATTAGGGTTATCGATTTATAATTAGGTTTTCTAATTATCAAATTAGAATTCTATGTATTAGGGTTTTAATTTCTGTATCACCAGTCGTTAATCACATTATCGTGATTGCATAACGACTTAACAAATTCCCAAAGTCATGAATGACTTTCACATTAGAGTTTCAAATCAATTAGGGTTTCAAGAAATTAATTTAGGGTTCTAGATTTTAGGGTTTTAATCTACTAATTAGATTCATCTTAATTAGTAATTAAAGTCTATCATACTTGATATTAATCATAATAACACTATTTCGGACTGATCAAATCTCCGGTTTAGGTTTCCGGATTAGGGTTTCTAATTATTAGAAAATCAAATATAATTAGGGTTTATATTTAAAGTTAGGGTTTTCTATAATTAGCAAAATATTAAATAACACATAACATATATCATATAACATCGTCATATAACAGTCTTAAACTCACAATTTATTTTCAAATTAGGGTTTTCCACCGAAAACTAGGGTTTAACCAATTAACATTAGGGTTTTTAAAATTAAACACCATAATTGACCAATTATCATCAACACGTACATACGGCACATATTTATAGCACTGAAAAATCAAAATATAATTAATATTATATTATTATCACCATTCCTCATTCCATAACCAGAAATAGGTTTTATAAAATATTATTAGGGTTTGGTCGTAATATAATAAAACTGTTCCACACATTAACATTACACACATAACCATACATATCTATAACACTGAAAAATAACAATATAATCTTATTATTCTCATTCCTTAATCAAAACCCGAAATTAGGGTTTGGATTCCATATCTGATTTATCTTGCATAAATAACATTCTTAATTAAGTTAAAATATTTAATTTAACATCCTGAACAAATTCATATAATGAAATAATCATTATAATTATTCTAAAATCATTTCATATATTATTTAAATAATATAAGATTATATTTTCCTAAAAAATAATTAATAAAACATTTTCCATAAGGAATTAATTAGTATAAAAATTATAATTGATAATAATCAATAATTCTAAAAATAAATTTATTTGCAAATATTTATGTAATAAATATATTTTTATTTACCACATAAATACATATACATATTATCTTGTACAAATCCTCATCCTTATAATAATAATAATAAAAATTATACGCAAAATTTCAGTTTTATTTATATAGAAAATATCGGGTTGTCACATTCACCCTCCCTTATAAGGATTCCGTCCCCGGAATCACCACTTTAAAACCTATACATACCAGGGTACATAACATTCACAATCATTGCAAGTAGATCTCGATCATGATTGATCGAATCGATCTTTAACTATTCACATAAAGCTTGTCTTTCTGATTAAACGAAAATTTAATTTCTAAAAGAACTCAAATTCCTCCTTTATTTTCACTATTAATTTCTATCTTCCCAGTTCCCTCAACTTTACCCTTGTTCCTTCTTACCTTGTTATAGAGCTAGGGTTCGAAGCCCAGCTCAAACTCTCCTGCCTTTCTAGCCTCCGTATCAACTTGATGCGAAGCCAATCTAGTCCACTCATTAAATTTCACTAACATATTCCGCTACTTACATATCCCCTGGCTTCAATTCTAGAAATTTCACCTCCATTCTAGTCTACATACTAGCTGAAAAATGATTCTCAAAAAAATAAAGTCTTAAACCTATCTCATGTTACCACACCTGTTTCTGCCTTCACCTGATTCGCTTCCCACCAAAAATTTGCCTCACCCTTCATCATGTAGATGGCAAAAATGGTCTTTTGCCCCTCAACTACCTTAACTATCACGAACGCCTTTTTAATTTCCTCAATCCAAGTTTGGGCTTCTACAAGGTCATTTTTACCTTTGAATTCTGGCGATAGGACCGCCTTGAAGTCTTTAACGTTCGACGTTCGATTATCTGGTTGATCTTTCGTGGCTGGTATTCCTTTTTGCACATCTTGAGTCTGGTTGTCCTCCAACTTTGTTGACAGATTCTTCTATCCTTTGGTTTCATTTTCGTCTTGACTACATTTTTATAAATTATTCTTACATACTAAGCCTTATCGTAACCGCTTAACATAGAACACAAAACTTTCTACTCAAATAATCATGTATTCAAAATATTAGATTTTTAAAAACTCGGTCTACTGTAATAACCAATGACCAAATAAATATTTACTATCTTTATACCAACTTATCCCATTAATCCAACATAGACTCATATTCATATCACTTGATATGCCATAGCACATTCTATTTTAAACATTCGCTATCCCTTTGTGACTTCAAAAGTCGGGATTTACAACTTTGTCCAACACAAAAGTTAAAAATATTTCATTACACAAACATACTTATCACATATACCACACAGAAACATATATATTCAGCTAATACCAATACTACCTATTTCTTTTGCCTTCACTAAAGATTAACTATACCCAGTTCGTCAAACCACACTTATGAGTCCATAAACTTATCACAGTTATATGAGTTTACAAATTTATCTTAGTCAGACCTTTGGCGTCCATTCGCTGAGGGATTCATAAACATTTCATATAACTATAAATCAAGAATGTCACATAAGTATGAGTTTTAAGAACTCGTACTTAACCCTATGTTCTCTACCTATGACCTATCTATTTTTTATACACATGAGAAAGGAATCACCCTCTTAACATGCATATAGCAAATAGCGCGACACAAATATTTCAATGATTATCAGTGTCAGATACTAAGTAGTTTTTACACCAAGTACAATTCCCCGCCCATACAAGGAATCATACAACTCAGCTGCCGACATGAGTCATCATTGAAATCCCCACCTAATCCTAACCCCCTTTTCCATTCGAATTTCATTTAATCCATATTCATAATCCTTTCTTGAATCTGTATCATTCACACAGCAATCTTGCTTTAAACTTTCCAATCATAAGATTGATTCTTTCTGGCTGTCATAAGTTTATCAAATCATAGGGTGATCTCATCGTATATATAATGATTCAATTCTATGTCTTAACTGTTTTGTTTTACGATCTCCTTTCCATGCACTTTCAGTCTTTTAGACTCGATCTATTCACAATTACTGTTCAACTTATTATCAGAGTTAGGAAACTCTGTGGCTTAACAACTCGCCGAGATTCATCTTTGAATCATACTAACCAACTAACTCTATATGAGTTATTTGTATTTTCAACGTTTCCCCCTGTTCTAAGGTTATAGCCTAAGGTCTAGCTCACCTAAGGTTTCTAACCCTATAGCTCTGATACAATGTTGTGAGGATCCCCGAACCTGGATACTTGAAACCCGAACTCGGTACTTCACGATACCATTTCTATGAGCGGAAATATTACTAATAATAATAACAATATATAAATTATAAACTTATCTTACCTTTATCAGAGTTAAATCCCAAGTACGCAACCTTTACTAAATGACACCGTAAACCTAATCTGTTTGCTTTTCTTTTCACTTGTTCTTGACCAATCCTTCTGATTGTTCACACTTATCTGAAAACATTTAAATTAAGCAAGGATGAGCATTTGAGTGCCCAGCAAGTATTATATGTATATAAGTTGAAAGAATTTAAATGTTTTCTTTATAATATCCATTTATAACAAGTCAATAGTTGTGAAGTATTCTGAACCGATATTAATAACATAACAACTCTCTTTCAAAAAATTTTGAAACTACGTACTGGCTATAAATAAGGTTTAAGTGACATTCTATGAACATTGTTTTTTTTTTATTTTCGAAAAGGTTTAGCAGAACTTCATCCGCAAACCGTCATAACTTACGGACACGGGGGTGATCAGCCCGTTGTGCCCTGTATTGATCAATACTACATTACAAGAACGATGTTATCATTTACTTGATCCGCCTTGGGCGCATAAAAGTTTTCCCGTGAACGGGATGTTCATATTTGTCAGGGTTCCAGACAAAAAGGTTTTATTTTATCCAACAATAATCTATAATTCAACATATATGTATAACAAAGGTGTATCAACATGTGATTAAATAAAATGATTATCCAAGTGGGGACACTTGTATAATCATTTATAGAAATTAACGAACAGAATATATATCTGAATTACCTTATACTAACATGTTGATAATCAAAGGGTGTATATAATTTACGTTTAACAATCTGTACATTAATAATAATAATTCTGAACTTCCCACTTCTGTCCATTGCATAAAGAAGATGCAAAGTTAGGATACTTGTCTGATGCGCTGCTTACAATTCTCAACTTAGTTCTATCTTTCTATCACGACCTATCATTAATCAAATCAATCGTTCGATTAGAACAGTATACCGTAACACATAGTACTGCATTTCGCAATCAGCACATAACCTAATCATCTTATCACACATTATCAACAATCATGGCATCACAAACAAACATCAACACATTCCTAATCACATTGTCACACAATCTTAATAACCATTGAATCACAAATAAACAGTTAACTAATCACATTATCTAAGTTCAGATCAATTTCTAAAATATGTCGGTCTACCGACATCTTTATAGGGTAAAAATCGAGTCTAAGACTCTAAACAGTTGACCAATATCCATTTAGACTAATTAAATAACCGTCATATCATTTTTCATGACCTTATAATAATTATAAAATAATTATTACCATTTACCATAATTTTTAAAATATCAGAATCATTATTAAATGATTTAAATATCAAACAATTCTATTATAATTAATATTTAATTAATATTAAACTATTAATGAAGCCATTGCCTAAAATATTAAAGTTATTTATAATAACTCAAAATATTTTTAAAGTACTTATATTACCCTTAAATGATTTTTAAAACATATAAAATCATTATTAAACAATTACCATTAATATTTAAATATTAATGAACTATTATCTAAATATTAAAAGTCATTAATTATAACTTAAAATATTTTTAATTCATTTATATCCCTTTTAAATGATTTTTAAATAAATAAAAACATTTTTAAACTATTTATTTAATATAATTATTAAATAACTTTAATATCATTAATAATCATTAATTAATGAAATTAACCATTAAATATTAAAAGTTATATTTTATAACTTAAAATATTCTTAAATACCTTATTATTATTTAAAATAATTTTTAATATAATAAAATCATTTTTAGTTTATTTATTTAATTCATTTAATAAATAACTTAACTATCATTAATATTAATTTATTAATGAAAATTATCATAAAATATTAAAATTTATCAAAAATAACTCAAAATTATTTTCTAACACAATAATATAATTTTTCATGATTTTTCATGAATTAAAACCATTTTTAAATAATTTATCTAATATTGTAATTAAATAAATAAATACCATTTATATTCCAAAAATATTAAATATTTTCGAAATATATCCAAAATAGTTAAAAACTATTTTTCAGACTTTAAAATAATTTTTCATAATTTATTATGTATTTTTAATAATTAAAAACCATTTTTATCAATTTTTATTAATTTTCGGAAATTATAATTAAAACCGTCGCTAAAGGGCTATAGCGACACTTTCTGTCGCTATAGGTGTTCTTGAGGATTTCCAGAAAATCTTGACAGTGTGCTAGGGGGGTGGTTTGACCGAGTGTAATTTCATGTGTGATGTGTTTCTGGACTTGGTTTTGGTCAGATCATGTAGAGAAACTGTAAAACTACAAGATCCAATAACAAATATGCTTATATCGTGCACCAAATGAAATATCTAAGTCATTAAAATGATTGTCAGAGGTTGTTCTTCATTTCTGGAAACCCAGAAATGAAGAACAGGTCATGGGGCTCAGTTTGAACCATCACTACATTGGAATCGTGTAACATTTTTGTGATCTAAAGGTTCTAGGTTGTAAATCACATGTAACTAAAGAGATCTAATATAAAACATCAACAAAACATCAACAAATTCAACAGTTAATAGCCGGTCAAACCATGTCAGAAGCTTGCTTCTAAAATTTCTAGGTTTTTCCCAGAAAGTGAAATCATGGCCGATCGGCCTACTTTAACCGAAAATCACACTCATCCTGTTGATTATTAACATGATCTAAAGCTATACACTTAAAGTACATATGTCAAGCTATTCATTGATTACAAAAACACCAATAAACAAAATCAAATCAGTCAGATCTGAGCTGTTCAAAAATCTGTCAGACACGATTTTTAGGTTCTGGGCTTACCCAGATTTCGACCGGTCATGCCCGGTCAACGGGTTTTGACCGATCATAACTTCCAATCTATAACTGATCCAACTTTGATTCTTGTATCAGATAAAAGATCACATACAAGACTACAAAATACAACACTTAAACAACAAAAACACAAAACATATTAAGATCTACACGGTCTGACATTTGTTGTCAGACCATAAAATGAAATTTTTCCAAATTCTTGAAATCTTCAAATCCGAGCTTCTAGATGTTATGGATCTAACATCTAGCAACCCAGATCATCATTAGACAACATAAACAACATATTTTAACAACAAAACACAAGATCTAACAACAACTTTTGAACAAAAATTCAAGGTAGGGTTTTATACCTTTTATGCTTAATTTCTTGATTTTGGCTGCTGATCTGTTGTGGGATTTCGTGGGGCTTGATAAAAGAACTGAAATGCTTTAGGAAATTCGTGGGTTTGAGAGAAAAGGAACTAGGTTGAGTGTTGTACAAAAATTTGGCCAACTAATGTTCATTTCTCTCTCTTCAATCTATTTATATAATGTTGGTGCATGTATGGCTGCTGAAAATGGATGATATAAAAAGATTTTTGGCACATGGGATTATCTAGGGTTGGTGAACAACCCAAGATTTGGAAAGATTTGCAAGAAAGCTCAATTAAATAAATCAAAAATGCTATTTTAGTAATTTAACAAAGTAATTAAGGGTATTCTTGTCCATGGTACTTGAATCTAGGTTTTAATCACTAGGTTTTAATCCTTAAGGTTCCCCAAATAAATTCTAGGGCTTGAACAATTAAGACTAAAGCTCAATAAAATTTTAATTATAACTTACTAATTAAAATTTAAGGTTTTAATAGAAAATTAGGGTTTTTAAAATATCTTAGGGTTTTCAAAAAAATAAATTAATTAGGGTTTCTAGATCATATAATTATCATTGACTTTGCTAAATTAGCAATTAGGGTTTAAGATCATACTTGATATTAATCATAATAACACTATTTCGGACTGATCAAACCTCCGGTTTAGGTTTCCGAATTAGGGTTTCTAATTATTAGAAAATCAAATATAATTAGGGTTTACATTTAAAGCTAGGGTTTTCTATAATTAGCAAAATATTAAATAACACATAACATATATCATATAACATCGTCATATAACAGTCTTAAACTCACAATTTATTTTCAAATTAGGGTTTTCCACCGAAAACTAGGGTTTAACCAATTAACATTAGGGTTTTTAAAATTAAACACCATAATTGACCAATTATCATCAACACGTACATACGGCACATATTTATAGCACTGAAAAATCAAAATATAATTAATATTATATTATTATCACCATTCCTCATTCCATAACCAGAAATAGGTTTTATAAAATATTATTAGGGTTTGGTCGTAATATAATAAAACTGTTCCACACATTAACATTACACACATAACCATACATATCTATAACACTGAAAAATAACAATATAATCTTATTATTCTCATTCCTTAATCAAAACCCGAAATTAGGGTTTGGATTCCATATCTGATTTATCTTGCATAAATAACATTCTTAATTAAGTTAAAATATTTAATTTAACATTCTGAACAAATTCATATAATGAAATAATCATTATAATTATTCTAAAATCATTTCATATATTATTTAAATAATATAAGATTATATTTTCCTAAAAAAATAATTAATAAAACATTTTCCATAAGGAATTAATTAGTATAAAAATTATAATTGATAATAATCAATAATTCTAAAAATAAATTTATTTGCAAATATTTATGTAATAAATATATTTTTATTTACCACATAAATACATATACATATTATCTTGTACAAATCCTCATCCTTATAATAATAATAAAAAAAATTATACGCAAAATTTCAGTTTTATTTATATAGAAAATATCGGGTTGTCACATCACTGCTATTTACATTATTTTCCTGAACTTCAAAAGTTTCAGGACAACATCATCATCATATCTCGTAGGTTTCATAACACTTGAGATTTACAATTTATTTAACATTTTATTAATCGCATAAAAACTACGATGTTCTACTAAGATACTACTTAGCCTTACTACGTTCTTCCTCCATGATCTGAAGCATTGTTCTGCGATCTAATACGTATGATGGCAGCATCTCGAACTGAATAGGATATCCCATGACCCGATCTTGAGCTCGATTAATTATGGTGTTGAATACTTTATCCATCTCCTCCATCTTCATCCTCTTTTCTTGTGCGTCTCTCACTGCTATTCTGGTTCGTTGAAAAGCTTCCTCGTATGCGTGTTCAGCTCTTGCTCTCATAGTAGCTTCTTCCTTCAGTTTGTTCTTCAGTTCAGCGATCACCTCGATCAGTAGTTCTTTCTCTCCTTCTGTGTGTACTAGCTTCTCCTCAACATTAGTCAGTCGTTCCTCACGGTCCTGGATCTCGTCGTCTTTTTGTGTCATTGCAGTCTGTTGTTCAGCTACTATCACTTGCAATTCCTCGACTGTATCATTAAGTTCCATATTACGGTCGTAGACTTCATCGTACATACAAGCGGCTATCGAGGTTAGTGGAGTTTCTTCTTCCTCATCCTTGTCATCCTCATCCTCCTGTGGCAACTCAACGGGATCCTCCTCATCCGTCTCCAATTCATCGTCCTCATCTTCAACCACTGTGACCAACGGGGATGACTCCCATGGTAGTAGTTGTTCCCAAACAACCTGAATGTCACGAGGCTCATCCTCTATAGGCATCTGAGGTCCCTCCTCCCTAGCCTGACTGGATTCTCTGATATTAGTCATCCTGACAACAAAACTTTAAGTTTTAATTATTAATCATTACTACTCGACACTCACGAGCACATAAGTTATAAACACATAAGCACATTAGTGTTTTATTACTTCTTCCTTAAAACTCGATAAGAATTAATCACCACTATCTTTTCAACGGTTACTACCTAAGGCTTTTCCCCACCTAAGGTTCATAACCTAAAGCTTTGATACCAACTTGTGACACCCCTAAATCCCGGTACTTCATTACCTCAAGATTTGGTGTTCACTTAATCAAAACATTCATATCTAACTACCCAATCATAATAAAAGTGAATAATAAAACCTGCCCATATAGGATTACATTAATAAAAACATCTCCCAGGTTATCTAACCTTTAATTACAATCATTCAAATGCGAAAATTACACAAGTTCTTCATTACATCAATCAAATTAAAATCTGATAAATAACTATCAACATATTACAAGTCTTCAATACTTGTTCATCTTCCCTTTTCCCTTACTGGTGCTAGGTACGTCTACCTTCTCATCCTTAGTTATAATGGTTATATAAGCAAGAGTGAGCAAACAAAGCTCACTTGAAATAAGAATGAATAAACTTTACAACATTTGCCAAATAATAGGCTCAATAGAACTGAATGATATGTTCTATTAACATTCTGAAATATACTAATGTGGGTCTAATGACCATGAACCATGTCCACATTTATAAGTAATATTTCAACTTTAACTTTAACAGTCATAAGACTATAAGGACTCCACATACTTAGGGGGATCAACCCTTCGTACAATGTATTGTGCACAACCATTTCAACGATAAGCGTAAACCCCTAAAAATAGGGTTGTTCATCTCAGTATTTAGAGTACAAGTCTGCACCAAAGAAAGTTTGGTTTGGATAAGATTTCAAGGGTAATTTAAAGTTTAACGATCATCAACTAGGGAACTAGTTGACTCAACAATGCTTGATAACACAATAGTTGTTTAATAACAACATAACTTAGAACATTTGAGAATCATAGGTGAACTAACTATATTCTAGACTCGTGCTTGAAATAACTAGAGAGCATAAGTATTGATCAAAATAAAGAAAATGATAAACCTTGGCTTGAACAATAATAAGCTAGGTCTGTGATCTTGTCAAATTAGAATTTTAGTTAGCGAACATGCATTAATTGATAGCAAGCTGGAAACAATGCTTACTCAACATGGTAATAAACTATACAAAGTGATTGAACCATTCAACACAAGGAATTAAGGTTTAAGAAATATTTATTATAAAAGAATGAACTAGAAAAACTTTTTTAACTATAAACAAGCTAGAGTAAGCCAACAATGATTAGAATTTCAATAACTTAAGCTTAAACATGCTCAATTATTATAAGAGTAGAGTTAAAGAACTTGCTCAATTTAAAAAGATAGGTTTATAAACATGCCTCGAGCGTAAGCTATAATATTAAACTCGCGTTCACCTACATATAGGTTTAGAACTATCATCTATTAGATATACTAATATTCACGTTCAAACATAACACGCATTTTTAGTTAGACTTATTATTTTAGCACAAGTCTTAAGATACCATGCAAATATCAGAAATTACAAGTGTCAACCTTCAAAAGACATGTTTACTAATCATCATGCTCACTAAGTTCTAATATACCACGTTCATCAATTACTAATCATTCAACCTTTGAATCTACTAACCACAGCACGATTTTGTTTTAGCCATATTATTACATGTTTATTATACTAACACATCATTAGACCAACGTATGTCGCTACCCCAAGAATGCAGCAGCAGCAGTCTCTGCCTCAAACCAGTGTATGGCGCAGCTGCGCCACATACAGCGTAGTTGCGCTTGCGCAGCTGCGCAGTTTTTAGCCTTGGCACCAGCGCAGCTGCGCTAGTGCACAGACAGAGGCAGACACGACATGAATAGTAGCCATTTTTAGCCCAACTAACACGAATTTCACCCATCAATCAGTGAAATTAACATATAAAATAAATATAACAATATCATAAACATGATTGCTAACATATTCCACCACAAAGAACAATTTAACAACACTTTTAACTATTTTAATTTCTCAAATTTCATATTTTCATACAAACTCCATTTTTTGACATCTCTTGCAAAAATCATCGTTCAAATTACGTTATACTTGTTTCTTAATGAACTAAGATGTACAGGACTCAATTTATAGTTTAACATATGAATTGGCCACCAAAATCGATACTTACAAAAGCCATATGAGAAAACATAAACACTGTATTTATTTTCTATTGTTATCCGAATTTAGCATACAATTTCCTTGTTTAAACATAATCTCTAATCATCATAAACACATATACTCACAATTATCAGTATATATCCCCAATTCACCAATTTAATTTCACAAAACATAAACAAAACTATGTCGTAAATTCATACATGTATGTATGTATATATATATATATATATATATATATATATATATATATATATATATATATATATATATATATATATGTATATAATACAAAGGTAATGTAAACATACTTTCAATTAGCGTGTAATTCTTGCTAAGATCACTAGAATTTGCTTGAAACTCTTAGGTTCTCTCTCAATTCTCTCACAGCTTCTCTCTCAATTCCTACGCTCTCTCTCTTTGGCTCAGACTTAGACAACTAACAAGTATGCGTAAACCAAACAAAACTGATATGGCCTTAATAACTATATCAGTTATTAAAATAAACGTCTATATTATAAATATACTATATTTATTATTTGAATTTATTTAATTATTTTATTTAAATTTAAAAATTAGAAATCCAAAAGTCATAGGGCTTTGTTTGGCAAAGCTCTAAAAATATAAAGACTTAATATACTTAAGCCTTGTTTGGGTAAACTCAATTAAAACTACTTTAATTTATTTTAATACTCCTTATAATATAGTTATTTGTCACACTATATTTATTCAAGCTTTCATACTTAATTTAATTAATTCAAATAACAATTAATTATATAAATCAGTTATTCACATAACTCAATACAAATAATTAACCATCAAATTGAAATACCAATATAATAATAATTTTATTAACTCATTAATTATTTATTTAACAAATAATTAATCAAATAAAATCAAATCAATTAAACAAATATTTATTTAACGATAAAAACATATATTAAATATTTATATAATTCAATAAATATTTAATATTTCAATTAAAATTTTGGAATGTTACAACTAAAATAATATTCACTCGGATATTCGGGGCACTTTTCATGTCGGGGTACTATTCACGAGTTACTATTTACGGGTTACTATTCACCAGATTACTATTCACTTAAATATTATTCACTCGGGTATTCGAGGCACTTTTCATGTCGGGGTACTATTCTTGAAGTACAATTCACATGGTACTATTCACGAGGTACTATTTACCAAAAAAAATTATTTCTTTTCTGTCCAAATTATTTTTGATACATGGATATTATTTTTGAATTTTACTCTACAAAGCAGTATCATGTTGACAATTTGGACATTATTGAATTCTGGTTAAAATTAAATTATAAATCTTTAAAATTTATCATGTGCTTTATTTTAATTGAATTCTTATATCATTGTCATCATCCTCATGCTTATATTGTGATGGAAGTCACATTTAGCTTACGTGCATAGATGGACTGTTGATTTATATGATTATAATCAGGGATCATTCGGTATAATCAAGACCCGTAATGTTACAAATGATGTGGTAAAAATCTTCATTGGCCTGTAGTGCATTGATGGACAGTTGTTGGTATGATTATGACCAGTGATTATTCGGTATAATCATGACCATTGATGATTACATGATTATCCTTGGCCCGTAGTGCAGGGATGATTCGATGATGTGGTTTATTTATGAAGCTGAGTCTCAGCGATAAAGTTGATGAAAACCTTTTTAAATCATAGAAGATAGTAGATATCATGCTCTACTTGACTCTTCTAATGGATTGCTTGTTCTGTTGTAGTTAAACTTGTTGTCTATTATATTCTATCAGTTTAACATTGTTGAAGGCTAACGAGAACTTATTATGCATTATCTTAGTCATAATATTTCTTCCTGGGCTAGTTGAGCTCACCCTTTTGCTTCCATTATTCTCTTCAGGAAATGAGAATATAGCCGGGAATAGTCGGGGAACGGAGTGATGGTCTGAGATGGCTATTTTAGTAATCCTCACTATTTAGTGTGATAAAAAATGTAATGAGGATTGAATTTGAGTTTGGATACTGTCTATGAGACAATATTCGTGTAAAAACTCTCAGCTCTTGTTGTATAATTAAGTTTATATTTGTATTCTGTACCATGCATTTGGCGACCCAAGATGGGTGATATATACCTATTTTGGGGGCGTCACAGTGGGTATCAAAGTCATAGAAAAGAGCCCCAAGCCTTTATCTGGTGACTTCCAAGTCTTGGGATGCACCGAAGCCAGACTTTCTGTAGGGGACGCCGTGAGTAATAGTGGCAAGTTGATAGGTATCATTATGAGGTGCTATCCAAGTCTTGGATGCGGGTCACAGTTAGTATCAGAGCTTAGGGATATGATCCCTGGCTGAGAGGTGAGACAATAACTAGGAGGGGAGAGACGGGGAATTCCTTCGCTAGTATGAGCTACTTAAGTTTCTTTGGTATTTAATTGGTCAGTCAGAGTATAGGGATAATATTTGACATGTTAACTAACCCTTATTTTGTGGCAGTGTTTGAAAATGACATTTGAAAATATTGAGATCAGCAATGAGGCACATGAAATCGTTGAGTCACTAACGATCAATACCCAGGATAATGTGCAACAAGAAGACAATAATCCTCAGGTAAACAACAATACCGATCAAATGATGAACATTAGGATGTTCAGAGGCTTTATGCAATTCATGCAACATCAGGCGAGAGCGGCTCGTGTTCAAAATGGAGGTGGAAACACTGGCAACTCACAGGTGGTCACTGTTAAGCAGTTCAAGGAGCTGGGACCACCGGAGTTTTTGGGAGAGCCAGAACCACTTAAGACGGAGACGTGGATAAAGCAGATCACAAAGATATTTGATGTCTTGGGATGCTCCGAGGAGCAAAAGGTTCCCTTTCCCACCATCATGTTGAGAGGAGAGGCAGATTACTGGTGGGAATCAGTAAAGCGTACTCAGCCTACCGCACTCAAAATGTCTTGGGAGAAGTTCCAAGAACTGTTCAATGACAAGTAATTTCCCGAAAGTATTCGTCACATGAAAAAGGTAGAGTTTATCAAGTTGGAGCAAAACAATATGACCATGTCACAGTACAAAGCTAAGTTTGCTGAGTTGTCCCGGTTTGCACCCCACTTAGTTGATAATGAGGAGAGAATGACGTGGACGTTTCTAAGGGGTTTGAAACCTGAAATACGTCAATACCTCATTTCTCACAAACTATGTTTGTATTCAGATGTTGTAAATAGGGCTCAGTTATTGGAGCGCGATAATGAGTCAACCCAACCAAGAGAGAGTAGCCGACAAGTCGATAATACCAGTGGTAGCAGTCATCGAAGCGGTGACAACAAACGTGAAGGGAATTAACATGCCAGAAATGGTAACCACTTCGGTGGTAATCATGGCCAAGATAATAAAAGAAATGATTCAAGTGGAAATTTTAAGAAGAGAAGATTTAACGATGACAGGAAGACGTCGGCACCAGCACCAGCAACAAATTCTAGGGGAGGAGAACGACCACCAGTTAGATGTTACAGATACGGAGATGAGGGACATATAAGTTTAAATTGTCCACAGCCTTTTAAGGTATGTTTTAGTTATGGAAAAGATGGTCACATAGCTCGATTTTGTCCTGTACAAAAATCAAGTTCAGCTGGGACGGTGGAACCAAAGGCGAATACAAACAAAACAAAGTCGGCGGTTTCAAGAAGAGCATTTTTCGTGACTTCTCAAAAAGCGAGTAACCCGAACAAAGTTAGCACGGGTTAGTTAATTATAAATTCTTGCAAAGTCTATACCTTTTAGATACCAGTTTTACCCACTCTTTTATTTCTCCTACTTGCGCTCAACGTTTAAATTTAACTCCGGAGAAATTAGACTTTGATTTATCTATGGAAACTTCGTTAGGAGAAACCTTCGTTACATCCACCATTTATAAATCTTGTTTGATTCAAATCGACACTTTCACGTTACTTATCGATCTTATCTCTTTGAAAATACTTGCCTTTGATATGATTCTAGGAATCGACTGGTTAACTACTCATCATGAAAAAATTGATTATTTTCGTAAGGTTTTTAGCTTTCATATTCCTAACCAACCTATTATGAGAATTCAAGCGACCAAGCCACTAAAGTCAATCACTGTCATATCAATCCATAAAGTTAGTCGTTTATTGAAAAATGGATGTCAAGCTTTCTTAGCCCATGTCACATATTTAAACAAAAATACGTCAGATTAGAATGATATTTCCATTGTTAATAAATTTCCTGACGTATTCCCTGAAGAACTTCCTGGCCTACCCCCAGAGCGTGAAATTAAATTTTTTATTGACCTTAAACTCCGTACAAAACCCTCAAATACTTCTTCATCCAAAGCGAACGTATCATGCGCCGAAGAAGTTGGCTCGAGCTGTTGAAAATTACGATCATACCATTCAATATCATCCTAAAAAACGAACGTGGTAGCTGACGAGTTGAGTAGAAGATCGTATGCGGTTAAGGGTGTGACGTTGTTAACACAAAGACCCATTTCGTACGACTTACAAAAGATGGAGATAGAATTAAAGACTCCAAGAACCTACGTGAAGATAGCGAATATACGATTAGAATCGACTTAGATCAAAAAAGTTAAAGCCGCTCAAGCTACAGACTCAGAGCTGATGAATGTGAAGAAGAAGGTTCAAGAGGGCATTATTCTAGAAGAAAGAATCGACGAAGAGAGGAAATCCCAACCCTCAATTTATTGGCCCATTTGAAATCCTCGATCGAGTAGGAACTATGGCTTATAGACTCGTTTTACCGCCAAGTATGTCTCGTGTTCATAACATTTTTCAAATATCTATGTTACGTAAATATGTGGAAGACCCGAACCACATTATTGAATTAGAACCGGATGAAATAGCGGAAGACTTAACGTAAGAAG
The DNA here is from genome assembly GCA_020205505.1 of Panax japonicus. NCBI lineage: Eukaryota > Viridiplantae > Streptophyta > Magnoliopsida > Apiales > Araliaceae > Panax > Panax japonicus. Next base: position 36,773,906 of record CM035113.1, on the reverse strand, counting down.
AGGTACTTGATAAAATCTTAGATAAGAAGGAACATATTCTACGCTCAAAGGATATACCTCAAGAGTAAGAATCTGACGAGGTATCCTCATCTCTTCGGCATACCAGGTATATACTTAAATTTTGAGGGCAAAATTTCATAAGGAGGGGAGATTGTAAGTCCCCGAATTTTATGAAATAAAATTATTCAATTTTCTTATAATTATTATGTTATTTAATAAATGGTTTAATTGATAAAAGGTTGAAGTTAAGGGTGATATTTGAAAATTTTGCAAAGTAAGCAAGTTGATATAAAATATTTGTTGTGTCGGGGAATATTCGATTGGTCGAGGAATATTCGTTTTAACAGGAAATATTCATACGATGGTACAAACATTGGTGGACCCCATAACGGAAGTATTATCGTAGTTAGAAAATGACATAAATATCTTTTTATAAAAATAACGGCGAAAGTTTTACCGTTAATTGTTGAACTAACCGGTGGTAAAAGTACAGTAATACGCGTGGTTGTATAGTAGCACACGGTATTGATTATTGATGCTTACGTAAGAAGCCCCTCAGTTTACTCAATTATTGCTATAGTAATTATTGCATAGTATCTCATGTTATTTTATTCAATTATTGTCACAGTATCATCTGCATAATATTTTATATTATTAAATCAATAATTGAGACAACAAATTTATTCATATTTTTATTTGTAATACTGATAATGTCTAGAAATTTCTATCGAGAAGAGGTTTGGTCACCTAATTGCGCGATAATAGGGAGAAATCCTAATCGGAAAGCCCCCTCTTTCCTGAGAATGACCTGGTTGTTAAATATTTTGAGTTATAATAGTAATGATGAATAATTATTGAAGTATTAAGAATGTGTTTATTAAAGAAAATTGAATTACAAAAGTTAGAGGGGGAATAATGCAAACATGGAAAACTTTAGGGGTACTAAAGTGTAATAAGTTAAATCAATCTGGACCATTGGTGGTGGTTTTAATAGTAAATCAATCTGGACCGTCGATGGTGGTTTTAATAGTAAATCAATCTAGATCGTCGATGGTGGTTTTAATAATAAATCAATCTGGACCATCGGTGGTGGTTTTAATAGTAAATCAATCTGGACCGTCGATGGTGGTTTTGATAGTAAATCAATCTGGATCATCGGTGGTGGTTTTAATAGTAAATCAATATGGACCGTCGGTGGTGGTTTTAAAAGTAAATCAATCTGGATCGTCGGTGGTGGTTTTAAAAGTAAATCAATCTGGACCGTCAGTTTTTGTTTAATAGTAATCAATATAGACCGTCCGTTCTAATAGTAAATCAATCTGGACCGTTCGTGAATTAATTACTATTTAGTCATTTCTCCTATGGATAGAAGCTTAATTCTTCTTTCATTCTCACCAATTCACTGAGATTCACAAGCGAAGCTATAGAGAGAGAAACTATAGAGAGCAATAAGAAGAGTATTTTGCTACTTCACTATTGCAGTATCCAGTTTTCTACTAAGGTAAGAGATATTATTTGTTGTATTTGTAAGGGATATTATTTATTGTATTTATAAGGGATATTATTTGTTTTATTCGTAAGGGATATTATTTGTTGTATTCGTAAGGGGTATTATTTCTTTGGTATTCATAAGGAATACTATTTTTCGTATTCATCCTTTAATATGTCGTAATAACCTGTCTACGCGAATTATGTACCGTATGACAAGTGAAAATCCATTTGCAGTTTCGTATGTTATTTCTTTTCATATTCTTAAATCTAAACTTACTATGGTAAGTATTGCTTCTATAATCCTTGAAATTAGTGGAATATCCTTGAGTTTTGCGCTTCATCCAGTATCGTTTCATTGAAATATTGATCTGAACTTTCGTATTAAATATCAATATTTTCATCGAGGTACAATTCACATATTACTATTCAACCGATTACTATTCACTAAAATATTATTCACTTGGGTATTCGGGGCACTTTTCATGCCAGGGTACTATTCATGAGTTACTATTCACGGGTTACTATTCACCTGATTACTATATTCACTCAAATATTATTCACTCTGGAATTCGAGGCACTTTTCATGCCGGGGTACTATTCTTGAAGTACTATTCATAGGGTACTATTCACCAAAAAATTATTTCTTTTATGTCCAAATTATTTTTGATACATGGATATTATTCTTGATTTTTACTCTACAAAGCAGTATCATGCTGAAAATTTGGACATTGTTGAATTTTGGATAAATTAAATTATAAATCTTTAAAATTTATCATGTGCTTTATTTTAATTGAATTCTTATATCATTGTCATCATCATCATGTTTATATTGTGATGAAAGTCATATTTAGCTTACATGCATAGATGGACTGTTGATTTATATGATTATAACTAGGGATCATTTTGTATAATTATGACCCGTAATGTTACAAATGATGTGATAAAAATTCTCATTGGCCTGTAGTGCATTGATAGACAGTTGTTGGTATGATTATGACCAGTGATTATTCGGTATAATCATGACCATTGATGATTACATGATTATCCTTGGCCCGTAGTGCAGGGATGATTCGATGATGTGGTTTATTTATTAAGCTGAGTCGCAATGATAAAGTTGATGAAAACCTTTTTAAATCATAGAAGATAGTAGATATCATGCTCTACTTGACTCTGCTAATGGATTGCTTGTTCCACTGCAGTTAAACTTGTTGTCTATTATATTCTATCAGTTTAAAAGTGTTGAAGGCTAACGATAACTTATTCTGCATTATCTTAGTCATAATATTTCTTACTGGGCTAGTTGAGCTCGCCTTTTTGCTTCCATTATTCTCTTCAGGAAATGAGAATATAGTCGGGACTAGTCGGGGAATGGAGTGATGGTCCGAGATGGTTGTTTTAGTAATCCTCACTATTTAGTGTGATAATAAATGTAATGAGGATTGAATTTGAGTTTGGATACTGTCTATGAGACAATATTCATGTAAAAACTCTCAGCTCTTGTTGTATAATTAAGTTTATATTTGTATTATGTACAATGTATTTGGCGACCCAAGATGGGTGATGTATACCTATTTTGGGGGCGTCACACTAAATGTGATGATGATGACCTCAGAAAATTTGCTCAACAATCGTAAAACTAGGAAGCTGGACACTTCAACTATGATATATGAACCTGAAGATAAGAATCATGCAATAAGGTGGTTTTACTCTCATATGTCATGGGTAAAGGCATCCCTCACTAAAGACAACAGCTATCTCACATGGGTCTTCTCTCACCTTCCCAACGTAGAGCTGGTGACATAGAACTTTCCAAGAGTAAAGAAGTTTGCAACTAAGATGATTAAAGACCAATATCATTTCAAGATCTATCGACATGCTGGTAACCACTACATTCTCTACGATTGCAGAACAGGTTTAGATGCCAGACAGAATATACCCAAGTTCATTATCGTAGAGTCCATCCACTCTACCATTGAAGATGATCAAACACAGATTAAGAAGTTCTACTTTGTCCAAACACAATTTTCTGATATTCCTTCATCCTCCAACACTGATTGGCACTCAACGATTTATCAGATTCTCACTACTTTCGAAAAACTGTCTGTCACGCACCCAAAATAGGTATACATCACCTATTTTGAGTCGCAAAATACATGATACAGAATACAAATACAATCTTTAATATACAACAAGAGAGCTGTGAGTTTTAATACAAATACTGCCTTCTAGACAATATTCACTCTCAGAATAAGTCCTCATTACATTTATTGTCACACTATTTAACAGAATAGTGAGGACTACTAATGCACCATCTAGGACCATCACTCTGTTTCCCGACTAGTCCCTGCTACGTTCTCATTTCCTGAAGAGAACAATGAAAGAAAAAGGGTGATCTCAACTAGCCCATTAAGAAATATTATGACTAAGATAATGCAGAATAATTTATCGTTAGTCTTCAACGGTGTTAAACTGATAAAATATAATAAACATCAAGCAAGCAATCCATTAGAAGAGTCAAGTAGAGAATAAAATCTACTATCTTCTATGATTTAAAAGGTTTTTCATGACTTTTATTGCTGAGACTCAGCTTAATAAATAATCAACATCATCAAATCATCCCTGCACTACAGGCCAAGGATATTCTTTAGAATTACGACCACAAATTATCCATGCACTACGGGCCAATGATAATCGTGTTTTCATCAACAGTCCTGATCATGCCATAAAACAATTCATCTTTGCACCCTTGGCCGAAGAGAATCCATAGCCACAATCATACCAAAAATTGTCCATCAATGCATTACGGGCCAATGAGGACTTTTTCCACATCATTTGTAATATTACGGTCATGATTATACTGAATAATCTCTGGTCCTAATCATGCCAAGTCCATCTATGCACTACAGGCCACAGATGACTTTTAAAAAAATATAAACATGAGGATGATGTCAATGATATAAGAATTCAATAAAACAAGTTCAAGAACTAATTTATTCAGGAACTAATAACGTCCAAATTGTCAACAAGATACTTCTTTGTAGAGTAAAATTCAAGAATGCTCAAAAGAATATTTCCATGAAAAGATACTAGATGAAGCGCAAATATCAAGGATATTCCACTAATTTCATAGAGTATAGAAGTCAAAACTTTAACCAACTAAGTATAATAAAGAATGGAATAACAAAAGAAATCACCATGCATGCGGTACTTCTCATAGACAGGTTATTCCAATAGAACAATAATAACGGAACCAGGTCAGGCGATATTCGCACCGACATGATGTTCCAACATAATAATAAAGAATGGAATAACAACAGAAATCACCATGTATGCGGTACTTCGCATAGATAGGTTATTCCAACGGAATACTAAATAACGGAACCAGATCAGGCGTAATACGCGCCGACAGGATGTTCCAACAGAATAATAAAGACGGAACCAGGTCCGGCATAAAATGTACAGACAGGATATTCCAACAGAATAATAAAGAATGGAATAACAGAAGAATTTCACCAAGTATAGGGTATCCCGCGTATACAGGTTATTCTAACAGAATAATAAAGAATGGAATAACAAAAGTTCTCTTCATGAATACAAAAGAAATAATACCCCCTACCTTAAGAAGGAGAGTACTGGATATATGAGTAGTGAAGTAGCATAATACTTTTCTTCTTTCTCTCTATAACTTATCTCTCTAGAGTTTCAGTGAATTCGTAAGAAATAATGAATGAATGAGCTTCTATTTATATAAAAATGGACTGCATAGTAACTAACTCATGAACGGTTTAGATTGATTTACTTTAATCTGACGGTCCATATTTAAAGCAAAATCTTTTAAATAAAATATAATATATTCTATTTATAATCTAATAAAACGAATAACTTTATAAAAGATTTTACTATACAAATACTATGCAGGCACTATGCAAACACTATGCATAATAAAATATAATATATTCTAATTATTGTCTAATAAAATAAATAACTTTATAAAAGTATTCTGTTTTATATAAAAAGATTTTACTATTAGCCTAATAAAACGAATAACTTTATAAAAGTATTCTATTTTATATAAAAACTTTTCTGGTTTATTACATTAATAATACCAATAAAACAAAACTGAGTGACTTATCACGTAAGCATCAATAATCAATATCGTGTGCTACTATGCAACCACGTGTATTACTGTACTTTTACTACCGAGTAGTTCAACAGTATTAACGGTAAAACTTCCGCCGTTGTTTTTATAAAATACTTTTGTCGTTTTCTCAATACGACAATAATTCTATTGTGGGGTCAACCAATGATTATACCGTCGTACGGATATTTCCCGACAAAAAGAATATTCCCCGACCCATCGAATATTATATAACAACTTGCGTACTTTGTAAAATTTATAAATATCACCCACAACTATTATATTAAATCCACACCATAATATTAAAAAATTATTTCCAGAAAATTAAATATTTATTCATAAAATCTGGGGTCTCACAATCTCCCCTCCTTATGGAATTTCGCCCTCGAAATTTATGTACATACCTGGTATGCCGAACAGGTGAGGATACCTTGACTTCACTTTAAATTCTAACTCTTAAGGTATAACCTTTGAGCGTCGAATATGATCCTTCTTATCCAAGATGTTAACATGTATCTCATCATATGTTAAATCTTCTGCTATCTCGTCCGGTTCTAAATTAATAATGTGGTTCGGGTCTTCCACATATTTACGTAACATCGATACGTTAAAAATGTTATGAACACGCGACATACTTGGCAGTAAAACGAGTCTATAGGCCACAGTTCCTACTTCGTCGAGGATTTCAAATGGGTCAATTAAATCGAGGGTTGAAATTTTCTCTCTTCGTCGATTCTTGCTTCTAGAATAACGCCCTCTTGAACCTTCTTCTTCACATTCATTAGCTCTGAGTATATAGCTTGAGCGGCTTTAACTTTATCGATTAAAGTAAATTATAATCGTATATTCGTTATCTTCACGTGGGTTCGTATATTCACACTTGTAACCGCATACGATCTTCTACTCAATGCGTCAGCTACCACGTTTGCACTTCCACGATGATATTGCATGGTACGATCGTAATCTTCGACAGCTCGAGCCAACGTCTTTGGCGGATGTTACGTTCATTTTAAGTAAAGAAATATTTGAGGGTTTTAGAAATAGGTTTTGTACTTGGGTCAATACAAAATTCGATTTCACGTTCTGGGGTAGGCCAAGAAGTCTTCAGGAATACGTCAAGAAATTTATTAACAATAGAAATATCATTCAAAACTGTGACCATCATCCAAGACTTGGATAGTACGTCACATTGATACCTATCAACTTGCCATCGTCATTCACGACATCGCCTACAGAAAGTACGGCTTCGGTGCATTCCACACAAGGAAGTCAACAACGAAAGGACCAGGGCTCTTTACTTATGGCTTGATATGACAATGATTGACTTTAGTGGTTTGGTTACTTGAATTCGCATAATAGGTTGGTTAGGAATATGAAAGCTAACCACCTTACGAAAAGAATGATGAGTAGTTAACCAATCGTTTCCAAAAATCACATCAAAGGCAAGTATTTTCAAAGTGATAAGATCGACAGGTAACGTGAAGGTGTTGATTTGAACAAGATTTATAAATAGTGGATGTAAAGAAGGTTTCTCCCAACGGAGTTTCAACAGATAAATCAAAGTCTAGTTTCTCCGGAGTCAAATTTAAACATTGAACACAACTAGGTGAAATAAAAGAGTGAGTAGAACTAGTATCTAACATGGTATAGACTTCGCAAGAGTATATGACTAACATACCCGTGATAATTTTATTCGGGTTCCTCGTCACGAGAAAAAAAAACGCTCTCTCTTAAACTATCGGCTTTGGCTTGTCTGGGACATCCTTTGACATCACTATCCCAGCTGGACTTAACTTCACCATACGACAAAATCGAGCTAGGTGACCTTCTCTTCTACAATTAAAATACGCTTTGGATTGCTGCGTACAGTTTGGACGGATGTGTCCCTCCTGTCCGCATTTGAAACATACGACCGGTAGTCGTTCTTCTTCCTTTGAAACGGGTGCTGGTTTCGACGTCTTCAAGTCATTGTTGAACCTTCTCTTCTTGAAATGTACATTCTTATTGTTTTGACCATGATTACCACCGAAGTGCTTACCATTTCTGGCATGTTGATTCCATCCCTGCTTATTGTCACCACTTTGATGACAATTATCACCGGTATTATCATTTTGCCAGCTGCTCTCTTTTGGTTACGTTGACTCGTTATCGCGCTCCACTAACTGAGCCCTATTTACAACATTTGAATACAAACACAGTTTATGAGAAATAAGATATTGACGTATCTTCGGCTTCAAACCTCTTAAAAACATCCGTGTCATTCTCTCTTCATTATCAACCAAGTGGGATGCAAATCGGGACAAATCGGTAAACTTGGCTTCGTACTGCGACACGGTCATGTTGTTTTGCTCCAACTTGATAAATTCCACCTCCTTCATGTGACGAATGCTTTCGGGAATGTACTTGTCATTGAACAGCTCTTGAAACTTTTCCCAAGACATCTTGAGTGCGTCAGGCGAGGTACGTTTTACAGATTCCCACCAGTGATCTGCCTCTTCACGCAACATAAAGGTCGCAAAGGGAACCTTTTGCTCCTCGGAGCATCCCAAGACATCAAATATTTTGGTGATCTGCTTTAACCACGTCTCTGTCTTAAGTAGTTCTGGCTTTCTCAAAAACTCTGGTGGTCCCAGCTCCTTGAATTTCTTAGCGGTGACCAACCGTGGGTTGCCATTGTTTCCTCCTGCATGATGAATAGGAGCCGATTTTGCCTGATGTTGCATGAATTCTAAAAAGCTCCTAAACGTACCGTCGTTCATCAATTGAACAGTGTTGTTGTTTACAAGAGGGTTATCGCCATCCTGTTGTAAATTGTCCTGATTATTGATCTGTGGAGAATCATTGGTCTCCTGTGCTCCATTGTTATTCTCAACATTCTCAGATGTCATTTTCAGATACTGCCACAAAACAAAGGTTAATTGACATGTAACATATTATCCCTATATTCTGACCGACCAATTAAATATCAAATAAACTTAGGTAGGTCATACTAGCAAAGGAATTCCCCGTCTCTCCCCTCCTAGTTCTATTCTCACATCCTAGTCAAGGATCATATCCCTAAGCTTTGATACCAACTGTGACACCCCCAAAAATAGGTATACATCACCTATTCTGAGTCGCCAAATACATGATATAGAATACAAATACAATCTTTAATATACAACAAGAGAGCTGTGAGTTTTAATACAAATATTGTCTTCTAGACAATATCCACTCTCAGAATAAGTCTCATTACATTTATTGTCACACTATTTAACAGAATAATGAGGACTACTAATGCACCATCTAGGACCATCACTCTGTTTCCTAACTAGTCCCTGCTACGTTCTCATTTCCTGAATAGAACGATGAAAGTAAAAGGGTGAGCTCAACTAGCCCAGTAAGAAATATTATGACTAAGATAATGCAGAATAATTTATCGTTAGCCTTCAACGGTGTTAAACTGATAAAATATAATAAATATCAAGTTTAACTGCAGCGGAACAAGCAATCCATTAGAAGAGTCAAGTAGAGAATAAAATCTACTATCTTCTATGATTTAAAAGGTTTTTCATGACTTTTATCGCTGAGACACAGCTTAATAAATAATCCACATCATCAAATCATCCATGCACTACTGGCCAAGGATATTCTTTAGTATCACGATCACAAATTATCCATGCACTATGGGACAAAGATAATCGTGTTTTCATCAACGGTCCTGATCATGCCATAAAACAATTCATCTTTGCACCCTTGGCCGAAGAGAATCCATAGTCATAATCATACCAAAAATTGTCCATCAATGCATTACGGGCCAATGAGGACTTTTTCCACATCATTTGTAACATTACGGTCATGATTATACCGAATAATCTCTGGTCATAATCATGCAAAGTCCATCTATGCACTAAAGGCCACAGATGACTTTCAAAAAAAATATAAACATGAGGATGATGACAATGATATAAGAATTCAATAAAACAAGTTCAAGAACTAATTTATTCAGGAACTAATAATGTCTAAAGTGTCAACATGATACTTCTTTGTAGAGTAAAATTCAAGAATGTTCAGAAGAATATTTCCATAAAAAGATACTGGATGAAGCGCAAATATCAATGATATTCCACTAATTTCATGGAGTATAGAAGTCAAAACTTTAACCAACTGAGTATAATAAAGAATGGAATAACAAAAGAAATCACCATGCATGTGGTACTTCGCATAGACAAGTTATTCCAACAGAACAATAATAACGGAACCAGGTCAGGCAAAATTCGCACTGACAGGATGTTCCAATAGAATAATAAAGAATGGAATAACAACAGAAATCACCATGCATGCGGTACTTCGCATAGACAGGTTATTCCAACAGAATACTAAATAATGGAACCAGGTCAGGCGTAATACGCATCGACAGGATGTTCCAACAGAATAATAAAGACGGAACCAAGTCCGGCATAAAATTCACAGACAGGATATTCCAACAGAATAATAAAGAATGGAATAACAGAATAATTTCATCAAGTATAGGGTAGCCCGCATATATAGGTTATTCCAACAGAATAATAAAGAATGGAATAACATAAGTTCTCTTCATGAATACAAAAGAAATAATACCCCCAACCTTAAGAAGAAGAGTACTGGATATATGAGTAGTGAAGTAGCAAAATACTTTTCTTCTTTCTCTCTATAGCTTATCTCTCTAGAGTTTCACTGAATTCGTAAGAAATAATGAAATAATTAGCTTCTATTTATAAAAAAATGGACTGCATAGTAACTAACTCATGAACGGTCCAGATTAATTTACTTTAATCTGACGGTCCATATTTAAAGCAAAATCTTTTAAATAAAATAAAATATATTCTATTTATAATCTAATAAAACGAATAACTTTATAAAAGATTTTACTATACAAACACTATGCAGGCACTATTCAAACACTATGCATAATAAAATATAATATATTCTAATTATTGTCTAATAAAACAAATAACTTTATAAAAGTATTCTGTTTTATATAAAAAGATTTTACTATTAGCTTAATAAAACGAATAACTTTATAAAAGTATTCTGTTTTATATAAAAAGCTTTTCTATTTTATTACATTAATAATACCAATAAAATAAAACTGATTGACTTATCACGTAAGAATCAATAATCAATACTGTATGCTATTATGCAACCACGCGTATTACTTTACTTTTACTACCGAGTAGTTCAACAGTATTAACGGTAAAACTTACGCTGTTATTTTTATAAAATACTTTTGTTGTTTTCTCAATCCGACAATAATTCCGTTGTGGGGTCTAATGATTGTACCGTCGTATGGATAATTCCTGACAAAAAGAATATTCTCCGACCCATCGAATATTATATAACAACTTGTGTACTTTGTAAAATTTATAAATATTACCCACAACTATTATATTAAATCCACACCATAATATTAAAAAATTATTTCCAGAAAATTAAATATTTATTCATAAAATCTAGGGTCTCACACTGTCCAAGAATGAAAATTGTGGAGTCCAATCTGGTGTTCAACAAAAGTCTACCCAACCAAATGACCAAACTCCTACGAAGTAGGAGTTACTGAGGAATTCTAATGAGTTGGTTGAGAAGATATATATCATCACTGAAGAGGCAAAGATGTTATTAGAAGAAGGAGATAATGTGTTTCAAGACAGACTCTAAGCCACTATGTCTGATATATCTCAAAATCAAAGAGAGAGAGAGATCAAATCTATATGAAGGTTGTGAATGATCAGAAAGAAGAAGCTCTACGAGCACATAAGGCTAATGAAAAGCAAATTATATCTCTCTCTGATAAGATTGACAATCTGAATCAGTCTCTTTCCCTACAACTTGAGCTAAGCTAACAAGAACTCAAGATTGAGGTTGGTAACTCATCTTACATGATGGAACAACGTATGTCAAACGTGGAGCAGCTTTCACAAGTGATTAATGACAAAAAGGGGGAGAAAAAGAGACATAAAAAGAGGCACTCAAGGAGGATTCAGGAGAAAAGAATGAAGGAAGAAAAGAAGGCAAAGAAGGAGAAGAATAAGAAGACAGCAGTAGAAAAAGTGGAATCATCATCTAAGGGGGAGCCAAAGGATGATGATCCCATGAACACAGAGTCTGAGGGGGAACCAGACAAAGAAGAAGAGCATGCATCTCAGGGGGAGCAGGAACCAGGAGATCAAAAAGAAATGAAGTCACCATCCTAGGGGGAGCAGAGAAAAGAAGAAAAAAGATGAGTAGATGAGTAGTTGGTCAACAGACATCCCGAAGACACACATGGAGCCAAAACGGTACATTTTTATCTAGTTAGGTATGTTCTGGATCCAGGATGTAGGATGTCTTACTTATGTAATTTCATATTATCATTAATGACATTCATGCTTATTTGTTTTAGAAATACAGCTGCTCACTATATATAAGATTCATTCATCTCATGCATCTACACTAATTATTTTTGTCATAATAAAATAGGGGGAGATTGTTAGGAATATACATGAGAATTTTGTTCCTATTTATATATGATTTGATTATGATATAAATGAATGAATATGCAAGTATGCTTGCATTAAGAAAAGTTGTAAACTCCTTTGATAGATAATAAGAACATATGTATAAGGACTTATAATGAATTGATCAAATATGTTTAGTTGATCCTACATAAGCAAAACAGCTTTGTAAAGTCCTTAAAAATAAATGATGTACAAGGAATGTAAATATAGAAAGATCAAGCTTGTTAGGTTGATCTTATAATGTAATAGATAGGCATGTCCGATCGTCGAACACTGTACCAGAAATCATAGTCTGCTATGAGAGTCGAGAAAACTCAAGAACTATCAAGGCAGAATCATAGTCTACAAGATACTAGATCTCGATGTTCGTAGACTGCCAGGAGAGACGAGGAAGGATCATAGTATATCGAGAAGAACATTCTCAGAGTCGTAGTCTGCTGAGGAAGTCATATTCAGAATCGTAGAGACAGCCTGTCTAATAGCCGACCGAGCATCTGCTAAAGCCAAGTCAAGAATCGTAGACCACACTTGAAGTCATAGATTCTACTGATCATATCAGAGGCAGAAATCATAGTTGAGCTAGATCAGATGAAGACACCAAGCTTAAAGATAGAAATCGTAGTGTGTCAAGTTCTGATCTCGGAGTCGTAGTGTCTGCAGAACCAAAGCTAAATCATAGTGTGCAGAATTAAGGCTTCAACAGAGGTGCTAACAACGCCAAGGCAAAATTATAGAGTCAACACGATTCTCAGTAAATGAGCACTCCCAAAATATCTAAAGTATGAAGCCTCTGGTCTGAGATGCAAAGATACATTCCATCTGAAGGAAATCGGAGAACACTCAACAAATGGCATGCAAGCTAACAGAAGATCTAAGCACCAACCCATTCAACATCTAGATTGAGTTGTGAAGCCATTCAAGATGAAGTCTTCCACAAATCGATCAGAAGAAGACTTCAGTAAAAGTGACTGACTAAGGAAAGTCAACAAGTGCAGTAGCTGTCAAGAGAACATAAGACAACGATCTTGGGGTCAACCAGGGTCCTAGTGTTTGCCAAACAAAGTAGGAACTAATGCTGCTTACACAGAGACACTGGCTAACTTATACAGAACAGACAAAGAAGATGAAGCATGGGTCAGACCATTGATGATAGGTGAACGGGAGATCACAAGGAGAAAGAGACTGAGCATGTCTAACCTGATAAGTCTTGAAGTTGAGGAGGGCCAAATTAATCAGACAAGTTGTCAGTACCTAATGTAAGTTAAGGCAAGCAGAAGGGCTGAAGCACTGCACAAGTGGAGCAAGAGGTGTTCTACATTAAAGATTCAATGAACACTCTTCAGAGTCGTAATGTTGTCTCAACCAGTCAATGAGCAACATTCAACAAGACACACTACAATCAGGTCCAAGAACATCTGCATCAGAATCGTAGAGTTCGGTCATCTGAATATTGAAGCATTGGCAACGGTTCAATCTGAAGACTGATATTCGAACATTGCTAATTGAGAGCATCGATGCAAAAGGACAATTTCTGATGTTCTAATCGAGAAGTTAGAAAGAAAAAATAAAGATGACTACTTGCCTGACATTGAAAGGTGACAGCTCTAAGGTGGTAGGTAAGGTGGCAGACTACAGTGTAAGAAAAGTGAAAAAAGGGGATGTCATGTCACATCTGCAATCTGTACCAAATAACTCGAGATCTACAAAGCAATTAAAATAGATTTCAATGGCTATATTCCAATAGGAAGATTGTGAAGGAGTATATATCAGCCAAAGCTTCAAAGATCAAGAGTTACTGAGTTGAAGGATCGTTGAGTTGTTGGAATGCTATATTTTTGACTCTACGAGTTCCACCAGAGCTGAACAGAAAGTCTCAATGACAGTGAGACTGCGAATGTGGAAGTGAAGCAGATTTGAAGAAGCACTTGAATAGACTAAAGCTTCGCTCAACAAGGATGAGAATGCCACTGAAGATGGTAACTAAACTGAGGGCCGAGAAGGCTGAGAAGGCCAAGAAGATAGCATTAAGAAAAGTGGCAGAGCACAAAGAAGATCCAGAGAGCCACTCTATGAATCACCATGAACCAAAAGCTGAAACAGAACAGATGCAGAACCATGTCTACATACCATTCAAGAAGGGCTCAGGGAATGCTAAGTGACAGACGATGTTTACTAAAAGCTCAAAGACTTAGCAAACCTAAATGGTGATGGTGCACAGCTGACATCTGATGAAGATGAGCTGAACACTATCAAGATCAACTGCACCAGAGAAGAGGTGGCCTAGACCTTATGCAGAATGCAAAGAGGACCATGCCAAGTTACTAAGTACAAAAGATGTTCAAGCTTCAAGACATCATAGCAGCAAAGCACCAACAACAACAAGTAGCCAGGGCTTGAGGGGTCCTTCTCCGAAGGGACTAAATGAAGTTCCAAGCCTGCTGGGCTTGAAGATTTCTTAGTAAACTAGAGGAGTTCCAAGCCTGATGGGCTTAAAGAGTTCTTAGTGAACTGAAGTTCCAAAGCTACTGGCCTTAAAGAAATCTTAGTGATTCATGGTGTTGCCCTTCGTTAGTGGAATTCTTTCTCATTGAAGTAGAAGAGTGGATTAGGAGCTTGAATCTCTGAACCACTTAAAAACCCTTGTGTCTTTTACATTAAGTCATTTACTTTCTATCATTTATATTATGTACCTAACTTTTATAATTGCCATGTATGTATTAACTGCTTACAACTAAACTAACTCTACGAACATTGTATGTATGTTCATGAATATATCAATGAAGGGAATCTTTTACTTATTCCACTTTGCTTAAAAATATTCTTATGTTTGTCACATGCTAATTGGTTAGCAATACTAAATATAAAGGAAAAGTATTTAAAATTAAAAAGGATCTATTCAACCCCCCCTTCTAGATCTATTGTGTGCCTACTGGGAACTAGCATATTGCACAAGTGGGTTCAGTGGACATGAAGCGGATGATGATAGATAATGGGTCTTCGTTGGATATTCTGTACGCGCATACTTACCAGAGGATGAACCTGGATGGGAGGAAGATAGAGATCGGACAAGAGGCTCCTTTATACGGGTTCAGCAACGAGCCAGTCAAAGTTGCGGGGACAATTGAGCTGCCAGTCATCTTCGGGATGGCCCCACATTAGGTTGAAGTTATGTGTAAGTTTTACATGGTACATGTGGACTCGGCATACAACGCCATTTTGGGAAGACCCACTCTGACAGCTCTTCAGGCAGTGACGTCGATTCCCCACTTCAAGATTAAGTTTCCGATGCCACATAGAGTTAAGGAAGTTGCTGGAGATCTAGACTTGGCAAGGAGATGCTACCAGAATGCGTTGATCACTTCAGGTGTAGGGGTCAGTAGATAGAAGCAAACCATGGCTATTGAGATCGAACCACTCACAAAAAGCCGTACAGAGCCATTAGTTATGCCAACTAAAGAGGTTGAACTGATTCCGAGAAAGAATGAGAAGACTGTAAAGATAGGTTTGGGTCTGCCGGAACCTTTTCGAACGAACCTGGTGGAAGTACTTCGGTGTTATGCTGACATATTTGCTTGGGTACCCAGTAACATGCCTGGGGTGAGTCAAAAAGTTGTCGAACATAGGCTGCATGTGGACCCAACAAAGAAGCCAGTTCGGCAGAAGAGGAGGATTTTTACACCAAAGAGACAGAAGATAATTGATGAGGAGATCGTAAAGCTGCTGGCGACAGACTTTATATTTGAAAATGACTATCCGGAGTGGATGGCAAATGTGGTACTGGTGCAGAAGCAGAACAAGAAATGGCATATTTGTATAGATTACACTGATTTGAACAAGGCATGGCCAAAGGACTTTTATCCCCTGCCCTACATCGATCAACTTATTGATACGACTTCGGCGTATGCCTTGCTCAGTTTTATGGATACTTTTACAAGTTATCATCAGATTTTTATGTGCAAAGAGGATATCCCGAAGACAGCTTTCATTACTCATCGATCGGTATATGCTTATAAGAATATGACCTTCGGCTTGTTGAACGCGGGAGGTACTTATCAGAGGATGATGATTTACGTGTTTACAAGGCAACTGGGGCAAAATATGGAGGTCTATGTTGATGACATGATTGTCTAAAGCATGTCAGTTCGGGGTCATTTGGATGATTTAGAGGAGTGCTTCCAGACTGTTCAACACTATAATTTAATATTGAATCCGACCAAATGCACATTTAGGCTTGGAGCAGGGAAATTCTTGGGTTACCTAGTCAGAAAAAGGGGAATAGAGGCTAATCCAGAGAAGATCCGGGATATATTATATATGAAGTCTCCACAATCTTACAAGGATGTTCAGCGTCTGAGTAGTCAGATAGCTGCTCTGAGGAGGTTCATGTCTAAGTCGATAGAAAGGTGTTTGTCGTTTTTAGATACTTTGAAAGGGCCGAAGAATGCAAAGAGTTTCCATTGGACTTCGGAATGTGAAGATGTCTTTCAGGGAATAAAGGAATATCTGTCTTTGGTGCCTTTGTAGGTGAAGCCAGTTCTTGTTGAACCTCTGTATTTGTATTTAGCAGCAAGTTCGTTGGTAGTAAGAGCAGTTCTGGTGCATGAAATTAGGGGTAAGCAACACCCGATTGACTATGTGAACTATGCCCTAAGGGATGAAGAGAAAAGGTATCCGAACCTTGAGAAGTTTGCTTATGCCTTGATAATAGCTAGTCAGAAGCTTCGGCAGTACTTCCAAGGTCGGTTAATAGTGGTGTACACAGATCAGCCACTGAAGAAGGTGTTGGGTAGACCAGAGGTTTCGGGGAGGCTCGCTGCATGGACAATATAGCTATCTCAGTTCTTCATAGAATATCACCCTCGGATAGTTATAAAGGGTCAAGCGTTGAATGATTTTGTGGTAGAGTGTTCGTTCTCGGAAGCTAACTATAATATAGGAAACGTTGATGGGTCTGAAAAGAAAATCGCAGTACTCCAGCAGATGCAGATTTATGGATGTTGTATGCCGATGGGTCGTCTACTTCGAATGTCAGTGGGGTTGGGATAATCCTAACGAGTCCAGAGGGGTTTAAAGTATAGTAAGCCATCAGATTCGGATTCATGGCAACGAATAATGAGTCTGAATATGAAGCAGTGTTGGCAGGGTTACGATTGGCAAAGAGTCTTGAACTTCATAGGTTGATTATCTACAGTGACTCTCAGTTGGTCAGTTTCTGGGGAGTACGAAGCTCGGGATCCAGGAATGGTGAAGTATCTGGCAAAGTTGAAGGATCGGCTTCAGTGCTTCGATTCTTATGAGTTTCAGGAGAAAGACATGTCAGATAATTCTATAGAAGATGCATTAGCAAAGCTAGCTACAACGGAAGAAAGTACGTTTGATGGGTCAGTTTATTTAGAAGTCTTGAAATAACCAAGTGTTCAGCATGAGGAGGTGATGTGTGTGGAATGTTCTAATTGCTGGATGACTCCTTATCTCGATTATTTTGTAAATGGTGTACTGCCTTCGGATCGGATGTTGGCGAAGAAAGTGAAGTACAGAAGCTCAAATTTCGTGCTGATTAATGGAGATCTTTATCGAAGGGCTTACTCATCTCCTTTACTAAAATGTTTGCTTCCCTTTGAGGCTGAGAATGTTCTTCAAGAAGTTCATGAGGGGATTTGTGGTGATCACATTGCAGAAAAGTCACTAGCATATAAGGTACTTCAACAAGGGTATTACTGGTCAACAATATTCAGAGAAGCTACTGAGTATGTGAAGAAGTATCAGAAGTCCCGGCTAAATAGTCTGATCCTGAAAGTAGTATGTGTAATATCCTAGATTTTTCTATATAATTAAACAATTTCAATAAACAAACTTATGTGAAATTCTTATGTGACAATTATTTTTAGATCAATTATTTATTTTTATTATATGTTATGTGATAAGATGCATATTAATGGTTGTTACGGTTAGGCCAATTATTTAAATTGGTTAAGGATGGAATTAATTATAATTAATTTCGTGGGATGACTTACAAATATGAGTTTGAGTTTGGAGCGGAATTTAGGGACGCGGTCTGCGTATTTGAGTCCGAAACATCGAAATCAAACAAGATAGACTATAACCACGAAAATGTGTCACAAAAATGAGACATGTCTCATAATATTTTTAAATGTGTCACGAAAATGAGACATGCCTCACAATATTTTTATATATCCACCATTCTCTTTTACAATGCTCTTATTTATAGATATATGGACTTGGAAGTTTCATGACGTAAAATATCACATACAGTCAAATCTCTTCCCTTGGAACTTTATTAGATATAATATTATCTTAAATTTAGCTCAAACACACTTTGGAGCGACGAATTGTCAACTACGAATTTTGAAGTTAAGTTTGACGGAACGGAGAGTTCCATGACGTCCGGAACGTCGACTTTAGTAGGAATCGATATAAGTATCGACATGTTTGACTACGGAGGGCAAAATGATCAAAATGACTTGTTAATTGATTAAATGATTATTATATTAATTTTATACAAGTCAGCAGCTGGTGGGTAACACGTGACAAGTATATTGGGACAAGGAGGGAGTCTATATACGTATAATATGGAGTGTGAGGAAGGAGGAGTTTATAATTGTTTGACAAAGGCATTCCATGTTCTTAACTCCCTCCCTTATGACCATTAACTAGTGTATAATGATCCATGAATACATAACTGATGGTTGGAGAGGTGAAGAGGTTGAGCATATCAGTCCTAATAATATATACATATACACCCAACTCAAGCATTCATTCACTTTGCAACATTACAACTAAGAGAGCAAAAATAGAGAAGGAAGGATTAGAGTTTGAGAGTGGGTCAAGGTTGTCTATAAATTTGAGGAGCATAATCAAGCAAGCAAGAAGGGAGAGATCAGTAGCTATCTCCATCTATAAGAAGAAATTCGCAGCAAGACGTAAGCCATGACCCATTTATATGTTTTTAGAAACTAGTAAGAAAATGCTTGAGTGGCCATTAGAACTACTTTGTGTTGACGCTATGATGCCATGCTACTGCTTGTGGATGATATGTGGGTATGAAGAAGAACAAAAGTTCTGGTTTGATCAAGTAGCAATTGCTTAGAGAATTAAAGAGTTCATGTACGTATGCTAAGTGTTTGATAAAATGCCTCTAACATGCTAATTTGATCAAAACATGAAAAGTTAGAGAAATGAATTGTTGTAACATGTATATATATGTTATTAGAAGTGGTCTGGATAATAGGAATCAAACCCATGCATGCTAGAATCAAAATCATGATTTTCTCAAAAGTTGGGTTAAACTAGTTTGCATGATTTTTCAGGATTTTTGGTCACTCAAAATCATGTCTTAGATAATCCATTTGTTGTATGTAATAATTTTGTAAAATAGTATGTAGCATGAGGTATAACATGTCAAAATTTCATTCGGATCAAAGCTATATTGAGTGAGATATGAAAATCGTAAGGTTGCGAAAGAAACATGTTAGAAACTGAAAAAAATTGTGAACTGTTGACCCTAAGGACAAATTCGGGGCTAGCTACAGTTTCCAGAAAATTTTGGGATTTTGGATTATTATAGTACACTGAATAATTTTTTCATAGACTCTAGAATGGACTAATTCCGACTTCGGAGCAAGGAGTTATGACTTTTCAAAGTAGTTGCATCAAATCTGTCCAACAAATTTGGAGCAGTCTCCTTGCATGGATTTTCTGGAATTTTGTGCTTGGAATTTGAAGATGCTCCATGAACGAAAGTTGTAGCCCCAGAAGTTAGCTTCGCGTGGGCACAAGAATTGCTCAAAAATGTTTTAAAACGAATTAGTTATGACTGTTTTAGCGAAGTATGGTAAAGCTGAGAAAAAAAATGTAAAAACTGTTATGTTTGGGTATTTTTAAGTTCTGTTTTGGGCTGCCTATGATATCTAAAATTGGTGGCATATATTTTCTAAATATATTCTATTATGATGTTTATATCATATCCAATAGGAGACTCTTTTACTTCAAACTAGATTGTGTATGAATGGTGATTAACGAGACACGTGTGATTAGGTTATGTGAAGGTTAATCGCTAGCGTTAATTGTAGCGGGCTTATCAGGAAAGTTTTCTAACCCTAATTTCTTTTGGGTATTTATTAAATCCTTACTAATATTATCGCAGTAAGGGTAAGTGTTAGACTTGTGTTAGTTATTTATTCGTGCAAGTTTCTTCGTTGAAAAGTCATACAAATTCCAATTATCTTGCAAGCTTTTCAATGGTTATTTAGTTATTATTCTAACGGCTATGCTTTTAAGTTTCATGTCATCATAGAACTATTTCTATGTATGTTCCTAGCCTTTGGTTGCAGCTAGTTATTATTGATGAAAAATGATTTAAAACATATCTTTCGAAGCTATTGAATGTTTACCAATCCAAGTTGCCTTGGTGATGTCTCGCATGATTACTAAGATGAACAACCCGAATGAACGGGAAAAACAGATGTCGGGCAAATAGTCCCATTTATGCTTATGCATTTTCAACTTAATACATATGCACAATGTAGGGTACAATGGGCTGATCACCTGGCGTACTTGCAGAGATCGTTTACAATCTATTGGATTGTTAAACCGTCTGATGATTTTTGATGAAAGAAAATATGTTCAGGGTATTTTACACCCCTTAGTATTATATTGAAAATTCTTAAATTCTTATTCTTGATGTTCTTCTTTAACACTTGATAATCTTTCAACTGTTGAGATCTAGTAATTCAAATGCCTTTATCCAGATGTATATTTCCCATTTATTCCGTATACTTGCTGGGCAATTTGTGCTCATTCTTGTTTAATCCTTTCAGTTAAGGATGAGAAGTCTGAGGGTTCGGTCAAGGATAAGGGAAAGTCCAAGATGAAGTGATGCTAATGGTTATGTAATAAAATAATTATTTCCGCATATGTGTATTGTAGCAATAAACGCTAAGACTGAGTTCCAGTATGTTTTAAGGTTGCAAAGACTTGGGATTTTATTTTGAATAATTATGTAGTAGTTAATATTATTATTCCTTATTGTTAAGGTTTACTAAGTTAGATGATGGTGTATGTTGTATCGTGAGCACCAAGTTCTATAATCGATGATTACACAGATTTTGGGGCGTCACAATATGCACACAAGCTAATCATGTTTGATGATAAAGCATATACTTTGTAACAATCTTATTCATTTATTAATAAAAAATATTAATTTATTAAAGGCTTTTAATTATCTACATGATGTTGTTTTATAATATATGATAAACCCGTAATTTTAAGCAATGCTTTTAGAATAATGATAATGATCATTCTAATGAAATCTAAATTCTTAGAAAACTTAAAACTAAAATAGTTCCCAATCGTTGGATTACTAAATTGGGAATTAGTGAATCCGGATAGATTGGTACATAC